>JASVER010000106.1:643002-718975 GCA_030449065.1 Oceanodroma leucorhoa
GCGGGCCCCGCCGCCGGCCGGGAGCGGGGGGGGGGGCGGCCCGGGGATGGGGACGGGGTGTGGGGTGCGAAGGGACAGGGCTGAGAGCTCGGCGGGCAGAGACCCTGGGGGCCGTGGGGCTGAGGGGCTAGAGATGTGGGGAATGAGGGAGATGTTTGGGAGCAGGAGACTGGGGGTGCCGACCCAAAGGGCATGTGGGGCAGCCTGAACCACTGGGCAACCTGAGGGCACTCCAAGAGGAGGGGCAGAGAAATGTCCCCCCCGGGAGGAGATGGAGAACTGGAGGGAGATGTGTCCCCAGGCAGTGTGGGGAGGRAATGCCCGTACTGGTTTAGCAAACAGGTGGCCTCTGCTTTTACCTCATCCCTGAGCTCAGTGTCTAAATAAAAAGGCCTCGCCTGGGATATTTTTGCTTGAATTTCAACTCTGACTTGTGTGCTGGAGCCACTAGTCCTTCTCCCCTCCTCCAGACACATCCCTCCGTCTCCTCTGCTGCCGCACATTAGAGTTCCAAATKGCAGACAGTAGCTTCTCCCTGTTAAGAAGCATTTTGATAGCTGTCCCCCACTGTTTAATCAGGGATGGATGTCCATCAGAGTGGGCTGTGAGGCTTACAAAGTAGCCCAGTTAGTCCCAAACAGCTGGTCCCAAATGGGGGCCACAGGAGATACACAGGATGTCATCAGCGCCCTGCACTTCCACGTATGTATTTAGCATGGCTGTAAATGCAGTTGCATCTAGAGCAGGTCTGTGAGCCAGGATCTAGACCAGTTTATGGAGATGTTCCTGCATCTRCTAAAATTTCCCAGTGCAGGATTGAGGCTGCTCAGCTCCATGAATGCCAATACCACTTTGGTGGCAGATTATAGTTTCATTTTATCTGGTCTGTCTGCTACATGGTACCAACAGATGCAGAAACTGATTTCTGTTATGTTACAGCTCACCCTCAAGCTGAAGGAGCACTGCAGGTACCTCTCCACAAAGTTTTCAGCTTTCCAAAGAAAAATCATTGACTGAGTTCAGTTATTCCGAGCCATATTTCAAAATTTATTGGGGAACATATATTCACTTTATATATCTATCTATATATATGTATATGCGTGTGTATAATTTAAATTTTTAAAATACGTACACGTATTTTCAATGGTTTGGGCAAAAAATATATATATTATTGAACATAATTGTAAATAAATTGTACAAAATAAATAAATAAATTGTACAAAATTGTAAATAAATAAAATAAATAAACTTTGCAATACACTATTTTAGGATTACCGTAGCAGTTGCTGGCAGGTGGGAGACTGAACTGAACTAGATGCTGTTTTTTCATCTGGCCTCTCTCACCACATGCCTGTCTATGTCTGGCAAGTGCTGTAAACTAACACACAGGAGGAAGGCCCCACTGCCCCCTGCCATCAGGATCTCTGGGGCTTTGCCTCAAATTGCTGTGGGAAGGCAGCGGAGTTACAGAGGGCAGATTATATGGTGCTCACAAATTACCCCCACGTGCATCCAGAGTGCTCAGGAGTGATCAGTGGGCCACTGTGTACCTCGAAGGGGTTTCTCCCTGCATAATACCTACAGCAAAATAAAGCTCCCCTTTACATGCTGCCCCTTTCTCCAGTTTATTCATACAGCTAAAAATCTTTTGACACACACAGGGATTAAGTGGAATCACTTCAGTTTATTTCAGGTAYCAAAGCCTGTGGTGCATGCAGCTGAAACACGCTTAAATGGAGAGGATTTCTGTCTTATAAGATGGCTGGGGCAGCAGCTCTCTAGTGCTTTCTGTAAACCCTCTTGCCAGTGACAGATGTTATTTTCACTCACCCCAGTCTCCTCCCAATGAGACAAGGTATAATAATGTTATCCTTTGCGCATTATTAAGACCAATTCACAGCCATCCTGTAAGAGACCTATTTCATCTATCATTTGCTCCCTTCCTTGGGCAGAACACATTCTTTATCTTCTGTGTGGGTATAGAAAGACTTTGCTAATGAAGAAGGATCATCACCTTTGCTGTTCCCTTTCAGGTTTCCTGCAGGGATCATTACCTCAATACAAGTGAGAGCCTGATTCAGCAAAGCACTTAGGTACTTATTTACTGAATTGGGACTTGAAGTTAGTGTTCCTAGTGTGGCTGTTTAAGGTTTCTTTGCAGGATTGTATTTTAGACACAGGTTATTAGAAAATCTGTTCAGACATTTTTTTGTTTTTCCAGAAAGAAAACATCTGTAAGTGACTGTAGGACGATGAAAGATTTCTTGAGGACCCACAGCCTGCTTGAACACTGCCCAGCTTCTGGAGTGGTTGCATAGTTTATTMACAGCTCTACCATCAGAATCAGCTTTTCATTACTCTACAAAAAATAGATGTAGTACCTAATTCTGCATATGCATCTATAGCTGAAAAGGAAACATCTGTCTCAGACTGTTCCCATTCCAGCATTCACAAACTAGATCAAAACAAACAGTAGGACAGTGGATTGCTCAACTCTAGACCAAAGTAGCAAACCAAAATTTTTTCCCATAATAGGGTGCTACCAGTATCTATGCTGGTAGTTGAATTTTCAACCCAATATTTGATTAAATATTATCTTTACCTAATGTCAAAATGTTAAGTTTATGGGATGCTGGTGGTTTTCTCCCTAAAGCTTCACCTTCCCAAGAATTTGGTGATGCTAACAGGAAAGGGATCTTTTCACCAACACATTAGCTTGATCAGCCATAAGAGATTAAACCAAGTGGTGTATCGAAGGTGAGTGTTGCATACTGTGAAGAAAACCTAATATCCTCACTCTATCTTTAACAGTGGCCTAGTATGTATTTATATTTTGCAGCAGTTAGTTAGTATTTCAGCTACTGTATATAATAATCATCTGTCAACATACTTCAAGCAAGCTCAGTTGTTAAAGCTGTTCCTTCTCTCTACATTGTACCAAGGTGATTAGCAGAAAGCAAATCATTCCTCCTTGCAGATATTTTGTCTCCAGTGATCTGGGGAGAAACATAAACTGTTTTGAGAATATGTAGATGGTAATCCAAGATGCTGTCTTATTAGGATTTCTACTGGAAACAGCACTGAAGCAGCAGCTCAGGCAGCTATGACAACAGTCAATGCATGGATACATAACTCAATTTCCCCACATTTTGCAGTTCTTTCTGTTCTGATTGTGAGCCTTTGATTTCCATTTTCACCCTGGGGTTACAAATATAAGAGATGGCTGTACCAGGTCAGGGAGAAGGTCTGTGTCGCCTGATGTCTTATMCTTAGGAATGGATGCCTCAGCAGGTGTGGAAGAAAACAGCAATCATTCCACAATGCTTCCCCAGAATAGGGGGGATTGTCTCAGTCTGCGATTATGGCACAGGCATTTCCTCACAAGACATGGTGTGTGGCTTGAACCGCTCACAGTCCTTTCTTCTTCAGTAAATTTGACATTTGAATCCATATAAATTACTTCCAAACGTTTTGTGGCAACATATTCTGCAATAGTTCATTCCCAGGAATTACACAGTCTGCAAATCACAGTGCCTTCACTGCCTGAAACTACTAGTTTGATCACAGATATAACTGTATCATCATAACCATCAGCCAGTTTTTTCTGCAGTAACTTTGCTGCAATTGTGCAGTGCTGCTTCTTCTGACTGGTTAGTGGTGTCTCAGGGCTCTGACAGGTTTCTTTTCTTTTACAAATTTCCTGAAAATACTGGTGCTGGCAAGGCTCAGATCAGTAGCTGTGTGTTGGCGACTCATAAATTCCTAGGAAACAAGGAAATACATCACTGGGGAATACTCCTGTGCCTTTTATATTTTTATATATATTCTCTTATACACATTATATGTTATAGTCCCAAATGGCTTACATTTCAAGGCATGAAGCAGATTCAAATGGTCTCTCTTAAAAAAAAAAAAAAGTCTATCTATCTAGCATAGAATCGTTTTTTTTCTTTCCTGCAGTGTAGAATTCTCTATGCCAAAACCTGTTAAAAGCAATGAAAGAAAAATACGAAATTCTGCAGTAGAATATATGTGCTGTCTTGTGTTGCATTATGCATTGTGTGCTCTATCACGTTATTGTTCTGTATGTCATGGTTTAGTTTGTTATAGGTTTTATATGATACATGTATCATGACACTATGCTATTTTGGTCTTACTTGTTATTATCTTACTTTTTTGTTGTTAGTGAATTACAGGATTTTAAAATCCCAAATCCTGACTCATAAATAATTTCTGTTTGATGAGCACTGCGTGCATCACTTCATCCAGTACTGAAAGTTATGAAGTCATGAATTATGGAATCCTCAGAGTTTAGTAAAAAGACTCATAAAGTTGATCTAACAACAAATAAAATTTCTACTGCTCCTACAGCACTTTTTGGAATAAAACCTTAAAGACTAAAGAGAAGTAGCAACAAAAATAGAAAAAAACTAACACCATCATGAGCAGAGACTTTCAAAATTTGCTCCTCGTCTTTAGAAAGATCATTCTTTAGTTGACTACTTGAGTCATATGTAATTAATTCCTGTATTGATAACCCCAACTACATCTAAATCCCACTTAATCTAAACSAGTTGTAAGAACAATGATAACTCACACAAATCATTATTCTTGTTATATTCTAAGTATTTCTTGTTTCCTGATTTATCTAAGGATAGACTCATACTGCTCCATCTCTCTAACACACAGTGTTTGTGTTTATCCATCTCCAGTCCCAGCTTCTGACTCATTCACAAATCACCTTTATAAAAAAGTAACCTTTAATTTGGTGAGCTAGGAGATACTGTACCTAGACCATATCACAAGTGCAATATTTAATAAGACCCCATTTGTCTTCTCCATGTAATTTGGGACAGAAAATGCGATGCTAGAGAAAGGGAGAAAACTTTCTTTATGATGGTCCAACCTTTTAAAACTCATTTTTATAAAACATAACTGTTTTAAGCAGCTAATTGGGCTGACATAGGAGCAGGATGCATAGTGGAACAAAATTCTATATATATATAATAAATGTGATTAATCACATGGCTCCCTCCACAATAGTCTACAAAAGCAATGCAAAAGCCAAACATATAATTTAGTTCTAGTTAGTTATATAAATATCAAAGAGGGCCAAGTATCACATCATTTACATAGGTCTGATTTAATTATTGCAAATTAAGTCTAAAATTAGTAGCTTCTGTAAATCAGATAGGTGATCATAGGTGACAGTACGGTTCTATAATTAAATACTGTTTCTTCTCTCCAGCTATAGGTGATAAACTTCTGTGGTGTTGAGTTCTGAAGCAAGGTAATAAATCACACCCAACTTGAAATCAGGACAGCTTTAATGATATTGATAGAGTGGAAGGGGATTTCTGAATATGTCTATAACTCAGTGGCTCAGGTCATCAGCGAATTGCAAAATGGAGCTTGCCTGATGGAGTAGCATTGAACCGTTTTCTTCCTTTTTATTGAATAACATTTCAAGGATTTGCGTGGAGTGCACTTCAACTTCACATTTCCTTGTAATATGGTAAATCAACATTGGTGCCTCTTTACTGGCATTTCACTGGAGCCAGGCAAAGTGGACGTGGCTTTAGTTGCTGAAAGTAAAACCTAAATACAGTATCTCCATCTCTGTTCAGACAGTGAGACATCCCTCTTCCCCTCTTCCACCAACATCTCAGTATCCTTACGATCAGCAAAGAATCTGGAATTCCACAGTCCTAATTCATTTACAAACACCCCTGCTCACTGAACTCAAAGACATCACATCATATGCCCAGAGTAGAACTGTATGTTGAATATCACCAATACATTACTGTGTGTAGTTGACCTTTAAACATAGGCAGAGGGGKTTTTTTTCAGCCTCTTCTTGAGAATGTAATGCAGATTGAGAGAAAATGTATGTGCTATACACCATCTTTCTAGGTAATTTTACTTTTGCATATGTGCTCTATTTCTTTAAATCTTCTATTGCATTGAAATCAAACAGTTATTCTTTGAATAGAGACAAATATAACAGGAGCAGGAATTAAAGATATGATTACGACTCGAGAATTAGGGGTGTCAATGTAGATATAAAATATTATAATATATATTTTGAATGAGACAATTAACCAGCTTCATGACTGTGTGGCCACTCATGATCTTGTAACAATACCTATAAGAAAATAAATTTATTTTGATATCTTAGTCAGCACTGTGACCCTTATTTGGGCTGAAATATCCTTTACAAGCAGTTGATCTGAAATGGTTTGTCCTCCAGCTTGTGCTGGTTAATATATCCTGCAACAGCTCCACATCAGTAAAACTTGTTCATGTGCTGAGCATCCTTGCTTAATTCTAGAACCATGCTGGAGAATTTACAACTGAACTTACCGGCAGTGTGAAAGCAGTAAATCAGAGGTAAGAGACTGTGCAAGTCACACACAAAGGAAATACATGAAGGTGAGTGATGCTGTGGGTGTAAAACTTTTCACAACGCACATTCGCGATGAGGCTATTATTCATATACAAAGGAGCTGGGCATCCTAAGCAAGTGCTAATCATACATTTCCTTTTTCCACTACATTGGCCTCTTGTCTGGTATGTTAAATAGTTGGAGGCTGATGTTGTTTATCCTATCAACCATAGATTCCCATGCTTACACCACCCAAGTGTCCTTCTCTGTGAAGCCATTTTAAAAGCCCAGAAATATTTCTAAAATATTTTTCTCTATGTATTTTCAATGTAAAATAACATTCTCAATGCAGAAATAACTTTCCAGTGTGAATTGAGTATCTTGGTACCATCTGGGTCTATAAGTCAAATTTTGTATCCCATTGGGAGGCAAAAATCTCATTTTAACCAAAGATAAAGTCAAATTTCTTCTCCCATGACTTCCAGAAAACAAAGTTTTGTAGATTTTTATATACAGAAGACAAAAATAATGACCCAGACTGAATATGGCTTATTCATGGCCTCAAGACAAGACAAACRTAGAAGGAAATTTTTAAGGAATAAATTTGAGAGATGAAGATGATATTCTCATATAGGATAACTTTTTTAAATGGTAACTGCTTAATGTTTTTTCTGGGTTTGAAATATTACAATTAGTCTGGGAAGAAAGGTTAGAGGGTATTGAGCTGGTGAAGTGGTCAAAGGGAAATTATATATGAATCTATTACATGGTTATCCATAACTCATGTATAGTATATTTACTAGGCAGAGCCTTTTTTTTTCTTTCCATTAGACTTCAACATACAGAGAAAAATCAGTATCAGCAATGACAACAGACAACAAATGCACCCAGCTGCTATATATTTACAGACTGAGCAAGGTGATGAAAAAAAACCCTATGAATATAAAATACATTTTTCAAATGAAGAGTTGATTGTATTTCTTTTTGGTCTCATTAAAGAAATATTAACACACTAGCTGACATATGATTTGAGAAGAGCCATGAGAAAATAAAGAAAGGAGACATTTTGAGAGAGGAGAGGACTGAAGACAAGGTTTGTCCTATCAGACAGGTGGGATGAGTTGAGGTGAAAGTGGGGAGGAGAGTAACTTTGAAGATTATTCTGTGTGTGTAACACAGCACATAGAGAGGTGATCCAGACTCTGTTGCTGGATGCAAGGGGCTGCAAGTTTGGTCTTCAGACAGAATGTAAAATATGACAGAGGAAAAATTTGGGAGGAGAAAGAATTGTGGGATTTCTGAAGGAACACTAAAGAAGCTTGAATTTCACAGAGTGCACATCAGGCAGCTTAGGGCATGATGACAGGGTGACTTAGTAGAGTGGCAAGCCAGAAGAATGATTTTAATGGTTGCATTTTGAAGACTGTGGGATAATATATGTGTTTTAGAAATTACAAGAACATAAGAAGAGCTGTACTGAGTCAGACCAAAGTTGCACTTAGCCCCTAATCTTGACTCCGCTAATAGCCAATGAGACATGCCTAGAGAAAAACAGGGCAAATCTACAGTGAAGCTTTCCCAGAATAATCTTCCTTGCTCCAGTAATTTGTAGTTTAGTTTCTTCCTAGATGAGACTGGTATCTAACAACTTTCAATGGGTTTCTCCCTCATGAAATATACAATTCCTTTTTGAATCCATGCAAATTTATSCTGCAGAAAGTTTCAAAACTTTACCACATATTGCAAACAACCAACTCCTCCTATGTATTTGACATCTACTCATTTTATTTGATGACCCTTAGTACCTTTATTAGACTAGAGTGCAATCATTCCTTATTTAATAACTTCATATCATCCATGATTTAATAAGCCTCTATCATATTCCACTTCAGTCTTCGTTTCTTGCAGGATAAAGAACTGCAGTTCATTTGCTTGATCTTCATATGAAAACCTTATCAAGCATCTGACCATCCCTGCCAGTCTTTTCTGTACCATTTCAAATTCCAGTTTATCCATATTAAGATGGGGAATTATTTGGGAGCCAACAGGGGCCAGAGCCAGAAGTAATGATTTGGCCATACCAGGATTTATATGGTGACTTAATGCCTATTGCTTTGCTCTCTATTCTTTTCCTTGACAACCCTTTCGGTGAAGAAATTTTTCCCAATATCCAATCTAAACCTCCCTTGACGCAACCTGAGGCCATTTCTTCTCATCCTATAATTTACTTGGGAGAAGAGACCAACACCCACCTCGCTACAACCTCCTTTCAGGTAGTTGTAGAGAGCAATGTCTCCCCTCAGCCTCCTTTTATCCAGGCTAAACAACCCCAGTTCCCTCAGCTGCTCTTCATAGGACTTGTTCTCTAGACCCTTCACCACCTTTGTTGCTCTTCTTTGGATGTGCTTCAGCTCCTCAATTACTTTCTTGTAGTGAGGGGCCCAAAACTGAACACAGTATTTGAGGTACGGCCTCACCAGTGCCGAGTACAGGGGCACGATCACCTCCCTACTCCTGCTGGCCACACTATTTCTGACACAGGCCAGGATGCTGTTGGCCTTCTTGGCCACCTGGGCACACTGCTGGCTCATGTTCAGCCAGCTGTYGACCARCACCCCMAGGTCCTTTTCYGCCRGGCAGCTTTCCAGCCACTCTTCCCCAAGTCTGTAGCGTTGCATGGGGTTGTTGTGACCCAAGTGCAGGACACGGCACTTGGCCKTGTTGAACCTCATGCAGTTGGCCTCATCCCATCGATCCAGCTTGTCCAGATCCCTCTGCAGAGCCTTCCTACCCTCAGGCAGATCAACACTGCCGCCCAACTTGGTGTCGTCTGCAAACTTACTGAGGGTGCACTTGATCCCCTCATCCAGATCATTGATAAAGATGTTAAACAAGACTGGCCCCAGTACTCAGCCCTGGGGAACACCGCTTGTGGCCAGCTGCCAACTGGATTTGACTCCATTCACCACAACTCTTTGGGCTCGGCCATCCATCCATTTTTTTACTCAGTGAAGATTATGTCCGTCCAAGCCATGAGCAGCCCGTTTCTTCAGGAGAATGCTGTGGGAAAGGGTGTCAAAGGCGTTACTAAAGTCCAGGTAGACAACATGCACAGMCTTTCCCTCATCCGCTAGGCAGGTAACCTGGTCATAGAAGATGATCAGGTTAGTCAAGCAGGACCTGCCATTCATAAACCCATGCTGATTGGGCCTGATCCCCTGGTTGTTCTGAGGTGCCGTGTGATGGCACTCAGGATGATCTGCTCCGCAACCTTTCCAGGCACCAAGGTCAGGCTGACAGCCCTGCAGTTCCCCAGATCCTCCTTCTGGTCCTTCTTGTAGACGGGTGTCACATTTGCTAACTTCCACTCAACTGGGATCTCCCCGGTTAGCCAGGACTGCTGATAAATGATGGAGAGTGGCTTGGTGAGCACTTCCGCCAGCTCCCTCAGTACCCTTGGGTGGATCCCATCCAGCCCCATAGACTTGTGTGTGTCTAAGTGGTGTAGCAGTTTGCTAACCATTTCCCCTCAGAATATGGGGGCTTCATTCTGCTCCCCATCCCTGTCTTCCAGCTCAGGGGGACGGGTATCCTGAGAACAACTGGTCTTACTATTAAAGACTGAGGCAAAGAAGGCATTAAGTACTTCAGCCTTTTCCTCATCCTTTCTCACTATGTTTCCCCCCACATCCAATAGAGGATAAAGATTCTCCTGAGCCCTGATTTTGTTGCTAATGTATTTATAGGAACATGTTTAATTGTCTTTTACTACAGTAGCCAAATGAAGTTCTAGCTGGGTTTTGGCCCTTCTAATTTGTTCCCTGCATAGCCTCGTGACATCCTTGTAGTCCTCCTGAGTACCCTGCTCCTTCTTCCAAAGGTCATAAACTCCATTTTTTTTCCTGAGTTCCAGCCAAAGCTCTCTGTTCAGCCAGGCCAGTCTTCTTCCACACCGGCTTGTCTTTCTGTACATAGGCACGGCCTGCTCCTGAGCCTTTAAGATTTCTTTCTTGAAGAACGTCCAGCCTTCCTGGATTCCCTTGCTCTTCAGGACGGCATCCTAAGGGACTCTGTCAAGCAGACCCCTAAACAAGCCAAAGTCTGCCCTCCTGAAGTCCAAGGTAGCAGTTCTGCTGACTCCCCTCCTTACTTCTCTTGAGAATTGAAAACTCTATCATTTCATGATCGCTATGCCTAAGACAGCCTCCAACCGTCACATCACCCACACGTCCTTCTCTGTTCGSAAACAACAGGTCCAGCAGGGCGCCATCCCTAGTTGGCTCACTCACCAGCTCTGTCAGGATTGCCACCAAGGATGAAGGAAAGGCTGAGGTACTCTTAATGCCTTCTTTGCCTCAGTTTTTAATAGTTAGACAGGTTATCCTCAGGGTATTCAGCCCCCTGAGCTGGAAGACAGGGACAAAGAGCAGAATAAACCCCCCATAATCCAAGAGGAAGCAGTTAAAGACCTGCTACACCTGACCAATCACAAGTCTATGGGGCCGGATGGAGAGCTTGCCAAGCCACTCTCCATCATTTATCAGCAGTCCTGGTTAACAGGGGAGGTCCCAGATGACTGGAGGCTTGCCAATGTGACGCCCATCTACAAGAAGGACCAGAAGGAGGATCCAGGGGATTACAGGCCTGTCAGCCTGACCTCTGTACTGGGGAAGGTAATGGAGTGGTTCATCTTGAGGGCGCTCACAAGGCAGGTGCAGGACAACCAGGGCATCAGGCCTACCCAGCACAGGATCATGAAAAGCAGGTCCTGCTTGACCAACCTGATCTTCTRTGACSAGGTKACCCACCTAGTGGATGAGGGGAAGGCTGTGGATGTGGTCTACCTGGACTTTGGTAAAGCCTTTGACACTGTCTCCCACAGCATTCTCCTGGAGAAGCTGGCAGCTCATGGTTTAGATGGGTGTACTCTTCGTTGGGTAGAAAACTGGCTGGACGGCCGAGCCCAAAGAGTTGTGGTGAATGGAGTTAAACCCAGTTGGTGGCCGGTCACAGGCGGTGTTCCCCAGGGCTGAGTACTGGGGCCAGTCTTGTTTAACATCTTTATCAATGATCTGGATGAAGGGATCGAGTGCTCCCTCAGTAAGTTTGCAGATGACACCAAGCTGGGCGGCAGCGTTGATCTGCCTGAGGGTAGGAAGGCTCTGCAGAGGGATCTGGACAGGCTGGATCGATGGGACGAGGCCAACTGCATGAGGTTCAACAAGGCCAAGTGCCGGGTCCTGCACTTGGGTCACAACAACCCCATGCAACAGGCTTGGGGAAGAGTGGCTGGAAAGCTGCCTGGTGGAAAAGGGACCTTGGGGTGTTGGTCAACAGTCGGCTGAAYATGAGYCAGCARTGKGCCCAGGTGGCCAAGAAGACCAACAGCATCCTGGCCTGTACCAGAAATAGTGTGGCCAGTAGGCAGAGGGAAGTGATCGTGCCCCTGTACTCGTCACTGGTGAGGCCGCACCTCGAATACTGTGTTCAGTTTTGGGCCCCTCACTACAAGAAAGACATGGAGGTGCTGGAGCATGTCCAGAGAAGAGCAAGGATGCTGATGAAAGGTTTGGAGAACAAGTCTTATGAGAAGCGGCTGAGGGAACTGGGGTTGTTTAGCCTGGAGAAAAGGAGGCTGAGGGGAGACCATATCGCTCTCTACAACTACCTGAAAGGAGGCTGTAGTGAGGTGAGTGTTGGTCTCTTCTCCCAAGTAACTAGCAATAAGACGAGAAGAAATGGCCTCAAGTTGCACCAAGGGAGGTTTAGATTGGATATTAGGAAGAATTTCTTTACTGAAAGAGTGGTCAAGCATTGGAACAGGCTGCCCAGGGACATGGTGGAGTCACCGTCACTGGAGGTGTTCAAAAAACGTGTAGACGTGGCACTTCGGGACATGGTTTAGTGGGCATGGTGGTGTTGGATTGACGGTTGGACTTGATAATCTCTGAGGTCTTTTCAAACCTTAATCATTCTATGGTTCTATTCTACGAAGTTATCTTCCACACACTCCAGGAACCTCCTAGACTGTTTCCTCTCTGCTGTGTTGTATTTCCAGSAGACATCCGGTAAGTTGAAGTCCCCCCTGGGAACAAGGGCTAGCAATTGTGAGACTTCTCCAACCTGCTTATAGAATATTTCGTCTGCCTCTTCATCCTGGTTGGGTGGTCTATAACAGACTCCCACCATGRTATCTGCCTTGTTGATCCTTCCCCTGATTCTTACCCATAAACACTCAACTCTTTCATCACCATCGTCAAGCTCTAGACAGTGAAAACACCCTCTAACATACAAAGCTACCCCACTGCCTCCCCTTCCTTGCTTATCCTTTTTGAAGAGCTTAGAGCCATCCATTGCAGCACTCCAGTTGTGTGAGTCATCCCACCATGTTTCAGTGACGACAACTATATCATAGTTTTCCAGCTGTACAATGGCTTCCAGCTCCTCCCGTTTGCTGCCCATGCTGCGTGCATTCMTGTAGATGCACTTCAGTTGGGCTATTGATCTGACACCTTTACTGGGGGAGAAGCCGTAATTCCTATGTGACTGTTCTCAGGTGCTTCCATGGTTCCTAATGCATCAACAACATTTGCGTCTTTGCAGCCACATTGATCTCCATCCCCTACCCCCACTAAGATGGCTAACATGCTGCGCGCATTAGTACAGGGACATTTCAAATGTGTTCCAGTGTACTAAGCATGTCGTGGAGTAGACTGAAGGAACTCGCTAGCACACCGTCCCTCAAACATTGGYRTTCCACRCCCAGGCTTAACTCTAGTGACCCTGGTTTTATCCCTTTCCCCCTTCAAATCTAGTTTCAAGATCATTCAATGAGCCCTGCTAACTCCTGCGCAAAGATCCTTTTTCCCCTTTGGGACAGGTGTACTCCGTCTGTTGTCAGCAGRCCTGGTGTCATGTAGACCCACTCGTGATCAAAAAACCCAAAATTCTGCCGGTGACACCAGTCTCAGAGCCAGGTATTGATCTKCTGGGTCTTTCTGTTTCTTCCCTTATCATTCCCCGCAACTGGAAAGATAGAGGAGAACAGCCCAAGAAATTCTGGACTAGGATAAATAGTCAGACTACAGGAAAAGAAGACAGCAATGGTTTTCTGGATTAGCCATTAGTGTTTTGTCCCACAGATGGGTGTGTGAAGAGATTCATTCAATCACCCTAAGAAACAAAAATGTAGAAATAATAAAATGAGGAAAGAAAAACTCAGCATCAACATAACGTAAAAAGCCTCACTAAAAATATTTCCTGTTGAAAATGACCTTTTTTCTTTTTAGAATTCCCAACATTTTTAATGTGAAAATTTTAATTTTCAGGATTTTTGCTAAAAACTTATGTCAGGGCAAAAGTTTGTGAAGCAACTTCATCTTTTTTTAGATTCCTCACAAAACACATTTTTGATCAATCCTAACTACCCTATGCACAGAATAAACGTCTGACCTTCAGGTATGGGTTTCCCAGGATACTCTGTTATGACATGCATGAAGGAAGGCACTGTACTTGGRTCTAGCTTGGGCAAGGCTGGACCCTTTTCTGGTAGCGGCAAATGTGGTAAGCATCAGACACAATAATCAGTCATGATCAGTAAGTGCAGATAAGAAATGGGAAGGCAGATTTGACCTTTACCACCTCCTTGCCCTCCCAAATGCCAGAGCAGTTAAGGAACTGCTCTTGTTTCATAGGATGGGATATTAATCTCTCTCTGATCTTTTCAGCTTGTTATGTTCCTTTTGACGGTTATRTGGGTCTGGTGAAAAGCCCCGGCACAACAGATCCTTTGTGGGCTTTTTATAGCTTTCTCACTAGTGAGGAAAAGAAATATTACAATGGAGCCAAACACTGGCTCAGTAATTTTAGTGAAGTGTTCAATATGGTTTCAAAAATGTCTCCCCGTAGGGTCTAACTCATAGTCTCAAAGGGAGCCAGAGAAAACATTTCCCCTGCTTCTGTCAATGCTGAGTGCTCTTCTCCTAAACTGAAAATCCTAGTTAGGTGTTATTGCTTGTGATGACTGTAGGATGTCTCATTCTCATCACAAATTAAACAAAATATCAACAATAAGCACAGCAGCACAGTTATATTCTCCCCAACACAGTCTTAGGAAGAGTCATTTAAAAGTCATTTAAAAACTCAAAGAAGTGGTAATGCCACATGGTGTATCAGTGAGCTTCATTCCATCAGTGTCACCAACGAGTGTGTACAGAATTCACCTCACTGTACAAAAATATGCATGTTGTCAGGACATTGAGACCAAAGAGTCTTAAAGGTTTTGAACCTTCCCTATGTTCACTGTCCATTTCCATGTATTTTATCAGGCAACAATAAATTCCCCCACATAAATGAATAACTGAAATACATGCAACTCAGGGAACAAAACTTCTGCTCAGCTCCACTAAAAGTTACGGTTTTAAGTCACTTGTGATATTACCTGTGATTTAATGTGATCATGTTATGAGGCAAATAAACATGGTTCATAAGGTTCTTCCATTTAGCAGAAATTTGGGTGGCAAGGTAGCACAGACTGGCACCTGATGGTGTTTTTTGCTTATACGTCTCTAATTAGCCTGTGTATTGAAGTCTGTGTCGGTAACCACACATACCCATCGATTCGTAAATAAACATGAATAAAGATAAATAATTTAATCTCATCTTTTTTCCATGGTGTTAGCTGTACATTTACTAAAATTCACTCTCTTCCAACATCCAAGTCTTTAATGAAGATAACTCAGTAACTGTGGATTCAGTACAGACTCTGCTAAGAGCCTACTCAGCATCTACACTCAAGCTAACTGAATACCTTTGGGAGTATTTTCCAATCTGTCATTCACACATCAACTTTTGCTCATTGTGTATATCTAAAAATGTCACATCGGACATCACCAAAAGCCAGTAGAAGTCATGCAGTACCATTATGTCACTTCCCCTGTATCTACTAATCTATTACTTCTTAAGGAAGGTGAATAAATTGATTTAATGGGACATGACAGATTGCTGGACCTAACAATTTAGCAGTCTAAGAACTTGAACAAGCTTCATGGGTGAGGATTATACCATGCTTTTAAAAGGGGACATAAACTATCAGACTTAAAAGCATTAGCCAATCTCTCTCTCACTGAATTAAAACACTTTCCCATGCCCATAGCATCCCACAGCGATCACCTATGAGGATAATGGTACCTTCTTTATATATCAAAGATAACAACTGTCAGATAGAAAATACTGCCCTGGATGACCTATGGGTCTGTGCCCACAGCATCCCACAGTGATCGCCTATGAGGTTAATGGTACCTTCTTTAAATATCAAAGATGACAACTGTCAGACAGAAAATACTGCCCTGGATGACCTATGGGTCTGTTTGTTCCTGTGATGCAGATGGGATGTGAAAGAGAACCTTTGAATTATTTTTCAAAGTATTTTTTTCAAAGTACTTTTATGGGTTCGTTCACATTCCAAATATAAATTCCTATACAGTTATTTGGAATACAGACAAATATGTTTAATCCCTTCACCTCTTCACCTGGAGAGGACATTACACTAGCAAAAAAGAAAGGCACATATGGCGGAACATGTGCTTTCATTTGCCGACCAAAAGATGCTTATCCAATACTCTTAAACACTAGCCTTTACMACACTCAGTGCTGTGTTCTGTTTCAGGCCCTACATTACAAGAATGAAGTGGCTGAACTGGACAGTATTCAGAGAGCTGGATGAATGCTCAAAAGTCAGGAAAACATGACCTAAGAAAACAGATTGAAAGGAATGGATTGTTTAGCCTAGCAAAGAGGAAATTGAGGGTGAACATGACAGAAATCCTGAAATATGTAGAAGGTTGCTGAAAGGAGAAAGATAGTAGATTTTTCTGCATACCCATCTGGGTTAGGTCAACAAGCAATGGGCTTCAGTTGTCTTTAGGGAGATAAAGATAAATTGTCAGAGAAAAAAACAATATTCACAAGGCTMCTGAAATAGACATGAAATCTTTATTCTTGGGAAGTTTGGGGGTTTGGGTTGGTTGGTTTTTGGTTTTTTTTAGAATTTGAAAAAGCACTACTAGGACAGATTTGTGTGGAGCACGAGCATGGACTAGATGAGAGTCTCTGGAAGTCCCTTCAGCCCTGTTTTCTGTGATTCACTGTGCTCCAGTATCAACCCCACAGCTGTGTCTCCTTGGCCATAACTTCATCCCCTTACTGAATGCAGTGGCAAACATCAAATTGTCTGTCAGCTTAGCTGTTGCAGAGATGGCAGTGATGGTACCAGTGCGTCAGTTCCGAGTAAACTTCCATGTACGTCATTTATGACGCTTAGACTTGGGGCCCTTTTTCCCCCTGTTTTACTTCAATAGTTGGGACAAATTGGGATTTATGTACTTTTGCATGAGATGAGACTGAAAGCTAAAAGATTTCAGGGCACATTTCTGTCAGAAGCAACCTGAGTCCAACAGCTCCCAGTTTTTGAAGATTTGCTTGCTTTGCTGTTGAGCACACTCAATTTTATTCACAGATCTGAATGTTCAAGAGCTACAAGATCATCTCACCTGGCCTTTTTTGTTTCATCTTTCACTCTCCTACTGAGACAAATCAAATCTGTTTGCTTAAATACATTCAGCCTTTTCCCTTTGGTTCTACGGAAGGGGAACAGCACTTATTTTAGCAAAACCCAAAGAGAATCCATCCAGAATAATAATGTTAAATACTTTAGAAGTACTAGTTTTTAAAAAGGAGAGTTGAACCAGGAATGGAGTTTGGTGGCTTTTCTTTAGGCGATAGTGAATCTTTTCATGTCAGCAATTTACTTTGCTTTGTTATATTTGTCTTCCTTGAACTGCATGGGGTTGTTTTTATTTCAAGTTTCATTAACGAATCCAAAGTGGAAAGAAAGCTGCTGTTTTAATCAATAGCTGAAGGAAATAAATCTCTGCTCTTTCCTGCAAATGTGCTGCTACACGGTGTGTTTTCCTTGGGAGAGTTTTATTCATGACAGAAGCCAGCCATCTGCTGGAGTGCTGCTGCAATAACCCTTTCTAGGACCACAGGACAGCCACTTGCTGATGTTTGAAAAAATCCATATTTTTCTTCAAACTTTATGAAAAATAAGTACCTTGGAAAAGAAGGTGAGGAAGCTATGCAGAGACCCCTTAAAAGTAGGCCATTACACAGGTGAATGCTGACAGAGGTGAAAATGTCTGTGATGAGCAGGGATAGAGCACAGAACATTAAGCACAGATTCGCCATCTACCTGCATGGTGAAAACCTAACCAATGAAAACCAGAGCACTGGACCAGCTACTCCTCAGACCTTCAGAGGAGGAGGACTACCAGGAGGACCCAACCAAAGACAGTCATTACACAGAAAGCCATGCCACGTGAACCGTTTGTTGCCTAAAGGGGTACAGGACTTATCATGGGAAGAGCATTTTGTGATTGTGTAAAATTTAGGATGGAAGGTTTTAAAGGGATTACAGAAATGTGCAAAATGTATTATGGGATGTTTAGCAGAAGAACCAAAGATGGGGAAAAGGAGGGATTGAGGTGAACTGGGGAGAAACAAGAGCAGGGAAATAAAGGGAAAAGGAGCTGGACATGTGTTACCATGTTACTGGTAAGCACATTTGTCTCACTGGACAGACAGTGCTTGATCACTACAGCCTATCCTACATCCTCATGAAAACCTATTTCCAACTACCCTCTTTATTCTAAGTGTGCATGTGTCAATGCTAGTGAACTGCAAGGTGGGCTGGCTGGCGACTGGGATAAGAGGTCTGGGTGCCAGCAGCTGGAGGAAACCATGGTCCAGGAGCTGGGTATTGGGCAGACTGGGGATCCCAGACCAGCTGCTTGGAAAGACCCACATTGTGTATGTATATTCCAATAGCAGCCTACAATCCTGATCAGCCAGAGGGGAGGAGAGGATTGAGCTGTCTTTGTTCATGTTTCTGTGAGTGCTGGGTTTGTTCATGTGGATGTCAATAAAAAAAATAAAAGTAATCTCTGTCTGCATTGGTCTGTGTGTCTGGGCACCTGTGGAGCCTGTTGTGTGTCCGTGTGTGTGTATGTGTGTGTGTGTCKATTGGGAACACATGCTCAGCCTCACCCCAGGCTGGACCTGGGAACACAGAACCACAGCAGCCTTGCAGCTATCAGGCTGAGAGGGGAGAAAACCCTCTGGGTTCTGAAGCCCAGCAGGTTTGGCTACCTCTGACAAAACAGGAGCAAAATTCCAAGTCTGATACTTTGGTAACTAAGGCCAGGGGAGAAATTATCAAAGGCACCTAACTGACTTCACAGCATGAATTCATTTTTCAAAGGTAACTGAAGGAGGAAGAAGGAGGCAGGTGGAATGAACCAACCACCATGTTCAGCTAGGAAACTAGGACTGTGTTTTTATTCTTTTCTTGATGGAATCTATAACTTCTGGTCCCAATCTTGTCTTCGCTACTTGCCACCATGGCCAGATGAAGAAGGGATCAGGTTATCTCACCCTTGAATGTTCTGCTCTTTGCCCCACAGTTTGAGTTGATATTTAGTGATGGTGTAGGAAGCCATATCTCAGAAGCAAAAGGCTGAATATACTGCTTCAAGGCAAAGCCAACGAGCATCTTTACTTGTGTTGAGAGGTGTATCCTGTTAGCTAATGGGGCTGAAATATAATGACTTGCTTAATAGTCTCTGGCAGGAACCTGGTGCAGCACTGCTTAGAAATGACAGCTTGATGATAGGACAAACTGGTTGATTTACCAAGTGAATTACCACTGGAAGTGCACCCAGACCTCAAACTGTGATTTTTAACTTAACACCAAAGCTTACTTCCCACCCACACAACACTGGCTTGCTTATATTTTCATTACCTTCCACTGACAGATCTCTAAAATGAGGAAATGATGAACAGAGGAAAACTGGTGATGGAAAAATATTAATTGAATTATAGACATGAAAAAGAGTGCTAGCTTTCAAGTGGAAAAATAAAAAAATCTTCCACACCTCTGTTCCTAATACAGCAGTCTTGGGTTGTTGGGATTAAGACGTTATTAAGGGTGGCTTTGCATCCTGCTGCCTCTGGATAGGGAGATTGCTCTGCTGATTGGATGACTAGACCAGGGTCTATCACTGGGTTTCCTGTCTATGGAAGAGTGGTAGCGCTTCTCTGTGTGCATCCATCTTGGCACTGGTGTCGCCACTGGGACTTTTCATAGGTGCAAAATAGTCTCAAAGCTAAGAAGTGGCCTCTGGAAAGACAGTAAATCCAGAGCATGCTCACTGCCATCCATGTGAGCATCTTGGCACAACTCTGGGGTGCACTGGGTGTATCGGGTGTCTGTGCCCAGGTGTCAGCAGCGGGCACAAGTGGCCTCTMTGAGAAAAGTCCGGGGCTGCCCTGTGCCAGACACAGCCGGTCCCAGCCGGTCCCGGCCGGCTCCAGCGGCCCCACCGCAGGACACAGCTGAGCCCCTCAGCCAAGCCGGGGGTGCCGGGGGAAAACAGGTTTCCGAAAGGGCAAAAGGCAGCACAGGCCGAGGAGGAGGAAGCCCAGGAGGGAGCAGCAGCAGAGAGACCCCGAGGGCGGAAGAGGAGGAGGGCAGGAGGTGCTGCAGGCCCRGAGCAGGGATCCCCTGCAGCCCTGGAGAGACCCCGCGGGAGCAGAGACCCACCCTGCAGCCCGGGGAGGGCCCCACGCCGCAGCAGGGGGATATTTCCTGCAGGAGCTGYGGCYGTGGAGARCYCGGGCGGGAGCAGGTTGTCCCTGAAGGACTGCAGCCCGGGGAAGGGCCCGYGCTGGGGCGGGGAGACGTGTGAGGAGGGGGGAGCGGCCGAGAGGGGCTGTGGTGGACCCACCGCAACCCCCATCCCCACCCCCTGCACCCCTCGTGGGGAGAGGAGTCGGGAGTGGAGGGGTGAAGCTGGGCCTGGGAAAGACCCTTGGGTAGGGAGAAAGTGTTGTTTTAATCTTTTTGTCTTTGTTTCTCACTATCAGAATCTATTTTAATAGGAAAAAAAAATTCATTTTCCCTGTTTCAAGTCTGTTTTGCCCTTGACAGTAATTGTTAAGTGATCTTCCTTTCCTTATCTCAATGCACAAAATGGAAATGGAAATATAAGGAGGAAAGGTCCCCCAAAACTTTCATTTTGCGGCAAATTAACAACAGGAACTCCACACTTCCTTCTCCACTAAGTGATCAGTAATCAAGCAACTACTTTTCAACATTTTTTCCCCCCCACTCTCATGCTAAGTCTGCACCTACATCTTAAAACGTGCAGCCTGGATAAAACAAACACTAGCCACACAGGTCAGCCAAGTTGCCTAAAGTCTGCACCAAGTCACAATCTAAAGGATTTCAGAGAGGATGTAGCTTACACAACCTGAGTGAATCTCACCTAGGACATTTTGGGKTTTGCATTTGGGCTGTTTTTAGTGCCTCCAGTCTGAGCTATCTCTCACTGTCCATTTACCTCACCTCTAACATCAGTGTACTACTATTAGAATAAATTCCTGTTCAGGTGTCTCTCAGGAGTTGCATAAGTGTAGCTGCAGGAGGCCTAAGAAGAAAAGATTGCCTTAGAAATTCACTGAAGTCCTGCTGATAGATTCCCATTGACTACAAAACCAAATAAAAAGTCTTGGTCACACCAGGACCTCATGTGTTCTTTGCTCATCTCAACTTTATTGGACTTTTTGGATCTTTCTTGCTCTGAAAACCTGGCTGATATTTTCACAAGGTGCTTGCATGCTGCTTTCTGTTCCTTACTGGGCCAGAAACACTCAAAAGACCTTTCAAAGCTTCTGTTCCTATTTCCAGCAGGAATTAGCAAGAAAAGAAGTATGAGGAAGAAAAATGCTCTGTGTTTTGTATCTCTCGTCATTTGGACTTGCTTCTGGGTTTAGCTGGAGGCTCCACACATCCTTTATTTTAAATGAAACAATTTCAACTTCCACTGCTACAATAAATTTCTGGAGACAGAAGAAGTGTCAGCAGCCTACCCAAGGTAGAAGCCTATGTACTGAAGGAACAAAGTTAAAAGTACTCTTTGCTAATGATTTTCCAGCACTGTTCCTTTTATCGACGTTTCTACTGCAATTGCCTGAAAGCATGTCACCCCAGTGCCTCAGTGAATATTCAGAGGAAACGATTATGTTTAAAATCATGTCTCTCACAAACTGAAAATTAAGGCAACCTGTTGGTACAAATGGCCTGAGAGCATTAGCACATTGATCCCAAAGGCAAGCATGGTGCCAGCTCATTTCTGAAGTTGCAAGGTTGTTTTCCAAGAGTTTAATGTGCCCAGGTTACACGAGCAGGAGAAATCAGAGCCAGTGTTTATGCTCTCAGCCTCACACTGACAACTAGAAATGCCGGTTTAGAACAACAGTATTTTCCCTACTGCTGCTAATAGCTGAGCTCTTCTGCAAAGCGCCCTGTTGCTGCTTAAACTCCCAGTAAAGCAGCACCAGTGGGGTCACAGCCTCTGATGTGGCGTCCGCCTCCCCGTGAGTCATCCCAAAGAAGTGCACAGACAGAGTCTAGTGCAGAGTCTTTAATTCATTATTAGTGGTCCCAGCGCAGGCTCCTCCAGACTTGCACCAACTGCTGGGTGGAGACTTTGACTGGGATTTCTAAAACTTCCAGTCTTCGCAATCTGAAGAGACAGGAAAAGCTTACAGCAAGCAGGAACAGCAGTCAGAGTGAGGGCAGTTTCTGGAGAMCTCCTACGTTCCTTGTTTCTGGTTCTTATCTTTCCCTTCCTTTAATCTGTTGATGACTGCTTTGTTATTTCCTATAATTCTCTACAAAATCCATATGGCAATCACTGACAATGTAAGGGCAATTGCAAAGGGAATCTAAATATAAGTAACAATAAAGATAAAAAATCTTAGTCTGCTGTTCAGGTCTTCACTTTTAAAAGCTTTCCTGAATCTCTTCTCTGTTGTCTTGCCTTCCATCTAAAACTGAGTTTTCCTGCTGCAGGCTGAAAGGAGAAAGAACTGCAAGCAAACACTCGGGCATGTCCCAGTCTCCAGGGACATTTCTGCGCATCGTAGGGGGCAGTCAAGACATTTGGCTATTTCACAGTGTTCCCATCTGTTTCAAGTCGTGACTGGCATCCAGTTATCCCTGGGTTGTCCTCTTCACACTTCCAGTGAGCCACCATGTCTGGCTCTAAAGGTCTATGAATCAATCAAGAATTTGCTCTTTTTTCCTCATCCCAGGAAGTGTTATTCTGCTGTGCTGTGAGGCCTGTAAAACTCTCTGGGGGTGGAAGGAGCTATTTATGAAATATGCACTATTCCTAAGTTAGAAAATTGTGCCACTAGTCTGCAACTTTTGCTCATGACTCTGATTTGGAAAGGATCTCACTATCCCACTTGCTATGTGTTTGTTGTGTCCGCCCACTGTCTCTTTATTTTACATTGAGGCTAAAAAATCTTTGGAGTGGAGACCATCTTTGTGTCCTGTTTTTCCACAAGAAATTACCTCCTGGTTTCCTGAGTTGCAAAAACATTGAAAGTAAAGGCAGAAAAGTGGAATATGCAATCAAAGAGGTTTTCTCTTGGAACCACCTACTGAACAGATACATTGATATGAATCCTTAAAGCACTATTTATTCCTTTATGAACTTCATTTATATAAGAATGGATTCCCCCTTATTATTTTGTTGCCAGATTTCTTCCCTTTATACACAATATTTGATAATGTTTTTATGGGTGAATTAGATCACAGCTCCACTGATTGTGTGTCATCCCTGGTTCAAACACATTACTGAGTCAGATTTTTTCTCATGTCAGTCTGAAGACAAAGCAACTGAATTGACTTCAGGGAGTGATGCTATACGTACAGCATGTAAATGGGAGCAGGCTTGGTTTTCCTCCGCAATACCCACCTTGATGTGGCCAGAGTTCTCTGGCAAGAAGCCCTCTTTTGCCCTAATCTTGCTTTTTCAATGGGATTCTTCTGAAATTACATTTGCCCTCTAAATGTTATTTTACGTGTGCACAAGACTGCTTTTCATTACTCACTTTATACACTAGCAAGCATTAGACAACATCGAGTTACGCCTATTGTACTAGCAAAAAGCAACATTTTGGGAGCATCCTGCTCTAATAGTTTGGATAAGTACAAGAGTTCCCCTGATGCTCCCAAATTGATACAATTTTCCATTATGGAAAACATTTGACTATCATCACATTTGAGGCTGAATAGATTTCAAACCATAGTAGGGCAGAAGGATACGCAGATTCGGAACGGAGAGTGGAGCATGATGTTCCCTAGACTGCTCTTACAGCTAACACTGGCCAGGAATTTCTAAACCAAAACCACCATTATTCTTCAGTATACAGAAGTCTAAGGATGGAGCCCAGATTTTTCAAGTATTTGTATCATGTTACAGAGCCCACTGTGTTCCTTGGCACTTTGATACGGTAGTTTATTGCTTTTAGAGTATAGTTTAGACACACTTTAACATGACAGAAGTACAGTCAGTCACCAGAATGAATGTGTTCTTCTCTGTCCTTGCCTCCTTCATGCTGACACAAGCGCTGCTGAAGCCATTCAGTAAATCAAGACTGGGACACATCCCAGTTGAAAACCCAACTTTTGGGGGAATTTGTTATGTTGAATTCCCTGTTCCAGATCACTGTGCGGCTGTTTGAGAAGCAGCACCAGCATAAGGGGGTGGTGGGAAGGTCTAACCAGCACAAAGAGCCAGGACAGCATGCATTTATATTGGACAGCAGCCTGAGAAATTGCTGCACCCAATTCCTGTATGAATTTCTCAAGATTTAGCTTCCACTAAGTTTTTTATATCTTTTTTTTCTTCTTCTTAAAGAACCTTGGATAAACTACAGATCAAAATTCTTCCCTGTCACATGGAAGGTAAGTTTCCCAGAATTCAGGTTAGCCTTCGAGCACTTTTCCAATAAGTGAAGATGCTTTTTGAAGCATGGGACACAGAGAATGAAATTCCATGTAAAGCTGGACAGTGGATCGTGGAGAAACCATTTCAGCAATGACCTTGCTAATGCTGGAGGTGGAAAAGTTTTTTTAGTCCCTTCCCCTAATCAAAAGTCTCCTGCCCATGCATCCAACAACAATTTGCCACTGCAGCCAGAGGACAAAGTTGAGACCTCTAAGTCCTTTTCAATCTCACTGTTTTACATTTTTAAAGCAACACTTCATCATTTGTTCCTGGACACATGATTTAATGCATTTAGTTGCATTAAAAGAGCTAAGTAAAGGAGTAGAGCAATAGCAAGTCATTCTGATACACGTAGTGACCTTCCCACAGTTCCACACAACTGCAGGTTGTTCATCCTAGTTGAGTTGTCACTGTATTTCCAAGGCAGGAGTCTCAATCATGTGGGCTCAAACACCCATTTGAGGAACCTTCTTACATCATGGCTTAATGAAAGGCAACAGCTTCTCAGGTGAGCCAGGCCAAATTCAAAAACTCAGCTGTTCTCTCATGCCACCCCTCTTCTATTGTAAACTGCAAATCTTAGTAGCATTTTCTTTGGAGATCACATTAATACTCTCTGGAATCCTGKCTGGCTGGGAACTTGTGAGATGCCACCAAAACGCATTGGGATTGCAGTTTCATGTTCACAATTAAGTAGGTGCAGTGAGTCAGAGATGCAGTTGAGTTTATGAGTTAAATTACTATTTCTCCTTACTGTCCAGACATCGCAAGGACATACTTCTCGCATTTTTTATTCCTGGCTTAGCATCTACTTTTAATTCCTTGTTTTGTATTGAACTGCTACAACAGTCCTTATTCAACTTGAATTATCTGGCCTGCATAGCTTTGAGCCCTCATTCCCCAGTTACTCTCACCATAGAAAATTGACAGACAAAGCTGGAGACAAGTCACAGGGTGACTGATTTGTATAAGTACTGCTACTRCTGCTGTGACAAACCTGGGCATAATTTCAATCCTGGTAATGTCTGTTTTCTCTTCAGCAAGAAATACTCAAGAATGAATTCCAGAAGAATCTCTGRGTGCTGGCTTTTCTCTTACTAAGAGAACAATCAAGGAACATGTCATCAAAAAAAAGTTTCACCTTTTCTGGTATTGTTGGAATGCAGAAGAAGACTGAAATAGTTTTCGAGACGTCATCTGCTCTGTCTTTGGCTGTCTTCATCATGTACATWGGGAAAGAATAAAAGGCAAAAGTAGGCTTACCTCTTTTCTATAATGAAGGTGGTTCRTTCTTTTCTCTGCTCCCACCAACCCCAGATGTTTAAAGGCTAAGTTCTGCTGTTTCTAGCCACCTTCTGTTTTTCCAAAGGCATCCATGTATTTTTGCCAACTCTTGTAATTTTATGGCAAGTCTCAGCATCTAAGATCATTTGACAGGGAAAAAAGACCACATTTACTAAAAAACAAATCAAGCAACCAAACAAGTGAACTACCAGAAGACAGTGAACATCCCAATTTTTGCTGTAAAAGTCATTTACAAGGCAAATCTCATTACATCTTAACCTTATTAATAAT
The DNA here is from genome assembly GCA_030449065.1 of Oceanodroma leucorhoa. Taxonomy (NCBI): domain Eukaryota; kingdom Metazoa; phylum Chordata; class Aves; order Procellariiformes; genus Oceanodroma; species Oceanodroma leucorhoa. The sequence continues at coordinate 668,884 of JASVER010000106.1, forward strand.
ATTTGCACTGTGCTAGCATCTCTGGCAGCTTGTCATAATAGCTGTTAAAAAAAAAAACGGAAGAGTTTTTGCTCCCTAAAAAGATTTCTGTGACTAAGTTGAGACTGTGCATGCTTGGTTTATTTTGTATTCTACATAAAAATAATATTCAGTCTGCAAAAGATGACGACRATCTTAAAAGGTGACCAAAGGTGAACAGGTATAAAGTGCAAGAGCTCTTTGAGACAAGACAATGAAAATATAAGGACTTACTGTTCCTTCCTTTACCAAAAAATTGGGAAAGAACAAACAGAAGTAGATTTGAAGAAATAAGTAGAAGCAGTCATCTATTAGATGCTGCCTTCTGAAGGATTCAGTGAATATCTTGACACTAGCTGTAAAATAATGAAAGAGAATCAGTGTAAAGTGAAAAGTTACTTTTATTGTACATTTTTGCACTRTATGATTAAGTTAGTAGCCCTGCAAGTGGACAACTGAAAAGATAGACCATGCAATATAAGACAATAGAGATTGAAGGACATTACAGATCATCTGGCCCTTGTCGTRTTTGAATGAAGAATTAACTCTTCTGAAATCATCCTTGGAAGGTGTTTGTCTAATGTATTATTTAAAATTTCAATGACAGAGATTCCCATCTCTGTAAACAGCATTCTTCAGTGTTTATTGTCCTTAAAAGTATTTCTTCTTTTCTAACTTAAATGTCTCTTGTTAAATCTTAAGCTAATTGCTTTTTGTTCTGCCAACAATAGATATGAAGAACATGTTAGTCTTGCCTTTCTGAAACAAACTTGCCACATCTGAAAGTGGAAGGGCTGTATTCCAGGAGCAAATGATGCTATTTCTTTTAATCTTGCCCCAGACACAGTATTTTCTAGGTTCTTATTTTTCTCTTGATCCCTCAACCCAGTCCACATCCAGATTTTTCCTGCATGGTCCATATGTGTCTTGAAAGGTTCTGCTTCATGCTGGACTCAGGACTGTGGATGGGGCCTTTCTAGTGTTCAGCAGAGTAGAAGAATATTTGCCCTATGAACCACTTGTTTGAGCATCTCAGAAATGACAGAGGTGTTCAACAATATTAACTTATTTCCACTTTATGATCTACTAATGTCTCCAGACACTCTTCTGAAGACTTCTGTCTAAGCAGTCAGTCTAAAACATTTTACTAGGTAGCTGTTGTGTCTAAATGTCCTATGCATTACATGGCGCATGATATTCAGTCTTCATCCACCTGGATGATGTCTCCCAAGGCCATCCTTCGAGTCGACTGCCTCCTCTCAAAAAAGGCTTCATCCATTTCCCCTTGCTTTGCTCCTCGTTCCCTTTGCTTTTTGGCCACATTTTCAATGAGCTTGCTTGCATCACTGAGGGTTTTTTGTGTTCGTTGACCTGCAGATTTCTGCTTGCCTTCTCCCACACTTGGATCTGTSACCTTTAAGGGTTTGGCTTTCCCATGGTCTTCCTGCTGCTCTTTCATGTTCYTTACTCTGAATCGGCGCCGAGAAACACTCTGGCAAGGATCAGGGATGCTGTCAGGGCTGTTGGACTTTTCGTGCATGTCAGGTACCTGGAGAGCGGGGATTAATGGCTTACAGAGTGTCCTGGGAGCCTCTTCAACACCTGGTTGTTTAATCAACTTAGAGGTTGTCTCTGGAGGCAAAATAATTTGAATTTCTCCCAGGGGTTTGCTGCTTTTAGGGGGTAGGGGATCATCTTTTTTCTCCAGAGCAGCCTTCTCACTCAGCTTTATCTTTTGAAGGTTTTCCAGCGCCCCCTGAGCCACATTCTTTACCCTTTTCATATGGGGCTCATTGCTGATGGAGTTGATAACCGCCAGCTTCTGAGCAGCCATTTGGGCTTCTCTCTGGATGCTCATAATCTTTTGGAGCTGGGCTTCTTTTACTTCCACAGGGATATCCAGAGGGGCCAACTTCACTGGCCTCTTCAGGGTRACATTTTCTGTGCTACACAACTCATTTGCATGATGCAGGCTGGGAGACAAACCTCCCTCTTTTTTCACCTTTTCTGGCCACAATTTTTTCTCTGCCTGGGATAGCTTCTTCTCTGAAATCCTTGGAGAATGAGGTTGGAAATCAAGGTTTCTATGTTCACTTCCTGGCTTCCCTCCCGCCAAGATGAGAATGGGATTTTTCTCAGGCTGCAGGTTCACAATGGTGACTTCACTGACAGTGCAGTTATACTTGGGCTTTTCTTCAGCCATTGGGGCACCCTTAAAGAAAGCAAACAGATGTGGAGATCACTATCATACATTGTATTAATCATCACTGTTAGGCTTTTATATGATGTTTGGGAGTTTCACAAGAGTGCAAGCTTGGTGTCCCTTGAAGCGTATTCCTCATAACCATAAATCCTAAGCACTGTGCTCCATATTTTGACTTACCCCAGGCTAATCTAAAATAAAGGGCAAATTTAGTCTCGATATCTGGAGAATAAATAAGCCTGACAACTGAAAAATCAGGGCTTGTCTCCTCCCTGACTGTCACCAGTGCATCTCAAACAGCATTACCATTATTTCTCCCACTCTGTCCCAAATATTGAGTGTCCTTTCTAAGCAGTGAGCAGCACCAGCCTGCACACTGCAGTCACTAATTTAAAGGAAGGTTAAAACCTCCACAACACATGGAAAATACCAGAGAATTTATGTTAGCTTGGGAAGCTCCTAGTTGAGGCTCAGGTGTGGGTCCTTCCCTTTTCCTCTGACATGAGTGATGGGCATTTTTGATGAGRGTGATCATCCAGCTCACTCCTGTGCATACTGACATGTGCTTTATAGGGCRGGGCAAGTATCTTCATTTCCACCAAAATTCTGCCCACCTAATTTCACAAGATACTTTTCCATAAAGGGTAGACAATTAAACCAATGATGATTTTGCTTGTGTCAATAGAAAATACCCTTATTTTCCTGGATGATGTTCAGAATACTGTGGATATTGTTCAGTTTCAAAAGCAATATTTCTGAGGTGCTAAATAAAGGAACTGCTAAATGGCAGATGTGGCAAACCCGGAGTTCATTTCTTGCCCTTGTTCAGAGAAACTTTATGTCCTGGTTGGGAAAAGTTCCTCATTTTCATTAATAATATAAGCCTCTCATTGTAAACAGGGCTTTGTTGTTCAAAATTCTAGTGCTGTGTTGGCAATGACAGGCTCATGGGTGGCATCAGAGATGGGCTCTGTCCCTGCTTCTGCCAAAACAAGTAAGTCCTCTTCCCTAAGGTCCTTTATCCATTCCCACTCTCTGTTTCTTGCACAGACTATACATTTTATGGGACAGTCAAGAGCAATATTCTTGACTGTATCTTGGACTTCTAGACCTTATTATCATAAAGGTATTTTATTAAATGACAATATTAACTTGCTTTTCCTCTGATGAACAGAGAACATGAGCTATTTTACTTCACAATTCCTCTCATCTCGTCTAATCAAATCTGCTTTGGTAATTCCTGTTCACTGTTATTGGTGGGATTTTTTTTAAAGTACCTGAGCTTAGTATCATTGTAAATAAAAATGATACTCCTCTTGCCCTTTCTGTGTCTTGMTGTGTTCCAGGAGAACACTTAAGGCTGTCTACGGCTCTGTAAATGTGAAGTAAAATAAAACAAACATAAATAAACTCTTGTCCTAAAATTAAGTCACATAAAGCAATGAGACAGAATGAAAGCTCCAATGCAAAGTGGGGTATGGGAATGGAAAGGAAGAAAAGGTAAACAATATAGTACCRACAAGTTATCATTTTTTAAAAGATCTTGGTTGACAAGCCTTTTAGCTGCCTTTAAAAAGTGAGTACCCAGCTAAAACCCAGCAACGTATCCAAGCCCATAGAACAACCTACCTAGACAATGCTTCTTTCTAGCTATGGTCATTCTTTGTTTTCATGCTAGTTTCAGGCAAGAGTGATTAAGTGATTGGATCATTCTCTGCTGCATTCATCTGAGGAAAATTCAGCCAAGTTAAGAAGGCTTGGAGAAATTTTACACACCACCTAAATCCGATTGGAGTCCTAATGTTAATACACTTAAAACCCATCCAAGGCTAATGTGCAAAATAAGCTGCCTCCTCTGTTACCCTGCACACATTACTCAGTACCTTCTCAAAATGTCCATCTGCTATGTATATACTCCTACTTAAAATTTAATTAAGTAATTGGCCCAATCTTATGTAGGTAATTGCTCTGTGCCCAGAATTCCCTTTGCAGTCAATGAGAGACCCATACAAAGAATGACTATTTCAAGCTCTCAGGATCAAAGTATTATGATAGTGGTATTATCAAAGGGACCACCAGTCTTTATTTAGAAACCACAACCTTCTTGTAATTTAAATACTTTCCTTCCTGGTCTCAGCTTGCTGATCCTTCTGATATAAACTGCAAAGTAATTGAAGAGCAGAGACAGAAGGGTCACAGTACATTATTACTATTTTACTARATTTATTGCATGCACTGTAGCCCAGTGGCAAATTAGCATGGATTGGCCTCAGATCTAGGAAACTTGGTGTCCCCCRTAAACAGGGATCTGATGACCTTCTACTTAAGCTATCTTAGTACTCAGACTGGATGGTCCTCAGAGAGAGGTGCTTCTGTTATTTTTACTTCGTTTTGATTTCAGGAGTCTGCTCATTGCAGAGCAATAAACACTTRGTTTACAGGCAGAAAGTGAGATTTGCTGTAGAGTCTTAAGGAAATCTGATGCCGTTTTGAAACCTTGTTCATCAGCTTGATGACTAAGTCAAGAGAAGGGATTGAGCTGAGCTTCCTTTCCAGTCTTGGTCCTCAGCCTCTTTTGTTCTACAACTGATGAAACCAGACAGATTTAAAGCAGCCTCAGGAGCCCTGAGGTTTTCTGTTGGTATGAAGTACCTGGCAGAAATGGGGAACCAAAATGGGCCAAGCACATAGGATGCACTTAGATATCCTGACAACTAGATGGACTTTAGCCAGAAAGCCTATCCATCAACAGGACAAAGTAGCAGGTTGTTGCACTGTCACAAAGCTCTGCAGGGCTTGAGATCCAAACCACTATTTTCCGCAAGTTACTTCCCTGTATGGCTCCAAAATGCTCCCCCATTTCAGTCCTATAGTGAACATAACCACCAGGAAGCAATACTGGGATTATAGTATACATGATTATAGATAACATCATGGTTGAAAGGAATTCTTTAAAAATCTCTCCTTTCTTTAAGAATTCCTTTTTTCTTAGTCACACTTATGAAGTTTCCTCTCCTTGCTCAATGAAACCAAATTTATAGTACATTACATAAGAAAAACAAACAAACAAACCCAAGCAAAATACAACTCTAAATCCCAAGCTTTTCCTACATAAGGAAAAGCTTTAATCTCATTGCTACAGGATAATCTGTAGTGATAAGCAGATGTTACACAACTCAGATGCTTTTCCTTCCCATCATCACGCGTAGCAACTGATTGCTGCGGTTCAAAGGGAAGGACAGAAATACCTAAGAAAAGAAGTTCACAGATCAAATCCTCCAGCTTATCTGGTTGAAAGCTTGTCCCCAGAGTGGAGTTTTTTGAGTTCAATTCCAAAATAAACACCAAGTCTTCAGTGTGCCTTAATTCTCCATGTGATACCTGAAGCTCTGCTACTGAAAAGCCCTCTGGCACGTGGAGATCCATTACATACACCGYCATTCAACAGGGGAGAGAAATGATTCGGTTTAAACATCTATGAATGAATGGCTTTGCTTCCACTGCAGATTCTGCATATACAGTAAATAGCTCAGGTCGTTGTGAATGGACAACGCAACAAACAGAGCCAGCACCCGAATAACTTCCAGAAAAGCCTTAAATATCCAGCCTGGCAGCACTCTACTTTTGTCAGCTGGCATAAAGATCACACCTGCAATGTCAGGGACTTACATCATCATTTGCTGTACTAGAAAAATTTAACAAAACGATGTTTTCTGTGAGCCAGTGGGTCCTAGGCGGTCAGATGTTCCATCGGGCTGTTGAAGCTAAAACATAACAGTGTCTGTTATCAGCAGTACTGAAGACAGTGCTAACATCACACCTAGCTGTCTTTGATCCCAAAACAACCAGGTACCAAGGTAGAGTGTGTGGGGGGACTTCACACAAGTCCCTGCCGAGTCTCCTCAGTGCAGGATCCAGAGATCATGTGTCATTCTGCCACAACTCCTTTTCCATTGCACTACTTGGTATCTTGAAACAACAATGATAGCAAGAAGAGTTTCAAAACAGAACAAAGGAACGACAGTTGAGTGGTCTGAACACCAGCCCAGTATCAGGACACCCACTTCAAATCCCTTTTCTACCACAAGCTGCTCATGTGATGGCAGGGAAGATATTTTGTCCCTCTGTGACTGTGTGTTCCACCTGTAAACTTGTACTGATTCCCTCTCTTAACCCATCGGAGCATTTTGGATGTAAGTATACTAGAGTATAAGTTACTCAACAACAGGTGAAATGGAGTTATGTTAGTTCCCAAAATATATTCAATATTTTCAATTCAAGGTTCAATTCCAGATAACTTAATTTTCAGAAAACAAGTGCTCTAAAGAAGGTGGTACCTGTTGAATAATCAAAGTGTGAAAAAATCTATAATCACTTGAAAATTTTGTCAAGTAATGCTAAGCATGTATGCAACACTTGTCTCAATGCTGCTCTGCCAATTTCTTTACATTTTGTAGGATTTTATGGATCCTTAGTACAAGTTTTGCGTCGTAGAGGACTTGTTTTTACATTATGTGTTTTATTTTGTAGGTGAGAGAAGGTTTTGGATGTGACTTAGTATTTGCAATCATTAACCTAAAGGAATGTTTTGTGAAAACRTATTTAAAATTTGTTCATAAAGTTTGGGGAATCTTAAGAATTACACCATTTCATACAATTTGGCACACGCTCATTCCTAATGTTATCATTGTTTTAATARCTCCTCCCTGAATACACGAGGAGACCAGTCTGAGTTCTAGGAAACCTACAGCAGACTTGCCCTTGCAGGCACACCCAATTTGCAAATCATGGAGTCTCCAGACTTCCCGCATGACTGCCAAGCTTTACTGAACAACCTAAATCTTGAGAAGCTTCTTGTAGGGATTTGCGATACTGCAGGAAAGAAGAGGAGGTGCAGAACTCCAGTCCTGGACTTCTTATTGGCACTCTGTGATGGCAAGTAAGTCATGTAAGATAAATTTTCCAACTTCCACATCTAAAYAGGGACATCTTTCCTTATTTAGACCAAGACAAAGATTTGTAAAAAACRGGCAACTAATATTAGACTTCTAAATCCATATTTAAGATATAAATAAATGACCTGTTTTTCAACAGCTTTGCATTTCTTAAATTCAGCCAACTTATTTAAGGATCTAAATCATAATTCAAGATTCTAGGTTCATCTTCAAAAATCTTAGCCTCAACTCTCAGTATAAGGAGATTGATTTTCCAAAGTCCTGAGCACATGCAAATCTTGGCCATTCCAGCAAGATGGTATGAGAAGTAAAGGTCTGCACCTGCAGTTGGACCCATGCTGACTGGGGCATGTATGTGTGTGACGTTAGAGCACTAGCCTAAATCTTCTCACTGCTGTGAGTGGAGTGAAGCAGAAATGAAAAATGCAATATCCCCTGCTAACTACCAGCTCCTGCTTACGTTACATGCCCACAAAGACAGCAGCATGAGCAGAACTTGCAGAGACAAAGAGATTGAGCTCTTACCTTGCCAGTTTTTCTTAATTTAGAGCTTGGCACTGTAAAATCCAGAGAGATGGAGCTATCTGCTACAGTGGAAGCTCATGTCTAAGAATTAATTTGGTACCCTGCACTATCCCACTGATAACAGAGGCCAGCACCTTGGAGGCAGTGAAAGCAACTCTGCAATCATTCAATCTGCCTGTTCTCTGGATGCCACTCATCCATTGCACTCAGAAATACCCAGGGAGACAAGCACCTTTTGTCAGCTGTCCCTTGCAATATTTAATTCAGAACGGAAGACTGAGCATCCCTGTCTTCTGAAAAGGAGGTGTCACCAGTGCGATTATCTTTTCTTAAAACATATAGGCTAGGAAATTCACTTCTTAGAAGAGAAACCCTCAAGCCCCCATATCCCATCTCTCCACAGCATTGTGGGGTCATTACTCCTGCCAGAATTGTTCCTGTTTTCCTAGACCAATTAGGCCAGAAGTGAAAAACTGGCATGACTACACAGACTGGCAGTAAAGGCACCTTTGGAGGTGTCCTTTGACAAGGACAATTTAATATAAAGAGGCTTCAGTACTAAAATATTCCTGAATGTCCAGGTACAAGGTTAAAAGCTCTTCTCTCACTTTCTTACCCCTTACTACAATACGTTTTCATCTCCACAGCTCCAACAGAACAGATTGAGATTGTTTCTAGCTCAGACTTGCCTCATGTTTTAGTTAGGGCATGCTCCCTATGGATTGCTTCAGGTGTAGACTCATCAGACCGGAGGATTCCCTATAGTAGAAAAGGCTTTCGGAAGGCATTTGTGAKCTATATGAAGGCTGTACACAATGGAAAGGAGTCAGCTCTGCTCTATTCAGCTGCTAGAGTCCAGTCTGAGCTGGATGTCTAGGGCACCCTCAACAGAAATGGAGAATGACCAGTTCACGCTTTCTGAAAATAGGTACTTCCAACAGTACGTCAGATAGTGGGGTTACTCATCTTCCAGGAGATCCTGTCCCACTTCAGTGACTTTGTGGCTCCAGTGGCTAAAGGTAAAGGAGGGAAACTCAGACTAGGGAGCCACCAGTAGACCAGAGCCTGCAAAGGAGACTCCATCTCTTTAATGGCTGGGACGAGCCCTGAATATTTGTTCTACCCTTTGTGATAATTTTCTTACCCACATTCTATGGCTATTACTCACTTCATACTGTCACGCCACGAATACATTTTTCAAATGTTCCTATTAAGCTGTAGGCAGCATTTAGTGTTATACCAGTATTGATGTTAAAGCAGAATTACCTGCTASTCCTGTTAATCCACTGATGCTTTGACAGCAGGGGTATTACAAATAGAGCTTCTTTGTAAGAAATGATTAAATATGACCTGAAAGTCCACAGCTTTCCAATTCCGTGAAAACTTACTATTTCCTTGTTGAAAGCTGTAGTGTTTAAGGCCAGAGAGTCAACGACAGCCCATCCTCTGATCCACTAATGACATGGATGTTGAAAGATTTTGATGTCACTTCTTTTATCCTCAAGCCTATTATCTGACTCTTCTCCCTTTCGCTCTTCAAACAAAGGCTGCTTTATTGAGCAGTGTAGTGGGCAGGCAGGGGATGTAGGAACTGTTACTACTTTTTCTACGGACTTGCTCCACAGCCATAGACAAGTCACTGAACATCTCTATGCTTTGCAATCAGTGGATGCCCTTGAAACATTTTGCAAGAATTGGGAGTCTATTAAATCTGCTGGGCTGCTCGAGAAAATCACTATAACCTCTTCCAACCTAATTTTACCTCTAGCTTCAGCAGGACGCTGTTTGGTTTATTCCATTATGCCCAATGGTCATAAAGTTGTGCAGTGTTATTCAGCTGCTATGCTCTACTCTGGGAAGGGCTACATTTCAATGACGTGTGGATCCCTGCACCATTTGGAGGCCGCTGTAGGACCTTCCAGATGGTAGGCAGAATACATTAATCTATGTCATGAAAATTTAATTCATATGAAGGTAATAAATTGTTTATGTATAAAATAGGCAGGACTAATACATTAGCATTCAGGGCTGAATCGCACCAGGATACAGGCACACACAGCTCACAGTGAACTCAGCTTTTTGGCTGTTATAACAAGAATCAATTGAACAGAATTATTAAGTGCAGATACTCTGTATTTAGATAGAATATGCCAACACACTACCTACTGCACTGTTAAAACAACCCGCCCCTCTTCATAGTAAATTTAACTCAATCGTAAGAAATCAGCCATGATTTAAGAGAGAAAAACCATAATAATAGAGAGAGCATGTAACAGCACAGGCTTGCTGCTACATTTGCATTGACGTCAGAGCAAACAAGATTAAATGAAGGCAAGCACAGCTACAGAAATGTGACCTTAAACACAGCCTCAGAGTTGCAGATATTGCCAAAATCTTAGCTGTAGCTCCACCTGGTTTGCTGATGTAGCCCCAGAGATAATGTCTTCAAGAAGAAGACGAAGATCCCTGTGGTAGCTGGCAGAGTGAGAGCTTTGCTCACTTTTGATCAAAGGGCATATTGCCACAGAGAGGAATCAGGATGGGGCAGAAAGGATCCCACTGGCACAGTCCTCCACAAGGAACCAATGAGGCTGGCAGAATTTGCAGCTGCCTCTTAGCTGCTATAAACTCTGCCGGGGCTGTTTTGGCYTCTGCGTAGTCCAGGATTAGGGAAAAGATGAAAAAAGGCTGGATCTCATTTTCCCAGTCATTCACTCTCCTTCCCTTTGCCCAGTGTAACCTTGACACTTTTGAGATCCAGTCTTGGAAAGCCCAAGTCACACAGAAAACCAGGCCACAGGGAACAATGGTTAATGGCACCTTCAAAAAGCTAAGAAAAATTTCAGCTAAAAATCTGTTACTATAGGAGCAAAACCCRTTCAGGTTTACCCATTCAAATAAAGCATGATTACATGGTGAYATTGCCAAAATCTGTACCACTGTTCACTGAACAAAAAATGGAAAAAATATCCACAACCAAGAAAAAAATTCTCTGGCAAGAGAACATCCCTTCAAAAAAACTAAGCAGATGGATCCCAGTCTTCCCAGACACTGTGACTTAGAGTGAACGAACGTGTTTTCTTTGACGTAAAGGATGGGATTACCTGCTGTTCATCATTTAAACCTCTCAAAACAAGGCTGAAGTGGGGTACAAAAAATGTAATGACTTCACTGGGTCTCACTGCTCTCACCATTATTTCACTTTACATTTACTATAAAACAGATTGCACTTTGGATCTACAGGGTAAACACCTTTCTAAAGATTCAAAYTGAATCAACCAGAATAGCAATTTCAGACTAATTCCCCTATTTGGAGAAGATAATCCAAACACAAAGAYACCTCTTCCTTCATGTCTCTGTATAGAGGAGTTGTTCTGGAATGGTTAAAGCATACTGGGAGATCTTTGGCAGACAAGTTACACTGTAATATCTTCTCCAATCAATTTGTCCCAGCWGAAGAAAACTGGAGATAGTTTATCCGTGAACTACTGAGAATTAAATTCTTATCCCAGTTTCTCCTTGTGGCATCTCTGTTTAGCTACAGCCAGCTGGGCAATTTTGTGTTTCCTGCAGCTTAGAGTCCATAATATAACCAGGTAGGTTCCTTGTGSGGGGAAAAAAGAGATATAATAATAAAACTTAGCCAAATTAACTGCATTACACTCAGAGCTCCAACCAGGTGCTCCTGTTACATGAGGAGCTAAAAACCCTTTCAAAATTTTGTCCCTGTGGCATACAGAGTTCATGGGGGCTTACTGCCTTTCTGATTTTGTTTCAGGCTCAACATTCAGCCAATATTTTTGGGAAGGGCAGGTGCTTTTGAGAGCCTCTTGGATCAGATTTCAGGATCTTGTATCACTTTCTGATCCCAGCATGAATAAAGGTGATTTTTTGGTTTTGGTTTTGTATTTTTTTACCCATGCAGCTTTATGGGTGCAAATACCTCTGAAGAGATATTTGGCTTTGATGGTAGTGGATTTGAAAAAAAGCAACACATCTCTAACCAAACTGCAGAAAGCAATTTTCCCCCATCCTTAGGAACCCAGGGAGCTAAGCTGTATTATGCTACCCAGCTTATTACTAAAAGGTCATTGAAGACTTGATGGATCCTATACTGCATTTCTTCTGTCCTCTCTTTGACACGTAGGACACAAATGCCATTGTTGCATTAATTGCAACAGGTCCTGTTTTGAAATCTTAGTATAATTATCTCACGCAGAACTTGCTGTTCCTGGCCGCATGGATCACTAGTGGTGTCCTGCAGACACTTAACGTACCATTGAATGTCCATACAGCAGCAGTTTTCATTTCTTCTGAACCATGAGGTATGAGATCTTGGGACTTTTGACTTGTGCTTTTGAGTATTCTCTACTCCATCAGTCAAGAGTCATTTTTTTGATTCAACGCTTAGCAGTTGACTTTACTTAATCTGGAAATGTAAATAGACCGTTTGCATCACTCTGACTCTGTGCTCTTGGAGAAAAGACAACCAATTTTAAAACAGACAAAAGCTCACTGCAACTACAGCACCAGTTCTCCCTTTGTCTCCTGACTTACAAGGAACCATGTACAGTTATGGGAATAAGGATCACTTATTCTACTAAGCCTGGGAGCATCTGAATTTTTATGTATTAGTGTCATTCCAGTGATTCTGCCAATGAATAGTACACCCTTACTTGCCCCCATTAGTCCAAGCGTGCACATGGGAGGGGGATCCATTCATTTCATTGTGGACTTTCTGAATTCGGTCCTGCCAGCTCCCTAGGAATTTTGATGACTTTACTCACCTGCTTTTATTTTATTTATTTTTTTCTTACTTATTACCATTGCTTTGCATTCAGGAGTTAGGAAGGAAAAGAAAATAGCTTTTCTACTGGAAGTTAAACACATTTCACTGCAAAGAAAGAACAAAGCATGGAAAAATAGCAACTTTCCAGCACAATGCCAGGACTAAGGCAGCCTTGTTCTTCTCCAGGTAAGCTGCTTTCCCTCGTATTCACAAGGACTTCTTCTCCTGCTACATGAGCATCTAGGCATGGAGGCAATTCCAAGTCTTTTGTAGAGCATAGTCGAAAGCTAGAGCTAAGATGGCACAGCCTTCTCCAGTATTGTCCATACCACCAGTCAAGTTCATTATATTATCCATGTGTTTTGAAGACCCTCCTAAGAAATTATTGTTGTTCTGCCCTCGGGACTATAGCGCTGCACTCAGAAATTCAGCTCTCAGTGGGAATCTCTGTTCACTTTGGTGGGTGTTAGATCTAAACCAACAAGGAAATATTCAGTATCATTGGAAGTTGGATGTGTATGCTGCAACACAGAGTTAYACCCTGGGAAATCCCTCCAGATCCTAGAAGGTCTTGATCCTGCACCTTTTACAATCGATGATACTGCCCTTGATTTCAACAGAGGCAGAATCAAGATGGGGGCTTTTCCAAATTCACCAGGATAATTTTACAAATTGCATGTAGTCTTCACCCAATTTTATGTGTGGCTGAAGAACAATGAAGGGAGTCCTCTGATGAAAACTCCATTAAATACCATTTTGCACCTGCAAGGCTCTTCTCTCTGAGACTTTTCAGCTCTGTAAACTCATCTTCTGTCAGGGATCTAGATCAAATTTTTCAAAATCTTCTACCAAACAAACAGCACTATTCACTATTTCCACACCCAACAGGAAAAGTTGTGAAGGCTGAACTTTCCCAAACTGCTGACTGTTAGTGCCCCATGGTACTTGTTCTGACATGCATAACTTTATCTCTGGCAATGCTGCACAGCTTATTTCTTAGTCATCTTCAGCTTACTGAGTGATCCAGTTCAGGAAGGCACAATAACCTGTCCTCTTCATCCTGTCTATTTTTTGTAATTCCACCCACAATTTCTGTCTGTTCTCTTCATCATGTATTTTCAGCCTCCCACCCATAGCCCTCTTGGGCATTATGTATGCCCCTTAACTGAGGATCCAGTGTAAACACCTATACACGTGAGTCACTACACACATGCAAACTGTGCCATCAACCTTCCTTACAAGTGAAGAAGGGTGAACATGAAACCTATCCCCTTTCTAAATTCCATGCAAGGCCTCAAATTCAAGTGGTAGTAGAGTCTTGCCTCTTCCTGATCTTCTGGAAAAACACTGAGCTTTCCTCATTAAGTAGAATTAGTTTCAGTAGGATAAGTCTCTTGGCTCTGTTAAAAGTATCTCTGTCTRTACCAACAGTTTTATGTTCAGCATAAAGAAGTCACCAGTAACAGCTCTATTTCCCAAAGACCCCAGACTACCCAGATGCTTCCTCTTAGCACCTCTTAACACCTTAGTTTGCTCTTAGCTCTTGGACCTTCTATCTATCTTCTCAGAACTGTGGCTCCCCTTGCTCTGTCTCACCACAGCTTCTGCTCCTGGTCCCTGCAATTCACTCATAAAGGTGGCAATTTCTCCCTATAAGACCTGGAATGATTTTTGTTTTATTTTTCTCTGATGAGAGGTACAGTGGGCTACCTTAGCCATCAGGTTGGTGTGTCTTGACGCACACACATCTTCTGTGTGCCCATGTTACTTATTCCAATTCAGGAGCCTACTGTTTTATCTTGTCAGAGTGCTTTGAAAGGCAAATCCTATCAGAGCATAATAGGAAGGGAAGTTAAAGCTATTAGTACATAGCACTTTCTTAACAGGTCAGGGGACAGAAGGGGAGCTCTCTAATCAGCTTCAGATTCATTTTCTTTTCTTTCTAATAGTCTTGAATAATAACTAAATATCAGCTCCTCCAGATGGCTTTAGATGCTGTTAACATATCCAATAAGTAACCCAGAAAGGTAGCTAAAAAGGCAAAAACTTGTGAACAGGCATTGCAGGGCATTGGCTGTGGAGGAGTAGTGGTTGCTCGTTCCCCACCTCTAGGAACATCTTTAGGGGAAGGGGTCCACACTGAATGGAGTCGTGTGCTGGCTGTCCTTCCTGTTAATTTTGTTTCTGATGAAAAAAAATAGAGGCATGGAGAAACCTAGAGTGAGTCAGGAAGGCACATCATACCTATAAAAAGGAGGTCTCACTGAAACAAGATTTTTTTCCTAACAATATCATCTGATCAAATAGCAGAAAGCGGAGTCCTACTTCTACTCTGTCTCCTCCGTGGCCCTGCACTGTATCCTGGTTGGGTTCCTCACCTGAGAAGCTCTATGTCATGGTGAGAGAGAGAATGTTTTCCATGGCTATTGTCATTAATTACCTTGATAATCCATCTTCTTAAAGGGTCTACTTCAGGTCTGAACTATTACTCATTTTCCATCCTGCCCAACCTACCATATTGTCTACACATACCATTTGGCAGCTGGATGGTATGTGCATTGCTGCTTGGGTGACATCATAGTTGGTACCATGTGTGTCTTATTATCCTCAGTGAAGTCCCCGCTCAGGGTTGTTTTTAAGCATCTCCTTCCCAGGAAAGGTTGGAGCAAGGGTGAAGGGATTAAAAGGAATCAGAGAAGGTCATTAACATCATTCAAGATGATCTTCAGCCATTTCAGAGCAATGAACAACACCTTGTGTATTGGAGATGTGTATAAACTGTATACTAAACAGACAGGGACTTTAGTTCCTCTTGCCATATCAGACCAAAGTTGATTGCTAATCACACCCTTAAGCCGCACATACTTACTTGTTCTAAATAATGACAAATCAAGCCCTCTTGGTGGCCTGCAGGCCATTTGGTCCAGTCCCTCACGGCAGTTTACAAAAAATTGAAGGAATTAACAGAGATCTCAGCTCTTAATCTCCAAGTGCTCAGACTCAGGAGCAAAAGCAAACTTAACCTCTCTTGGTCTGTTTCCCATATTGAAAGGGGACTAAATGAATATCTCCATAGTCTTAAGGCTAACATCAGATCATCATTTCATAAAAATAAGGTGCTGATTGGAAAGTGTGTGAGTAGATGAGGGAGTGAGGAGTGGTTCTTGTCTAATGGTCTCTTACTTCTGTCAGACTGTGAGGAAACATTCCCAAAACATTGTCGTCATTGCTGTGCTGTGATAGCAGCAGCACAGTTGGTCTTACACAGTATAACTGCGGTACAGCCAGTCTGCTATGGACTCMTCTAAGAAGTCATATGGTGCCACACACCTGCAAAGCCACCGAGCACCCCACATCACAGATGTGCAGGTTACATTTCACAGCATGGTCCTGTGTTTCTTTATCCTCATGAGCTATGGAAGGTTTGGGTAGTTCAGGTGGAGGATGTGCCCAATGCCCAGTGCAACATACAGATTCACTCTCAGCATTGTACCTCAGGCCTCTCACAGTTTTTTGTGTGTTCTTCCAATTTTATAGTACCAATGTGCTGGGAAAGCAGCATGACTAGCACCACTGAAACCAGAATAGAAATGCCAGCTCTTTCCCCATTTCTCCAACAGGCATCAGAAGTGCTTTCCTCATTTAGCAAATTACCCAGTAGGACCCCAAGCTTACAAATTCTCTGTGTCTCATACCCTTCTTGCGGGATTTTCCCCTTTAGCTGCCTTTTCACATTGTAGAAATAAGAACAGCATTCTCATCTGCTTCCCATTAATATCCTCAATCAATTCTTGGATCTTGGAAATCTCTTTCAGGAAATTATGTAAATCAGGCTTAAAATTCTCCTGAAACCTTTCCACAGTAGTGAAAAGCTGATGGTGGTTGTTATTAGTAGCTTGATTTTAGAGCTACTTACTTGACTGGATAAGCTACTTTACTAGTAGCAATTTTCTACTTTATCAGAATGCACTGGGGATTTCAGTAGAGAAGACAAATACATCATGAAAAGCTATAAACATGCTTTACTTATAGAAAAATCCTAAGAAATGTAGTAAGAAAGGATAAAGAAAAGTTGTACTTCTATAATTTTTTAAAAATACATACAGTTTAGTAGAGGCCTCCTGGATTTTTCACCCATCCTAGAGGACTGAATAGGAGGACTAGACATTGTTGAGGATGCAATGAAGTTAGGGGAAGATACTTCCTTTTCATTCACAGCTATAGGTCTCTTCTAAAAATTACATCAAATGATGCTTCAGAGAAAGATGCCAAAGACTGAACACAATGGGACTGCATACTGGGAGATGGCCCCTGCAGGTGAAGAAATTTGTAGAGCCTAGACATTCAGTTTCCAGCTGTGTGAAATTGTCAACCTGCTAGTAATAACTAGAAGAACAGAGATTGCAAGCTTATCTGGCACCTTTTGCCAGCATTAGTTTCAATTTTAACATGCTCCAAAGATCACTGGTTCCTGTTCACAACCCCTGTTAAACATCCTGAAATATACCTCTTATGGAAAATTGTTCTGTTTTAGCAATTCTTTTAAACAGGTAGAACCACAGAATCATAGAATCATAGAATCCTTAAGGCTGTAAAAGACCTCTAAGGTCGTAAAGTCCAACCGTCAACCCAACACCACCATGCCCACTAAACCATGTCCCGAAGTACCACATCTACACATTTTTTGAACGCTTCCAGTGATGGTGACCCCACGACTTCCCTGGGAAGCCTGTTCCAATGCTTGACTACCCTTTCGGTGAAGAAATTTTTCTTAATATCCAATCTAAACCTCCCCTAGCGCAACTTGAGGCCATTTCTTCTTGTCCTATCGCTAGTTACTTGGGAGAAGAGACCAACATCCACCTCACTACAACCTCCTTTCAGGTATTTGTAGAGAGCGATAAGGTTTCCCCTCAGCATCCTCTTCTCCAGGCTAAACAACCCCAGCTCCCTCAGCCGCTCCTCAGAAGACACATTCTCCAGACCCTTCACCAGCTTCATTGCCCTTCTCTGGACATGCTCCAACACCTCAATGTCCTTCTTGTGGTGAAGGGCCCAAAACTGAACACAGTATTCGAGGTGCGGCCTCACCAGTGCCCAGTACAGGGGCACAATCACCTCCCTACTCCTGCTGGCCACACTATTTCTGGTACAGGCCAGGATGCTGTTGGCCTTCTTGGCCACCTGGGCACACTGCTGGCTCATGTTCAGCCAGCTGTCGACCAGCACCCCCAGGTCCTTTTCTGCCGGGCARCTTTCCAGCCACTCTTCCCCAAGCCTGTAGCGTTGCCTGGGGTTGTTGTGACCCAAGTGCAGGACCCGGCACTTGGCCTTGTTGAACCTCATRCAATTGGCCTCKBCCCATCGATCCAGCCTGTCCAGATCCCTCTGCAGAGCCTTCCTACCCTCAGGCAGATCAACACTCCCACCCAGCTTGGTGTCATCTGCAAACTTACTGAGGGTGCACTCGATCCCCTTGTCCAGATCATTGATAAAGATATTAAACAAGACTGGCCCCAAAACTGAGCCCTAGGGAACACCACTTGTGGCCGGCTGCCAGCTGGGTTTAACTCCATTCACCACAACTCTCTGGGCTCGGCCATCCAGCCTGGTTTTTACCCAGTGAAGAGTACACCTGTCTAAGCCATGAGCCGCCAGCTTCTCCAGGAGAATGCTGTCGGAGACAGTATCAAAGGCTTTACTGAAGTCCAGGTAGACCACATCCACAGCCTTCCCCGTCATCCACTAGGCGGGCCACCTGGTCATAGAAGGAGATCAGGTTGGTCAAGCAGGACCTGCCCTTCATGAACCCACGCCGGTGGGGCCCAATCCCCTGCTTGTCCTGCACCTGCCTTGTGAGCGCCCTCAAGATGAACCGCTCCATGATCTTCCCTGGTACCGAGGTCAGGCTGACAGGCCTGTATTTCCACAGATCCTCTTTCCAGCCCTTCTTGCAGATTGGCATCACAYTGGCAAGCCTCCAGTCGTCCRGGACCTCACCTATTAACCAGGACTGCACATAAATGATGGAGAGTGGCTTGGCAAGCTCCCCTGCCAGCTCCTTCAGTACTCTCAGGTGGATCCTATCCGGCCCCATAGACTTGTGAGTGTCCAGGTGGCGCAGCAGGTCATTAACCACTTCCTCTTGGATTATGGGGGGTGTATTCGGCTCTTTGTCTCTGTCTTCCAGCTCAGGAGACTGAATACCCTGAGAATAACCAGTCTGACTATTAAAGACTGAGGTAAAGAAGGCATCAAGTACCTCCGCCTTTTCCTCATCCTTGCTGGCAATTTTCCCCCCTGCATCCAATAAAGGATGAAGATTCTCCTTCACTCTCTTTTTGTTGTCAATATATTTGTAAAAACATTTGTAATCTCTTATGACAGTGGCCAGATAGAGTTCTAGCTGGGCTTTTACCATTCTAATTTTCTCCCTGCATGGCATAACGAGATCCCTGTACCCTTCTTGAGTTGCCTGTCCCTTCTTCCAACAGTGGTAGACTCTCCTTTTTTTCCTGAGTCCCAGCAAAAGCTCCCTGTGCAGCCAGGCCGGTCGTCTTCCCTGCCAGCGCTTCTTASGGCACATGGGGACAGCCTGCTCCTGCACCTCTAAGACTTCCTCCTTGAAGAACGTCCAGCCTTCCTGGACCCCTTTGCCCTTCAGGACTGTCTTCCAAGGGACTGTCTCAACCAGTGCCCTGAACAGGCCAAAGTCTGCCCTCCGGAACTCCATGGTAGTGGTTTTGCTGACCACCCTCCTTACTTGACCAAGAATCAAGAATTCTATCATTTCATGGTTGCTAAGCTCAAGACGGCCTCCAACCACCACATCTCCCACCAGTCCTTCTCTGTTGGTAAACAGCAGGTCGAGTGAGGCACCTCCCCTGCTAGGCTCACTCACCAACTGCGTCAGGAAGTTCTCTTCCACACACTCCAGGAACCTCCTCGACTATTTCCTCTCTGCTGTGCTGTATTTCCAGGAGATTTGAGGTGGGCTATCGATCTCACCCCTGACATTGGCATGCCACCCCTAGCCTCATCTCTAGCAAGCCTGGTTTTATCCCCTTCCCCCTTTGAACCTAGTTTAAAGCCCTCTCGATGAGCCCCACCAACTCATGAGCGAGAATCCTCTTCCCCCTTTGAGATAGCTGAACTCCATCCGTCGCCAGAAGGCCCGGTGCCGTGTAAACCTCCCCATGATCAAAAAAGCCAAAATTCCACTGATGGCACCAGCCTCTGAGCCACGTGTTAATCAGTCAGGTGTGTTTTCCTGTTCCTTTCAGTATTCTTCCCTGCCACTGATGGGATTGAGGAGAACACTACCTGTGCTCCTGATCCTGCAACCAATCGCCCCAGTGCCCTGAAGTCCCTTTGGATCATTTTGGGACTTTTCTCCGCAACCTCATCACTGCCAACCTGCATAACCCACAGTGGGTAATAGTCAGAGGGCCGTACCAGACCAGGGAGTCTCCTAGTAATGTCTCTAACCCGGGCCTCAGGGAGGCAGCAGACTTCCCTGTGGGATGGGTCTGGTCGGCAGATTGGGCTCTCTGTTGCCCTCAGAAGGAAATCGCCTATGACAATTACCCTCCTTCTTTTCTTAACAGAGGCAGTCATAATGCACGGGGCTGACTGASTCACCCTGGGAACCCCCTGGATGGACCTTCATCTACATCCTCATTTGCCTGGCCCTCAAGTTCCAGAGCCCCATATGTGTTGTGTAAGGGCAACTGGGAAGGTGAGGGAGGCCGGGAGGGGATTCGCCAGACGCCCCGAGCAGGGACCCATTTCCATTCCCCCCCATCTCTTAGGTCCCCTCCTTCTGTCTGCTGGCAAGAGGGAAGGGGATCGTCTGCTTCTTGTGGAGCCTCCATCTGCTGCCTTTGCCTCAGGGATGGCAGTGTGTGGCTCCACCAATCTATCTCCCTCTCACACTCCCTGATACCCCTTAACCTTTCCACCTCCTCTTCCAGCCCTGCCACCAGGCTGAGCAGATCACCCACCCGGTCACACCGCACACAGGTGCTGTCTCCGCTGCCCTCCGGCACCAGTGACAGGCCCAGGCACTCCCTGCAGCCGGAGACCTGGACAGCTGCACGCTTGTGTGGGAGCTGCGGCTGGGTCGCCACACTCCTTCTGGCCATGGCTTTCGRCTGGGTGGAAACCATCGCTAGGTCCTCTTCTGGAAAGGTGATGACCGCTASTTAAGTTAGCCTCTAGAACCAGGTGGGGGACTGCGCCCGGCCCGCACGCCTGCCCTGCACGAACTGCCCACGCAAACTGCCGTGCAAACTGCTRCACCACACCCTTCTGACATGCCACGGAGAGGGATTATGAGCCAGTTTTTGCTGTACAGTTCATTGTTTCTAATATCTCCACTGCCATTACTATGACAATCAGGTGCCTGTGCAATTTCACAACTAGAAAATGTCTTTTTTTATTTTATTAGCTCCCAAGTTCACTCTTGTTACTTATTAATAACCTCATTCCACTCATGATCTGCATTGATCCTTCTTATCAGCATTGGCTCCTGCTCTGTTCTCAGATTTTTCAGAGTAATGGTTTCAAAGGTAAAAATTTCCTACCATCTTTCTAAGCAAAACCCTTGTACAATCAATAAGAAGCCAACAGCTCCCACACTCACCAGCCGACCTGGCAGTTCYTGCTTTGCTCGTTGTTTTATCATTCCCAAGAAGTGTCTCCTCCTCCTGATGAGATTTATTTACTCTGCAGTGTTGAAGCTGCAATGGCAGTGTATGCGGAGACTAGGTGCCTTGCTTGCTCAGAAGGACTGAAAGGCTTAGAAATCCTACAGAGAGATAAGAAGTGGGAGATTAGGATTAGCATTGCTGCAGTCACTTAGGGACTGACAGATTCTGTATGCCAAAAAAAGCAAACGTGAATGTGGTATATTCTTCTTGCTTCTTTAAAGAGCRGAGTATTCTTACTTTAAGCACACATTTTTAAAGAATCCCCCTTCTCCACCTGTCTTTTGCCCATCATGCACTTTTTTCATCCCTTCATTCTTTTTCATTCTCTTCTGTGCCCTGCTTGTCCTTCACCTTGTCTTTGCTCTCTTTTCACTGGGGAAGTTGGCCCCAAAATCCTCAAATCATGCCTGCCATGCAATTAAGGTGTTGATTCCTAAAATAATGCCCCCACATTTTGTTTCAACATCTAAGTAGAAATTGTCTGATTTTCAGCAGAATCAGTGCATAAGTCCAAGGAAAGCTGGTAGCCTACATTGAGGTATGCCGAGCAAGAGGTGTTTCAAGCCATATCAAGCCTTTGGTGTTACCCACTCAGATACACTGACTATGAACATTCACTGAACAGAGTAGAAGAACTTTCGTAAGGTCATGCTGAAAGTACAGCAAGATTTAGTCGAGTCTTATCAGAGATTTGTACAGTCCTAATCCTGGTGCATTGACAGCACTCCCATCTATGTGCCAAAAGGGAACAAGGCAAAGTGACTGAGCAGCGAAAGCCA
Source organism: Oceanodroma leucorhoa (assembly GCA_030449065.1). Taxonomy (NCBI): domain Eukaryota; kingdom Metazoa; phylum Chordata; class Aves; order Procellariiformes; genus Oceanodroma; species Oceanodroma leucorhoa. Next base: position 690,864 of record JASVER010000106.1, read on the forward strand.
AGAAATAGCCTAGCCTACCAGATCTGGGAGATGACGACAATGCAGGTATGGGCTAAATTAATTGAGTTAGCAGAGATATAGCAGGGAGAGTGGACTCTGTGACCAACCATCAAACAACAACAGGGTTGGGTACCCTGCAGGTGAGGAATGAAAGGGARGGAGAGGAGGAAAGATTTATACCATGTCACCACTGTGACACCAAAACTGCTGTGTCCAGATAAGGATAACAACCTCCTAGTACTAGGCTTCCTCCAACTGCATCCTAAGAGCTACTTGTCCCTCCAAGCAGCCCTTATGGAAGCACCAGTTGAAGCCATGACATGTGAATCCCTGTTGTTACCTGATAGCAGCACTGTAGCAAGATGATCATCTGAGTTTAGGCTTGYTCCTTCCAACAAGTTCTTAAACCAGCAACAGTTTGCTGTATTGTTTGGCTGTGTTTATTTGGTGCTGCTTAACTACCCTGCAGTGTCACTTATGCCCAGCTCTTCTGTATTGCCCTCTTCCTGTGTTCTGCCAGCTCCAGGTTTTGCTTTCCCATAATATAGTCCCATAATRTAATGAGGTCATCAGAATTACATGGATCTTCTGACAGTATACAGATGCTCTGGTCTGTGCTCCCTCATACCCATGAATCTTTTTAAAAGAAAAGCTTGATTTCCAGACTTTTTCATTTTTTCCACTGATTCTTGTTTGGAGAAGATGCAGATGTTTCCCATTTGGCCAATGCCTCCCTTTACCCACTGACAGGTGCTTGGCAACATCAGTGCTTATTTGCAGCCTCTCATCAGATGTACTGATGAATGTCATGTTTGCAGCAGTGTTGTCTCTGATGTTTTTCTAAGCCATTCTATTGTGGCAAGCAAACCTATTCACAATTTCTGTCAACCAGCGGCTGTGCTGTAGCCATAGAGTCATTCCTGAGCCTATTTATTTTTCATTTCTGTCTTGAACAGCTAGGGGAGCTGGGCTTTTAACAGGACCAGCAAGAATAGATCAATTCAGTTCCAGGCATCCAGAAAAGAAACATGAGAACTTTAGAAACACAYTGGAATTTAATCAGGCTAAATCTATACAAATAAATTAAATATGCCTGGGTACATTCTTTCATACTGAAGCCAGCATGCATGGTGCACCCCATGTCTGGGATAATAAAGTGTACTATCCTGCAAAAGAGGCTGACTGCATTCAAACTGTCTCCTTTGCATGGTCCCTGGCAGGTCCAAGGTGCCAACCTGTGCCCAGGAATCATTTGGGAGGGTGCTAGTTGTCATGGACSAAAAGTACGTCAGAGAGCCTTCCAGCATTTCAGCAGCACAGACAGCCTAGTGCCAGTGACCCAAAATATTCCCTGATATTGTTGGATTGACTAGAGCAAGATGTATTCTCAGAGGGGCTGGTGCTAGAAATTATTCTGTCAGCAGAGACAAAGGTTACTGCAGTGCTGAGTTTGGAAAGATAAAGATTAGAGCTGTGCACTATTCGAAGTGCGATCTACCCAGCCTGGATTGCTAATCACGATGGGATTGTACTAGGAGAGAATTCAGTTATACAACCAAGGATGATTACTGGTGTCACTGGGGAGACCAGTGYCCTCCCTTTTCTGGTCTGAAGAGTCCATGATCTTAATCTGCAGAGACTTTAATTGTTTTTGTAGAGGAATGCTTTGCAAGGAGATAAATGAATATCTCATGTTTTCCCTCTGTGCTATTTATTCTGGAAGGTCAGTCATCTGCCCTGTAAATAAATAGAGGGTATATCATCATTCCTGCTATAGTATCCACATTTCCCRTCTATCACTGGGTAGCAAGATTGCTCTGCCATAGGTATGGAAGCCAGGGGAGCTGCAAGTACCTCTGAGTAGCAGCAGATGAGGAATGACTTTCAGCAATAACCACGATAAACCACATCCATCCAAATAATGTGGGACGGTGGGGACAGGAGCCTTAATATTCCTCAAATTATGCCTCTGAATAGGAACTTACTTAACTGCATGTTCTCCCTGTCTGCGTGTCAATATAAGAAAATCTAGACTAATGATACTGTTGTTCTTGGACTTTTTATAGGATAAAATGGGAATGAAAGATTCACAGAAGTACCAGTTCCTAAGGCCAACTTCAGTTGTCTCACACACCCCAGCACAAAGAGCAAGAACAGCTCCAGGACCTGAATGTGCAGCTCCTGGCTCATGCAGGGTCAATGCATGCAACCCCAGACCTTCCTGCAGTCAAGCTGGCCACCAGGACTTCCCGAAAGCTCCTGTGCCCTGTTGTGCTGGGCACAGTCTAAATACCATTGAACAACAGCCCCTCAAATATTTACAACTTATATACATAATGCAGGGACTCAGGGAAGACATGGAGACAGCAGAGGGGGAGTGATCTATTCCAGTCACAACAGGAGGTTAATTGCAGCCATTTGGGCAGCCCAGCTGATGCTGCCTTCCAGCTCCCTGGCTGTTATGGACTGTGTGTTTCTAACCCTTTGGGCTCTGCTTCTTTCTTGCCACCAAAATACTTCGCTTTGATTTTTTTAGCCTGATTGACCTGGCTGGCTCATGTTAGCCTTAGGAAACACAATCCTGGGCTAGCCCTACCTCTAGTGAGGAGTCAATGCTCCTGAAGGCCCCCAGGGCTTCACCCTCCCAGAAGGACCAGAATGACTCCCCACACTATAAGATACATCTTAACCTTCCTAAGCAGGATGGATCCTTCCAGACAGTGATGGTTAATGGCTGGAAAGATTCAGCAGTCCCAGTGTCACATTAAAAAAGCAATAAAAACAGGAAGTATGACTTCTCCAGGAAAAAAAAATAATACTGCATTTGACTGTTAACATGATGATTTGAGTTAAGTGCAGCACTACAGGAACTGGTTGTTTAAAAGAGAAAGTTAGCTCTCTGCTACAGGACTTTCTATTTACTGTGCCAGGATCCTTTCCACAGGTAACACAGTCCATAGGACAAGTCCTTCAACCCCTGTGAAAATGGGCTATTGATTTATTTTTTCATTATAAATTCTCTCCTTTTTTATCCCTGATGTGTTTTGCTGTTGGTTGTCTGAAGTCCACTGAGTTGAACCGAAGTGGGCAGACAAGAGRTATGTTCTTATAGTTTGGCAGGGAATTGCCGGGGCTGGGAGTTTTGAATACCAAAAAAAAAAGATTAAAATACCTAACTARTTATTTTAATCAATTGTTCTTTCTAATGAGAGCAGCTCATGGGGTGAAGTAAGTCAGTCAACATTATGCATTAATGTTTAAAATCCTCCTAAATCAGAGCTTGGAGTGGACTTTTTGGATTGGCAGTCAAACAAAAATCATCGATTCATGCCAATACATCACCGAGGCCTTTTGGGGATCCCAGCTTGTGTATATTAACATGAAACTTTTTTAAAATGTAGGTGTAAAAAGATCTGAAAAGTATCATGAAGACAGCAGTCAACATCTCTGAGGCAGTGCATAGGATTACTGAAGGATCTACCTGACTCCTCTCAGCTGGTTCAAAAACATCAGCAGTAGACTACTTCTCCATGTACCATAAATATACACTCTCTCTTTTGCATGCTCTTGTATGCACACAGACAGAGCAACGACAGTCTAGCCATATTTAAGGCTGTGATGCCAGTGCTCTGCCCTGTCTTTTCACCTGCCTTTGAAAACAAAATATTCAGAAATTGCCTCAGTGTGCTGGTTTTGGCTGGGGTAGAGTTAATTTTCTTCATAGTAGCTAGTATGGGGCTATGATTTGCATTTGTGTTGGAAACAGTGTTGATAATACAGGGATGCTTTTGTTACTGCTGAGCAGTGCTTACACAGAGTCAAGGCCTTTTCTGCTTCTCAYACCACCCCACCAGCGAGTAGGCTGGGGGGGCACAAGAAGCTGGGAGGGGACACAGCTGGGACAGCTGACCCCAGCTGACCAAAGGGATATTCCATGCCATATGATGTCATGCTCAGCATATAAAGCTGGGGGAAGAAGGAGGAAGGGGGGGACATTCAGAGTGATGGCGTTTGTCTTCCCAGGTAACCRTTACACATGATGGAGCCCTGCTTTCCTGGAGATGGCTGAACACCTGCCTGCCCATGGGAAGTAGTGAATGAATTCCTTGTTTTGCTTTGCTTGCATGTGCAGCTTTTTTTATTAAACTGTCTTTATCTCAACCCACGAGTTTTCTCACTTTTACCCTTCCGATTCTCTCCCCCATCCCACTGGGGGTAAGTGAACGAGCAGCTGTGTGGGGCTGAGCTGCCAGCTGGGGTTAAACCACGACATTCAGGCACAAGTGGGTATGGCTCTTGTAGATTATGCCTTTTGCGACAGAAGTTGAAAAGAATAAAGAGGATTTAAGTTTTTCAAAAGAAAAAATATACACAATCTTGTTCTAAAGTATATGTGAGGAATAAAGGAATAGCAACAGGCAAATTACACTGAAGACTGAAATACAGTGGAGATGGGTAATCAGCTTATGGGCTGCTTTCATACAATAAAGAAAATCATGCATAATTTTCAGAGGCACCTTCAGATCTCACTGCCTTTGAACAATGTCCCTTATGTAAGCAGATGCTCGTCAGAGCAGACCTGTTCTGTTTTCTGCCTTCCATTTGCACCATTGTAGACATTGGGGACAAATCTGATCAGAGTCCTCTGTTCTCATGAAAATGAGAAATAATTTCAGCTGCATCTATTGCACACAACGTGCTAAATTACGAATTAGTTACTGTCTGTAGAAAAGAAGGCTAGGTGACCCCTTACACCTACATATGACAATTATGTTAACAATTATGATATATTACAACAATTTTCTTTTCAAGCCCAGGACAGTTATATATGTGGGGTTTGTCTTCACYAACTGCTTGCACAAGGAAGGGAGGCTAATTCTGTTCCCTTTTTAAATTTTTGCTCCTGTCTAGATGTTGCTGCAGACAGAAGTTGGGAAGCTTGAAAGCGGACCTGAAGAAGAAAAGTGGAGCCAAGTGCATTCTCCTTTGCTAATGATCATGGTCCCTCTTACAGATTTATGGTGGACTTCTAAGCTGTGACACTCAAAATCTTGCTGTGGGCAAGAATGGAGCATACCTCACATAGATATGGAGCTATATGAAGCTATTGTTAGTCCAGTTAAAGTTTTCATAATCTAATAGTCCAAATGATTAGTCCAGTGATAAAATTATGCATGCATAGTCCAAATTAATACAGAGAAGTCTCGACAATGCTGTTAAAATTATTATTCAAGAAAAAAAAAAGAAGAAAAAYCCACCAACTTTTTGATATCTACCCTTTTTTTCAGTACTGTGCTCATTCTTCCAATGCCTGTCTGGCTCCTATGGTTTACCATTTCAGCCTTACTCGGGGTGGATGGGAGGTGGGTTATGAAATATTGTCAGTATCCTGAGATGTCTGCCACAAGTAGTATGATATTTGTGGCAGGGCTTTCTTCATCCTCTCTTCTGGGATGCATGTGATGTTGATGCTGATGCTTTGCTCTTCCTCAGTTTCAGGTCTGCTGGGATTTATTTTTATATATTTTCTTAACACATTTTTTCTTCTGATTATGTTCATTATTCAGTTTTTCTGTTCTTGTTGTTATCTCCAAAACCAGTTTTACCTGAGCAACATAGGGCTGCACTTCTGCAGTGACCACTGATTGATTTTTAAGATTTGTCTTTATAATCTGGGACCTCTGGTATCATCCCATGTCTGTACTCTTCCACACCACATTTTATTTTGAACTCAGAGACTGTGCAATCTTCACTGTAACTCATTGTTATCACTATAAAATAAAGGTGATCTAAAAGAGACATAGGTCATAGTTATCTGGTTGCTAGACAACTGCTATCCTTAAAAAAAAAAAAAAAAAAAGTTAAAAATAACTCAGTCTAGGCAAGCCAAGCAAGTCATCAGTCTGGACTGACTAAGCCTTGACTGTCAGGTCAATGTAAAACCTATGGCCTTTGACTTGTAATAGCAGAAATCATAGTTGTTGGGTTGCAAAGCCTCCCTGCTATATGTATGTCAAGACTTGAATCCAAAACCCCTTTCAGACGGCTCTAGGAAGAGACACTTCTTGGGACGTTGCCACAGGCGGGTCCCAGCCATCTGATAAGCCCTGATGACTTCCACCTCATGTATCAGTTCAGATGTTGCACCAAACCATCCCTGGGTTCACATTACAGGTGGCTGCTCCTTGGCTGCTCTCTTGCTACTTGTGCCTAATTCTTCAGTGAGTAGCTCTCAGTCATTGGATCAGCATGAGGATTTTAAAATCTCCCCACTTTCCAAGTGTCTATCTGTAGTCTTTAATCACTGTCAAAGACCACTTCTGGCATCCTGGACTAATCAGGAGGTTGGGAGTGCTCAAACTTTGCCAGAATTTTATTCTACACTGCCATGCTTTCTATTGCTTTTAGCATTGATTTCAGCTTCTTCTGTAACAGCCCTGCTTCACATTGCAATACAATTCTGTGGTTTGTCCTGCATTTCTGTGTATCAGTAAATTATACCTTTCAGTGTATTTCAAGTCCAATAAAAGAACACAACGTCATAACCTTGTCAACTAACTCCTCCTTCTCTCTGTTTCTTTCTCACTACAGTACTCCAGTCTTTGTGTGAGTGCAGGCTACCATGAAGCAGACACTTCATGTGATTTTTCAGCAGTTGGTTTCAATTGTATTCACAGATTTGGAAGCTTTACACAGAAGAACAGCTCCCAGAATCTATGACCAAGAAACCTGTCACTGAACTGAAAGGTTAATTAAACATCACATACTTTGGCTCACTAACTGCATATGAATTGAAGATAGCAAAAAAATTAACTTTGGTTTCCTGAACTTATTAAGTTCCTGGTATTTGTCTTCAGTTCATATCAAAGCAAAGTCRAGATTAAAAAAAAAAAAATTCCTGAGAGAGGCTCCCCGTGCCACAGATAAAACCACACAAACAAACAAATGAAACCATGAAATGAAAATGGTGATTTGGAAGTTTCCCTGGAATTTAGAGATGAAAATACCCAGAATCACAGAATTGCTGACGTTGGACAGGACCTCTAGACATCGTCTCGTCCAACCTCAAGCTAAGTAATTAGAAGGAGAAGAGCATCTATGTTCTTATGAACTAAAACAACTGCTAACAAGCACTAGCTTATGCGTGCCTGTTCAAACTTTCTCTTGTTTTCTGCAATTTACCAGTTTAAGCTGCCCACAGTGCTGTTTGGTGGCCAGCCAGGGCACACTGGAGTGAAGCTGAACCCTCATCCAATGCATTTGAGTACTCAATGTTCACACCAAGAGTACTCACAAGCACCCATCCTCTTTCAGACTTCACACACATACAGAAGTTTTCTGGGACTGTATGAGCTGACACAAAAACCATACCCTTCCAAATTCATTATTGCTGAGTTTGCAAACAGTTAAATCACAGGGACTTTAGTTGGGAGGGTCCTTGAAGATTTATAACATGCCCCATGTTTTGACCTCCAGATACTTTGCTTTTTCTTAGTACTATCTTGAGCATATCTTCTGTGATGGTAGTTATCTGCTGGAGCCATTTCCCTAATCTTATGTGGAGGATTGGACTAGCTGGACATCTACAACATCTGCATCTATCTGATCTTTGGTCAGATCTCAACTGTAGCTTCTCCATGTTCTGCAAGGAAAAAGTGCATTTATTCTTATTAATTGTGCTGTGGCCCTGACAACCAGACATCCATCTTCTTCATCAATACTCTTTTATTCCACTAGAAGGACTGGATTGACCTCCAGGTAAAGAGGGGACAGCTTCTCTGTATGCATCTCAAAAGACCCAAGAAATGCATATTGCAGCTATTCTCTTCCTAACTGTCTCATCATCTCAAGCAGGGCTGCTTTATGCTTCTAGGGCTTTACCTTGATGTGATTGTGTTTCTTACCAGTTTTCTCCTTTGCGTGACTGTAGCTTAAATTGGTTTTTGGTTATCTTTTCCATGTGATTTACGTTCTTGGCCAGTCTACTTCTTTTACTGTCTCCTCTGTTTCCTTCAGCCTGGGCCCCTGCATTCATTTCTCATTACTTGTTTTTTGCATTGTATAGACAAAAAGTCCAAGGTCTGATCCCTGACCGACTCGATACTGGTATCAGAACATTTGCAGGAGGTTTCTGCATAGATTCCAGGTGGCGTGAGTAGACCAACAATTGATCCAGCTGTGGTCAAATAGAAAGAGCTTTTGGCATCTCCATCATTTTTTCCCTCCTGCCCCTGCCCTCTGCTCTTCTAGTTCCAGCTAAATCTCTGCTGTCTCAGGAGATGTATAAAATTGCCTTCCCAAACTTCTGCACTTTCTGTACGAAGAAACACACTCTATCTGTCTTTGAAATTGAAATTACAGATGAAAATCACTATCCATTCCCGTTGGACTAATACAGGATTGATTGTTCCACACAGAATATTATCCAATCTGATCATAAAGGACACAAATGATAGCTTTTCCTAGGAAACTGTGCCGCATCCTGATCAATGTCTTTGTAAGGAGCTTGTGCTGATAATCAGATTCATTTTTTCAGTTTTAAATTCAGCCTGTTACTCTGAGTTACTTTCCACTGTATGCCCCTTAATCAATTCATTATTATTATTGTTGCTGTTCACATTAATGAAATAAGAAGTGGAAGTGCTTGGCTCCAGTATAATGTTTGCTGTTTTATATGTGTGTAATAAAAGTCTCCTTTGCACTGAAGAGTTTGTAATCTCTTTAAGACTTAAGATAAGAGGCTATTACAAACACTGAGGACTTACAGGACAAGGTGATGGTATAAGAAATTCATATGACAAACCAGTCTCAAAAGTAAGCAATATCTGCCTTTCTGAAACCTGCTGTGTATTACTTGATTCTGAAAATATTTAAAAGGGCCGTAGCTGCTGTCCTTTTGTGTTTATATGTAGACGGCATCTGCCCCAAGAAGTTCACAGACTAAGTAACAGGATTRTCAAAGATATAGATAGACATCCCTGCCTCAAACACTACTTTCCTAGGTGATACTCATGGATCTTTCTGAAACAAATGAATCGGTCTTCAAATATCTTAATGAGGAATTCAATCCGGAGTCTAATAGAGTGATCCACTCTATTTTGAAGCAAAATACAACTGTTGGGTTTGAGTTATAACAATGCAAGATTAGAGAAACAGAGGGATGAAAGATCAATGTTTCTGTCTGTCTTGCTTGCATAAATAGAGTCCATCACATGCAAACCCACCCTACTCATATGTCATTTTATCAGTCCAAGCTCTTAGTTGAGTTGTCCTTGGATTTCTATGACACGGTAAGCAGACGAAGGGCTTGACCCCTTCCTCCACCATCCTCCCCAACCAGCAATGGCATTGCTTCTCTGGGTATCCTTCTGCAGCCCAAGACCTTCCTCAGAGCCTGCAAGTTCCCATTTTGTCCGCTTGCCTAGGTCCATCAAGCACCCAGACCCTGCAAAATTGCCTTTCAGCTGCCTGTGGCTGCATACATCTGCAATGACAAAAGCAACTGCCTTCAGCACAAAACTTCATTTACTTATTCCTATAAGGTACAAAGCTTTCAGAACAAAGTCTAACAACCACACTCAGGCTAAACGCATGGGTATTAAGTGCATCTTCATAAATTTGCATCCTTTCATCCTTTAGAGTTAGAAACATCTCACTCTGTCACCACATCTTTGYCTCCCTGCCTTTCTGTGAGACAGGCAGACTGTCAGCCTTTCACTGACTCACATCAGCCTCACTTACTCAAACTCCTCTCTTCCTTTCAAGCACTGTTAAAATTTCAGGCCCCCTTTGATTTTTATGTCATTTTTAGCTTTGGAAGAGTACCACTTTCTAGCTGAATGGAGCCATCTAGATTGTGGATAATTTCTCCCTGTAATTCATGGCCAGCTGTTGCTATGTAACTCCTAAGCTATGTACCTCAAGTGCTTTATCTGTATGGTGGCCTTATCTTTCTTGCTTGGTACAGTGCCTTTTTGCTTCAACCTGACTGGAGAAAAGGAAAAAAAAATATTAACTATGACCAGATTATCAACTTAATTGAAATTAATGGTGCATAGAGAGAAGAGCAGGTCAGCACAAGTTAAATAATATTTGGACAAGTTAGGTGCCTGCAAGCCAGTGGGGACTGGTGAAATATGCTGTAGGGTACATCAGGAGCTACCAAAAGCAATCGTTGTATGATAAGAGATTACCTTTAAGATCTCATGGAGGAAAAGTACCAGAAGAGAAAAGAAGGGCAAACAGTACTATTGTAAAAAGAAAGGTGAATTCCAAATTAGTCAGCCTAACTTTGATGCTTGGAAAGAAAATAGACCAAATGATGAAACAGTTGATACCTAAAGGAAACAAAAGTCATAAGAAACATCCACTGATTTGTCAAAAACACATTGCTTCCATCCAGCCGAAGACAGGACAACYTACCTAGTTAGTAAGGGGAAGCACAAGTCATTGACATTTCCCACAACTATGCTCCACTGTCATTGTGAAAGTTGTAACTTCTCCAACTTCTCACATTGTAGAAATGTGATTCCATACCTTTCAGCAACCTTCTCTGGGTAGACTGTGGATTTTTAATTTAGTTTAAATTTTAATGATTTTAATTTTTTTCTTTTAAAAATTGTAACCTAATTTGCCAGTTTATTGCAATTGTGAGTTAATGTAATGGTGGTTAAAGTACCAATGCTGCTTCCTTAAAATCTACCTGTTTACCCAGTCAGTGGTGCCAAGGGAATGAATACAGCCTCAGCATCATAAACAACCCTCTGGAACAGATGCATTTCTTGGACGGAGAATATTTCCTTGTGCACAAACAAAAAGCATGCACGTATTCCTGGGCAGAAGAACATCCAGAGGCAACTCAAACCACGCTTAGCACCCATGTGTGGACAACAGACCTGAGCCCTAGGTAGTCTGTGGAGAACCAATCAAAGCAGTTGACAGAGCAGAGAGAGAGCAGCAAATAGGGGAACTACTAATTTCCCATGGAGTTGCATATATGTGTACTACTTCRGTGATGCCCCTGTAATCTGTAAACTACAGATTGCAGTTGCCAGGCAGGGTAATCAAGGGCATCTCAAATGGAAGAACACTTGAGGGGGGACATGTGCTGTGTCTCCACCAGCTAAATGCAACCTTAGAGACCTAACTCACAGACTGGCAGAAAGATGCCTACAAGCCCAYATGGCTACTTAGTCAACACAGTCAGTGACTCCTGGCAAGCGATTCAGCTCACCCAACAGCAGACACCAAGGCTCAGGTCAGTTGACCACAGTTAGGTGACTAATATGGCTGAGATTTCCTAGCAGGCTTCCAGGTTGGGCAAACAAGGTACATGGCACCCAGGTCTTCTTAAGCACCATCAGTTACTTAAGGCCCCAGAGGGAATTATTCACTGAAGCTGGCAGGGAGGAGACTCCAGCAAGAGCCCTGTGTCTGTTGCTTGGCACTGCTCAGTAGTTAAGAGGTCGACAAATTGGAGGGACCCCAGAGCAGAGCAACAGGAGTAATACAGGAGCTAGAAAACATGGCTAATGAAGAAAGAATGAAATGATTGGGTCTGTGGGTATGTGGGTGTGCATTAATCACCTTCAAGTGTCTAAAAGGTCAATATAAAGAGAATTCTGATCCATTGCTCTCTGTGAGAGAAAAAAAAAACCAAGCATCTCGGTTTTCACATGGAGACATATGTTACCTAATAGGAAAGGGAAAATGGACAACAAACCTTCTAACAGGAAGGATAGTGGAGCTCTTACACAGATTGCCTCAGAAGGCGGTGGATTACAAACTAAGAAGCTTCTAAGATGTTACACAGACTTCTGCTAGTGGTGGCCAAGATTTATTTAATCCTGCTGCAGCATGGAAGGTTGACCTCTTCTCATCCATTCTAGTCCTACACTTTGTTGCTTTTATAAATGTAATTCATGCCTAACATCCAATCATTTAATTCTGTTGAGTTAGACATATGGGAACACAGAACTACACAAGGAAATGGGGATGCTCCTGTGCTTCATCCGAAATAAGAAAATCACGTTTCCAGTTTAATGATCTTTCATACAGACACTATCATCCTCACTACTATTTAATGAACTCCTGATAGCACTGAAGGGACCACTGTGTCTACAGAGCCTCCCTATAAATCCTCCCAGTGAAGCTGCCTTTTGGCCTGGCTGTTCTTTACAACACAGACTGGAGGACCAACATGGTAAGACATCAGGGAAATGCATGGGCAGGATAAGGAAATAACAGAAAGTGGAACTGGGTAAAAAAAGAGAGGGAATTGATGGAAGGAGAAGCAATGTGGAGATGCAGAGTAAACAATACAAGGCAAAAGGTGATAACAAGAAGAAACATCCTGCGGTAAGAGAAAGTAGGGACAAAGCAAAGCAAGCTGTGTAACAGGCAGGTCAGTGATGTTGCATTAGCACAATTGATTGTATTTCCCTTGACAGGGAGGGAAATGAGAAGTTAACCACTTTTTTTGATTCAGGAAGACTGAGGGAAAACAGGCATAATGTACCCAGTCTTCCACTGCTTTTTGGAGCAAGACAAAGTCTGAAGATGAAATGTTATTGCTATCTCAAACAAGAGGCACAGGAGTGAGAGAGAGCATGACAGGGTTAACCATCAGATGAAGAAAGGAAGTCTCAGGGGTGCCAAGGAGGCAGTACAGCCCCCATGTGTGCCAGGCGAGAGGTGCCTGAGCTTGCTTCAAGGCCCACGGGGGTCTCACCGAAGCACAAGACCATCTTGACTGCCTGCGACATACAGTTCAGCGCAGGTCTGATGCTGAGCTCACACACTCGTAGCAACAGGGGACTATTTTTCCTAATGTAACTGATGAGAAGAGAGACTTATCTCTGTCAAATTGAAATGATTCGTCTCAACTCAGTGGCTTGTATTTCAGGGAGCCCTGCCTTTCTCCAGGGCTAGCATGATTGCAGGGTGTACCATTTCCACGTGCTTTCCAGAAACACATCCATTTTCCCAGGAAAACATGATGGCTGAAAACATAGCCTCTATTGCTGCCTGGTGCAGAGCAGCAGCAGCAGCTGAAAGGCAGATTGAAAAGGTGACTGGCAGAGAACTGTCTTCTTGGACAGACAGCAGCACACTAGGCATCAGGCTGTTACCTTCAGTACATTCAGATGTCAACTACAGAGCAGCATGGTTTACAAGTCCCTCATATAAGCTGAGTTAAAGAAAAAAAAAAAAAAAGAAAGGAATTGGAAAAGGGAAACATATTATGACCAAAAACTCCAACCTGATATTCAGAAATGGAGCAGCAAGTAGGGAGATGGAGGGTCATGGTCACCCGCCTCTGTAAAACAGTCTTGACAGCAGAAGAATCAGTACGTGCAAAATTCAGTATCTTTATTAGGAACTATGCACAAACACAATTTTTTCATTCTCAAACATTATCCTGTTGTGTGTGCATACTGATCTCCCACTCATCGCAGTATTTCTGTATCAGTCATATGGATAGTACCAGATCATTCTCAATGACTCACTATTTACGTGCAAAATGTCATGAACATCTGAGAGTGTTTTACACCTGGAATGCTATATTTGGCAGCACCAAGTGACTCAGTTTTGTTAGCAATGTTAGCAACAGTGAGAAAAATAAATGGCAATTTTAATTACATTTTGCAGATATTTTACAGCAAGGATTTTTATTTTGGCAAATAAAGACATCTGGAGTCTAAATATTTTACCTTCTCTGCTCCCACTGCTTTAGGATGGCAGGGAAGGGACACTATACATTGCTGTTCCCATATGTATTTGGTGTGTTGTTCACAGAGGCACCAGGAGTGTATCATCTCAGACAGGCACTGTGGACCAGGACAACAGACAGCACTGTATGGTAGCCACAGGAGCAGGGATCTGCTGAAGGCAGGTGATATTGCAGAGGTGTGTTTTGAGGTGAAATTAAGCTGTGCATAGGACAGAGAGGACTCGCCAGCTGCACATGTTCATTTCTGCCTTCCACAGTCTTCATAGCCTGGACGCCAGGCTCTGGGCCACAGGACCACTGCTCCTCCTGCAAACACCAGCCATGCCCACACAGCACACAGGCAGGAAGGCTGCGGGTAGATAACACCTAGGTTCAAGCTCCTACGCAATATGAATGTTTGTGTTTTTCCTGCTCTGATAGGCGAGATGGACCCAGACCTGCCTGATGACAAGGCAAAACAACAAAAAAAGCACTTTTTTTTTTTTAAACCTTGCTCTTTCTAACAGAAGAGCTCACAATTTTGCTTTCCTTCATTGCTAAATATACTGAGTACTCTAAAAAAGTTGTCACATGTGCTGGAGACTATCCATAAGCGACATTACTTTAAATGCTTTCTCTATTACTGTAGCAAAGGTGGCATTAGATCCCACTGTAGAGCAGTGAGGGATACCACCTCCTCTCCTGAATTTATGATCTTTGAGCTAATGCTCTTTCTAGTTGAAATGACTAGTGACTAATGAAGAAATAAAGATGCAGCCAAGCTTGGCTATATATTGGGAAGCTCATCAATATTTATTTTCCCATGACACTCAAGGATATTTCCCATAAGAAGGCAGGAATCAGGCTGTGAGATGTGAAGGCATGAAGCAGATAGCCTTACCCATTTACCCTGAATACACACCGTCACAAAGTATCCCTGGACACTCTAGAAACCGCAACTCATACCTTAAAGTCTGAACCTGGAACAAGTATTTCATCATCCTCCTAAAAAGCTCCTCATTCAGCTTCAGTGAAGCTGTGCTTTAAGAGCTGTGGTATCAGACCTCGCGTGAGAAAAAAGCTTCTATTTCGAGATGTGGATGTGTATGTGCATTTGCTTTTTAGCCGTGGATGTGGAAACAAGTAGGTCTACTTATACAGAGTACTCCGTTGGAGCTACCTATGAAATGGGAGACAGCTGATTTTAACAATATTCAACAAACACTGTGTTAAATGACAAAACAAATAAATAAAAGACATTGTCACTGCATTTAATTAACTGAAATTGGGGAAAGAGACAGACACGAATGGCAAAGCAACTAATTTACTCCCATTTGGCTGAGTCAAAGCCCCAGCAGTATCCTGTGTGTCATTTACCTGACATAGTGTTGCTAGGAAGCCTTTTGCTAATCCCAGTTTTTAGCTGAAAGATTTCTAGAGCACATCAGGTCATGTAATAGACAGAACCTGGGTTGAGCTGGGTTAAGTAAAGTACTTAACTTGTTAACTTATCCCTGATTTAACTTTCCCTTAAACAAAAACAGTTCAACCAAATCAGGAACGTGTGAATTAGGAGTCACCCATCTAAAAAATAACTAGTATAGAGCTGGGATTACCTGCCTGTACGCTCGAATTCTCCAAATCCAGCTTCAGGGTGATTGCCCAAATAGTTGCCCTGGCTTGGAGGCTACTCATCACCACACAGCTGAATCCAAAGGTGCTTGGTATCTTCCATCTAGAGGTTCTGCATTTTCCCCCAAACACTATGAGAGGCTAATGCAAAGGCTCCTTCTCCAGGCTAAATGTGGGGTGGAGGTCTGCATCTATTGGGCTTTTAAGCTGAAAGATCAACAACCTCCTTTGCAAATACAAGTCCTCTTTGTTTGAATCTCGTATATAGGACACTAAAGAGAAAAGAACCATCTAACGTTTGCAGTGCTAAACTGAACATGACTTTGGCACACACCTGAACACTACCCATTGCTGTTTACCTGTTACCATGCTGTCTGTCACAATTTTGGCGGCACTTTCCCAGTCAAAGCCTATGCTGACTTTGGAGCTAGCATGAGCAAGGGATTCTTCCCAGTGAGCACTTTGGACATGGCCACTCTACTCACCTACATAAACAATGCTCAGTCACTCCCCAGAAGGCCAGAAAACAGTCCTTGGCCCATTTTATTTGCTGACAGAGACAGAGCTAAGGAGGATGACTGGTCAGACCAGATAATTAGGACAGTATCCTTTTTATTCCTCAGTCTGGTAAATGGCAAACTAAAACTGTGGCTCCCCTCCCATAGGATGCTGTCAAGAGGCTGCTGACTTTCCTTATTCCAAGCTATTTCCTGCCCCAGCAAATTTCCTCCCGCTGTCCTCCACTGCTACCTCTGTTTCTAACCCTGCTATGAGAGCATGCATTAGCTTTGCAGTGCCACACATAGTATCAAAAATGAGGGCTCAGGGGGTGGAAAGAGGGGGGAAATTCTTCTGATGTGACTGGACTGGACAGGAATTCTGGTAAAGCAAAATCTAATCAAGTCTTCTGAAAGGTATAGTTGGGAGGTAGAGGTAGGTTCAGTGCCAGAGTGGTGTCGAGCTGTGTACTTTCTCATGTCTTTACAAAATACTCTTCAAAACTGCTCAGGGATTTCTTGCACAGACCCTGGCTTGAGCCTCTCTGGTGCCACGCAGACACAAAAACCTGCAACGGGGCTCAAGTTGCTCAGGGCTGTGTGTATCCCACCCTCTCCCCAAAGGATGCTTTTGCAGCCCTGGAGGCATCCTGAGTTTGGATAACTCCAGCCACAAGAACTACAATGAAGTCAAGGTAATCAGAGCATTGAAAACTGCCACTAGTGCAGAAATATTCCTGTTTTTCCATGAACTGCTGCTCTGCATGCTGACTTTAAACTGTCTTCAGAAGTCACTTCCACTGTGCATGGAGAAGTAGAGGGAAATGGGAGATGAACCTTGTTAACCTCTGGAAATCCCACACTCCAGACCTTACAACTGCTCCAAGGATTCACTGCTGCTTTTTAATCTATTCAGTAACCGAGGTATGAGAGGGGTTTTATCAAAAAGGAGGGCTTATATATATATACATACAGATGAACACTTCACTACATGGGCCGTTAGCCAAATGTGCCCCAAATGCATGAAAATGCAACACTGGATGTGTAACTTCTAGGTCTCATTGAGCCCCTCAGCAGGATCAATCTGCATGGCAGGAGCTTACCCTTAGGACAGAGACTCTGTCAAAACACCAAATCAGCCAAAAAATCAGGGAAACGCAATCAGCTTTGCTAAGGGCCTCGCTGTTCTTCCACCACATTTATATTGGGCACAGTATTGATTCAAGCCTATTATTTTCAAGCATCATTAAGAGTACAATGGAGAGTGATAAATTATTATTTTAATGTGAATATAATGATATAAGGACACTCTTAAATTAATTAGATCCTCAGCCTTGAGAGTGTGGAGTGTCTTTTTCCCATAAAGTTTGTGCAATGCTGACAGTAGTGAGGTTCGAGACATGCCAAGGGGGATTGACTGCTGCACGAAGAAACACCTGCAGAGCAAAGGCTTGTCTCTCAGGCAGGGGGTAGCTGTCTTCATGATTTCTGCTTGGTCACTGCACGAAAGGAGCATGGGATTGCCCAGAGGTGAGAGCAGCAGGCAAAGTCTTGGTTATAGTGTTGAAGCGTTACTGCCCATGACTAACCAAACCAAAAAGTGTCCCCTGTTATTTGCACAGCTCCCGTCCCCTCTCCTGGCACAAGTAACATGGGAACATGTTTCTGCAGTGGGGTGCCCAAGGCTTTAAACCCCACTCCCTGCCTAACACAGAGCTGATTATTACAGCCTACTGAGCACAGGTTTGTTATAGAAAACTCTCTATCTATGTTCTCATGTGCCTCAGTTTACCACAAGCAGCTCTTTGGTGGTTGGGACACTCTAAAATGCTTGCATACAGCACTCCCCTTCTCAATCACATTGAATCTAGTGTATTCCTGCACATGAACTGCTCTTCACCGTCCCATGTGCCCAGAAATCCCAGGAAMAACCCTGGTTTCTCCTGAGTGCCACAGACAGAGGTGCGAGCACAAGGGGAGACCTTCCCAACAAAAGCCAGGCAGCTGTTCACTCCAGTACCTTTCAGATCCTGGATGCTGTACTGGGAGAGAGGTAGTGCCCAGGTAGGCAGAAGCCAGGCTGCTTCAGTGTCAGCGTACATCGATATGGTAAATAACTTCATGGCAATGAGGCTCTGAGTTCAGGTTGCTGGTGTCACCAAGTGCTCCTGCTTAAGGACCCCTGCTTTTCCATATCCTTAAATAGGAGGAGAACATCAGTCAAGTCAGGGGTAAGAAAACATAAAACTCCTTGCTRTAAATTACTCAGAGCAGAACAGCTTGTGCAAAGCTAGGAAGTGTTCAGGTAGAAGGTGCTGCTATAGAAATGCAAGGTATTATTAAAAAAATCTAATAGTTTAGGAGTGGGGATTTAGGGCACCAAATTGAGTTCCTCCTTTCTCTGTCCAAAATCATTGTAAACAGCCCTCTGGCTTATGAGTTTTAGATCTTCTAAAAAATTAACTGCTTCTCTTGTTACAGAGTGATTTATACAAGGGTCAGCTCCTCTCATTGGTCTCTCATGATGATTAAAGACTAGAGTGATGACCAATAACTCTGGTATTAAGGCTTAAATATCACTGCCTGGGAACCAAAGATGGTAAAAAAGTGGCTGAATATTGAAGTGTCGTTCTAATGAAGATGAGGCAGTAGTAGCCAGGCAGTGCTTAGGACGTGATATGGGGAGGGATCAGGGTGGAGACTAGAGGGGAGCATGTGCCAATTAGCATAAAATGAGGATGAAGAAGGCTTGAGCTGCAATCTCTATTTCTGTAAGTATGGTAACTGGTTGGCTAAGGAGAAACAGCTGAGGTTGCAGTGGAGCTACATTTTTTTTTTCCAGAGAGTCACTCAAGACTAGCTAATGCAGTTCACCTTTGATGAGAYGTTTAATCAGCAGCAAAACCATTTGAGAACCTACATAGAGAGGTTTCCCCACAGTTTAGGCAAAGTATAGCTATCTTGCAGTATTGCAGCCTTAGAGGTTACAAGAGCTATTACTAAGCAGCTGGTTAGGAGCAGTAGGAAAGGTCCTGAAGTCCATACTTGGTCAAAGATTCCCAAGATATCAMTGCAGTGTCCTTGCTTTTGCCTGGCCCTTGGATGGAGACTTCTGAGTTCGTTAGAGTCCAGAGCATCCCTAAACCTAAGCACAGCAAATCCTACATCTACATATTCATAATGAATTTAATTCACAAGGAACAATTTCTCAAATGGAGGATTCAACCTGTCTCACAAGGTTAAGAGGGTATTTACGCAAGGCTCCCTCTGTCATCAACAGAAAGAGAAAGGATTCAGAGCTTAGGATGAGATTAATTACCCTCTGGAGGTCCCTGTACCTTGCCACTGACTTCTCACTCGGAAGTTCACTTACTTCAGGTTTTAGATGGCCCTTGAGCTTAATGGAAAAATGTGGTGATTGCTGCTTTCATACACCTATGGAGGCTAAAGGGAACCTCATTAATAAATTTAAAACCTATGACCATATAATTCTTGGTAGTCACTTTTTGAGCTTTCAAAAGCAAAACAGGATGGAGTTGGTCAAGTTATGGCGGTTTGTGGAAAAATGACAGGAGAGAGGCGTTTGCCATATAGCACAGGCTAATTCAAAATCACTAACCTTCTACCATCATATATTCACATTGCTCAGAACCTGTCCAAGGCCCTGCCAAATCTTTAGGGGTCAGCTTTGTCAAACTCCATGTGCTGAAGTCTCTCCCTGAACCATCTAGCTCAGTGTGACAGCGGACCTGCAGACTGCAATGCCACTTCCTACAAACCCTTTGGGGAAGGGGCTGCCTGGTTTTTGCAAAGCCTAGCATAGAAGGGTCCTGGCCTGTGACTGTGGTTTTCACTTGCTGTAGTGGTCCACATAGCTCCCAGTGATGRTTTAAACAACATGATATGGCAGAGAGTGATTCGGTTTAGTACATAKGTTGTCCTGAACTACATAGGTAGCTACAAGGTCCATAGTACATAGGTTGTCCTCTTAAATAAAATTTTCACCAGAGGACAACACAGTCTTTGCACTGGAGGTCACTCCCACCTTCCCACACAGAGGGGACCTTCTCAGCCTTGCTGTTTGGCCCTGTGCTGGAGATGCTGTTTCTTGATAAGAAGGTGGCTGCTAATGGGTTGGGATAAGGTTTTCCACTGGCAAAAGCATCTCTTCCTGGACACCTGACATTTGGGGAGTCCTTATTTGTTTAACATAAACAAAACCAACACAGTCCTGCGATTTGGTCCTTTCAAAAATCAAAATATTGCTTCCTCAGAGAGATCTTTATTAGCTACAGATAAGATATCATCTTTAGCAATGAGGGATGACAAATTAATTGCATTAATATTTGCAAAGTGCCTGGAAGATTTAAACGGCTCTGTATGTTCAAGTAAATTAATATTTATTATGATCTAGAAGAAGAGACAAATGCCACCATAGGCCAGGACATTATACACTCCTTCTTCACTGGCAAACSTGATCTTCATCTGAGTGGTGAATAYCCAACTGGATGTGCACACACTGTTCAGTTTGCTGGTGGTGCTAATCACTGGCAACTTTCCTTTTGTACTACATGGTATGGTTCCAGTGCCAAGGACAGGGAGATGTTAAGGAGAAACAGGGTTTGATTTTTTTGTTGTTTGTTTGGGKTTTTTTTAATATATTTAATGCAGGAAGCCAATGTGAGCCTTTGAAGGTGATGTATCAGACAAGAGCAGGACAGTTGAATTTTGTACAGAAGACGGTGTGATGGCTGGTACAGGTACTTCGCAGCAGGAAGAAGTGGGAGAGCCTGAATTGAGAAAGCCACAGAGGAAGCAAAGACAGCTCTACAAAGGTTGGGCAAAGAGCTGCAGAGGGAGTGGGTGGGTTTCGAGCTGGATGGGTGAAGCTGACAGGAAGCCAAAGGTGCTGACAAACATGTTTGACATTGGATGGGGCAGCAGCCAGACTGAGTACACATCCTAAGGGAGGAGCGAGCGCTATAAGTACACATAGGCCAAGGCAAACAAATCCTGTTCTTTGATCAGATGCTAGCTCACTGCAAAGCCCTCGGCAGAAGGAAGACATACAATCAGCCTTCCATTTCACCTCTGTTCTGGTGCATTCCTTCCCACTCCCCCATCTCCTGGGCCACTCTATGATCTCAGAAACTCCCGATGAACTTTGGCCTTTGTGTAATGAATTGGGTGGTGAAGCATCCCTTGACTGTACCCAGCACTCTTGCATGGCTGAAGTCGGGGAATGGCACTGACCATACCAGAAATCCTGTTACCTAACCCAGGTGGGGGACAAAATGGAGGATAATTCATCATCCCCTGACACCGTTATCTGAGTCGTAATCTGAGTGGAATGGCACCACTGTTGCTGAAAATACCACCTTGGACTGTGGCCAGTACAGAAGCTTACGGATGACTAAAGCCAATCATCTTACAAACCTATAAACAGTGGTCCTGAGTGAGACCCTTTGAGCTCTCCTGGACCACAGCTGGCTGTGCCCAGAATCRCCCTCCGAGTGGGACGCCTCTCAGAGTTCACAGACTCTCGGGTCTGCGATATTTGGAGGACCGTGGGGACCTGGGCTGAAACACTCCTCGGCCGAGACACTCCTTGGGGCTCAACCCTTCAACTGTTGAGAAATGCCAAGACATTTAATGTGAGTATTTCATGAGACTCGAGGAGAATTTTTAATAGGTATACCTTTATAAATTTATCTAGCTTTGAGCCCTTATGTGTGAATTGATCTAGATCTCTTGTGTGTGTGTGTTTGTGTGTATCGATTTAGATAACCAATAGTAAGCATAATCTGTAATCAAGTCACTTTAGTAATTGCAGTAAACTTGATTAGCTCACTTTGTARCTGCTAAATTAGTCAATGATTAAGTGCTGTTAAAATCTTATGATTTACCTTAAAACTATGAATGAACTTTAAGTTGCTGCTAAACACATATCATCCTTTAGGCATAAAGCGTTGACCAGGTCTGAGACGAGGGGTAGATCCAGACGCACCTAGACCCCCCTCTGAGACGGAGTTTAGAAAGCAAGGGGGTCTACTCTGAACCTTGTGACTCAAAGGGAGGGTCTCCTTATCCCTTTTGTATTAGACACAAGCCGTTGTCCAAGTCAGACTAAGACTGGATCCAGCCGGGTCTTCTCTGAACCTCGTGACTCAACAGGAGGGTCTTCCTTACCCTTTTTGTCCTCGGTCTTTCTATAACTCATTCCAACTCAATTCTGACTTGATTTTCCGTGTGTATGCTTAATCCATGTAATAAGTAATAGAGTGAACCTTGCCATTGAGTTCTGTTAAGTTGCACTTTTATGAATTTCTATTAAAATCACTTTCTGCTGATACCTTTGACGGTAATTCTTTAACTGGCCTCAAAACCACTCACTCGTGACAACCTCTGCAGGCATTGTTTTCCCCATCTGCAACATGACAGAAATTAATATTTGCCTATGGCTGGGGAACTGAATTTTTGATTGCTGGATGATGGTACAGGAATGTAAAGTGGGTTGCTATGAACAAAGTGCGTGCATTTATTTTGTTGCTGACGTAGTTTCCCAGGGCAAGGCAGAGGAGAGGAGGTTGGGTGAGAGGTAGGATGCAGCACACAGCAGACCCTCTTTCACGCCAATCCAAGGCTGCTGCCATGTTGTGCTGACTGCTGACCTGCAGGAGAGTGTGCCAGGTGCTCAGGACATGAGGACGTAGCACCCTCCTTGCCCTCCCCAGGAGTATCCCACTCCAGTAACCCTGCACTTCCCAGGGATCCTCCACCTGCCCTGGCTGCTGGAGGACACACAGAGCTTGCAAAGAGGCATRATGGAGAGTTCATAAATTGGGGTGGGAAGTCAGAAGATTTTTCTTCCTTACTCGGAAATCTTTTCACTGGCTCCGTAAAACGTAGTTTGAAGAGTCATATTAAATGACCCTCTCCCAGGGCTCCGCACTCAAAAGGTGGCATCAAAGGATTTGGTGCATCAGATAATTCTTTTGGCCCATAGCAGACCCCTGTGGTGTCCAATGGGAATATTAATTTAGGAAATGATAATATTGTGGTTTACACTGTGGGAGCATCAAGGAGACTGAGACAGACCATGGACACACTGTGCCCGTGGGAAAGGCTCCTCAATGGACCACAAACTTCCAGTATCTTCTGTATATGAGGGACCAGGATTTCCCCTCCTGGACTGCAGTACTTCTAGAATTTTCTGAGCCCAGTATTTCTGTCCAGGGAAATCCTACAGCTTCTTGAGTGTTTCTCCCCATCCTCCTCCCACCCGTGCACAGGGTGCCCCACCACCTAGTGCACAGGGCACTAGGGGGAGCGGGGAGGAACCTCTTGGGCTGCCCAAGTGCTTTCGGGCAGAGCAGAGAAGCTGCACTTATTTAGATTTATACRGCATTAAGGAGAGCTCTGGGTGCCTTTCCCATTTATTAAAAACATAGACCAGATGGAGTGGAGCAGACTCTGTGGTGGGGAAGTGGCTCGATCAACAGCCTGGGGCCGTGGGAACATGGGGAGGGAGGGGGAGGAACCAGATGAAAACTCATCTTACCGAAAGGTAAAAATCTGAATCAATAACCTTCCATCCCAGCTCCCAGTCAATACTTCCCTCCCGGAAGACATCACCTGACATTGTTCAGCTTCTTTTTCAAGCTCTTCAGTGAATTCCTGGCTTCTGCCTGACTCTTAACAGGAATCTCGGGGGGTTTCAGAATCACGGAGCTTCACTTTGTGGCAGAGAGTTGGCTCTGGAAGACGAGCTAATTCCCAATAGCACCTGCCGAAAGAGCATGTCAGCAGCCGTTACGCTCTTCTTCAGCGAGCAACCGAGCCATGCTTTTGCTCCTGCCAAAAGGCTGCACTCTCTGCTACATGAAGATTTATAGCAGGGCTGAGATAAATGGAGATGAGTGCTTTTATTATCTATCTGAAACCATGCAAATGCAGACTGTGTGTTATGAGGTGAGGGAGAAAGGCCTCATTCAGCAAGACAGAAGAGCCAGTTTGGGAAGTAAATAAAATGTTGGCACTTTCCCTTGTAGATACGGCAAGGGAGGGGGAGGATTATTTCCACCTGTGAACATGGTTTCCAGAACTGACGGTAAAAGACTCCAGGGAAATGTAATTACAGAAGACTCTGTACCAGAGGTCTCTGGCTGCAGGGAGTGCCTGGGCCTGTCACTGGTGCCRGAGGGCAGCGGAGACAGCACCTGTGTGCGGTGTGACCGGGTGGRTGATCTGCTCAGCCTGGTGGCAGGGCTGAAAGAGGAGGTGGAAAGGTTAAGGAGTATMAGGGAGTGTGAGAGGGAGATAGATTGGTGGAGCCACACRCTGCCATCCCTGAGGCAAAGGCAGGAGGTGGAGGCTCCACRAGAAGCAGAGGATGCCCTTCCCTCTTGCCAGCAGACAGAAGGAGGGGACCTAAGAGATGGGGGGGAATGGAAATGGGTCCCTGCTCRGGGCGTMCGGCGAATCCCCTCCCGGCCTCCCTCACCTTCCCAGTTGCCCTTACACAACAGATATGGGGCTCTGGAACTTGAGGGCCAGGAAAATGAGGATGTAGATGAAGATCCATCCAGGGGGTTCCCAGGGTGAGTCAGTCAGCCCCGTGCATTATGACTGCCTCTGTTAAGAAAAAAAGGAGGGTAATTGTCATGGACGATTTCCTTCTGAGGGGAACAGAGGGCCCAATCTGCCGACCAGACCCATCCCACAGGGAAGTCTGCTGCCTCCCTGAGGCCCAGGTTAGAGACGTTACTAGGAGACTCCCTGCTCTGGTACGGCCCTCTGACTATTACCCGCTGTGGGTTATGCAGGTTGGCAGTGATGAGGTTGCGGAGAGAAGTCCCAAAGCGATCAAAAGGGACTTCAGGGCACTGGGGCGAATGGTTGCAGGATCAGGAGCACAGGTAGTGTTCTCCTCAATCCCGTCAGAGGCAGGGAAGAATACTGAGAGGAACAGGAAAACACACCTGATTAACATGTGGCTCAGAGGCTGGTGCCATCAGTGGAATTTTGGCTTTTTTGATCATGGGGAGGTTTACACGGCACCAGGCCTGCTGACGGCGGATGGAGTTCAGCTATCGCAAAGGGGGAAGAGGATTCTCRCACATGAGTCGGTGGGGCTCATCRAGAGGGCTTTAAACTAGGTTCAAAGGGGGAAGGGGATAAAACCAGGCWCACTAGAGATGAGCCTAGGGGTGGCATGCCGATGTCGGGGGTGAGATCGATAGCCCAGCTCAAGTGCATCTACACCAATGCACACAGCATGGGCAGCAAACAGGAGGAGCTGGAAGCCATTAGGCAGCAGGATAGCTATGACTTAGTCACCATCACAGAAACATGGTGGGATGACTCTCATTACTGGAGTGCTGCGATGGACGGCTATAAGCTCTTCAGAAGGGATAGGCGAGGAAGGAGAGGCAGTGGGGTGGTTCTGTATATTTGGGACTGTTTCAATTGTACAGAGCTCACTGATTTTGATGATCAGGTCGAGTGCTTATGGGTAAGGATGAGGGGGAAGGCCAACAAAGCAGATATCCTRCTSGGAGTCTGTTATAGACCACCCAACCAGGATGAAGTGGCAGATGAAGCATTCTACAAGCGGCTGGCAGAAGTCTCACAATGGCTAGCCCTTGTTCTCGTGAGGGACTTCAGCTTACTGGAMGTCTGCTGGAAATACAACACAGCAGAGAGGAAACAGTCKAGGAGGTTCCTGGAGTGTGTGGAAGAKAACTTCCTGACACAGCTGGTAAGTGAGCCTACCAGGGGAGGTGCCTCRCTCGACCTGCTGTTTACCAACAGAGAAGGACTGGTGGGAGATGTGGTGGTCGGAGGCCGTCTTGGGCTTAGMTACCATGAAATGATAGAATTCTTGATTCTTGGTCAAGTAAGGAGGGTGGTCAGCAAAACCACTACCATGGAGTTCTGGAGGGCGGACTTTGGCCTGTTCAGGACACTGGTTGAGACAGTCCCTTGGRAGRCAGTCCTGAAGGGCAAAGGGGTCCAGGAAGGCTGGACGTTCTTCAAGGAGGAAGTCTTAGAGGYGCAGGAGCAGGCTGTCCCCATGTGCCGTAAGAAGCGCTGGCAGGGAAGACGACYGGCCTGGCTGCACAGGGAGCTTTTGCTGGGACTCAGGGAAAAAAGGAGAGTCTACCACTGTTGGAAGAAGGGACAGGCAACTCAAGAAGGGTACAGGGATCTCGTTAGGTCGTGCAAAGAGAAAATTAGAATGGCAAAAGCCCAGCTAGGACTCAATCTGGCCAGTGTCGTAAGAGACAACAAATGTTTTTACAAATATATTAACAACAAAGAGAGAGCCAAGAAGAATCTYCATCCTTTATTGGATGCGGCGGGGAACATTGCCACCAAGGATGAGGAAAAGGCGGAGGTACTTAATGCCTTCTTYGCCTCGGTCTTTAATATTCAGACTGGTTATTCTCAGGGTATTCAGCCCCCTGAGCTGGAAGACAGRGAGAGTGCAGAATATACCCCCCATAATCCAAGAGGAAGTGGTTAATGACCTGCTATGCCACCTGGACACTCACAAGTCTATKGGGCCAGACGGGATCCACCCRAGAGCACTGAGGGAGCTGGCAGGGGAGATTGCCAAGCTACTCTCCATCATTTATGTGCAGTCCTGGTTAACAGGGGAGGTCCCAGATGACTGGAGGCTTGCCAATGTGACGCCCGTCTACAAGAAGGGCCAGAAGGAGGATTCAGGGAACTACAGGCCTGTCAGCCTACCTCGGTACCAGGGAAGATTATGGATTGGTTCATCATGAGGGCCCTCACAAGGCAGGACAACCAGGGAATCGGGCCCAGCCAGCATGGATTCGTGAAAGGCAGGTCCTGCTTGACCAACCTGATCTCCTATGACCAGGTGACCCACCTAGTGGATGAGGGGAAGGCTGTGGATGTGAACTACCTGGACTTTAGTAAAGCCTTTGAMACTKTCACCCACAGCATTCTCCTAGAGAAGCTGGCGGCTCATGGCTTGGACGGGCRTATTGTTCGCTGGGTAAAAAACTGGCTGGATGGCCAAGCCCAGAGAGTTGTGGTGAATGGAGTTAAATCCAGYTGGCGGCCRGTCACRAGCGGTGTTCCACAGGGTTCCGTTTTGGGGCCAGTCTTGTTTAATAYCTTCATCAATGATCTGGACAAGGGGATCGAGTGCACCCTCAGTAAGTTTGCAGATGACACCAAGTTGGGTGGGASTGTTGATCTGCYTGAGGGTAGGAAGGCTCTGCAGAGGGATCTGGACAGGCTGRATCGATGGACCGAGGCCAATTGYATGAGGTTCAACGAGACCAAGCGCCAGTTGTGTGAGTAATCAGTACTCACATGCACTGGTGTAAGCCCCTGGCTGGATAAAAAACAAGTTAAATATAGCATTCATTAGGGTGAAGAAACTGAGACTAGTTTAATCCAAATTAATTTTGTATCCAGTTAAACGGCAAGAATACATATCTTCTGGCAATTTCCCAAAAGCATCATCAGCAGGGTAGTAGTTTAAGAGATTCATATGATAATATCTTAAGACATAAATAAAATGTTTAAGGATTTTAATAGAAATTAAAGCATGGCCAGGGACATGAATGAAGACTCTTGACTCTTGTTGACTTCAGTGAGTCGCTAATGCTCAGCATCCAGACCTTGGTGTGTGACAGGATCACACCTTCCAAAGGCAAAAGCCAATAAGTAAATTGCCAGCTGAGTAGACACACTAATGATGAACTCATATTAATGTAGTTAATAGTGAAGCTATTAGCAAAAATGCACAGAATCTCTTAGTATGCCACTGTAAAGGGAATCCTTGGAGCCAGGCACCAAATTGCTTTGCAAATTAGGAGGATTTGGCTCATAGAACATAAAGCTAAACTCATAYATAATCCAACCCTCCTCCTTAAGGCAGGATTAGGTACACTTAAGCCATGCCCACCCAGTATTTGTCTACCCTGTTCTTAAAAACTTGGTGACAGAACACCCACACCTTCCCTGGTTCTTTATTATCTTTACTGTTACAAAYTTTTTTCCTGATCTAAATCTCCTTTGTTATGATTTAAGCCCTCTACTTCTTGCCCTATACACCCTGGGGATGGAGAATAGTATATTCCGTTAATCTCTGCAGCAAGAGCCATTTCTATTAGAATGGGGAAAGCTGCCCGGCGGAAAAGGACCTGGGAGTGCTGGTCGACAGCCAGCTGAACATGAGCCGGCAGTGTGCCCAGGTGGCCAAGAAGGCCAACGGCATCCTGGCCTGT
>JASVER010000106.1:719330-732382 GCA_030449065.1 Oceanodroma leucorhoa
AACAAGTGATAGGACGAGAGGAAATGGCTTCAAGTTGCACCAAGGGAGGTTTAGATTGGATATTAGGAAAAATTTCTTCACTGAAAGGGTAGTCAAGCATCGGAACAGGCTGTCCAGGGAAGTGGTGGAGTCACCATCGCTGGAGGTGTTCAAAAAAAGTGTGGATGTGGTGCTTCGGGACATGGTTTAGTGGGCATAGGTACTGGGTTGATGGTTGGACTTGATGATCTTAGAGGTCTTTTCCAACCTTAATGATTCTATGATTCTRTTTTCAGACTCCTTTCATCCAAGTTGAGAAACCCCAATTCCTTGYATAATTTTGTTTTTACCGCTGTCCCAAAAGGAAAAAATGTCACTTAGAAGAGTCTGGTCATTTCTATATACAATTTTTTTTCAAGGTCAGTGGTAAATGAAGAGCAGTAGGAATGGATTGGTCTACATCTTTATGACTTGATTCTGGTCTCCACTCTAASATGACTCTGTTGGCCTCCATAGGATTTGACCATGTAGTATTGCCCTGTGGCTCCTCACTCATTTGCTGTCCTGCTGTCCTTCCGTCCTCASATACCAGTGTAACCACACCTGTGCACTATGGACTCAGATCTGGGGAACTTCCACCACTGCAGAGCTGTGGCTCTCCATGTTCACTGCCATTGCATCTCTCCTAGCTTAATCCTTAAAGCAAATTTCAAAAAGAAGGTTGCAGATTTGGGCTCGGCTCAGCACTTTCCTACTGGGCACTATCTGATCTCCAGTATTTGATCACTTAGCAACACAAACCAAACAGGTATTACTGGTGCACGATCAGACCTGGTTTAACCATTTGTAATGGATTGTTAACGAAAGTGATCTGCTAACAGAATGAGATTCTGTTCATTCCTAATTGCATTTCTTACAAGCATTGTTGAATGTTCAGCTATAAAGAACCTTACGTTATTCCAACTTTTCCTTTATTCTATTTGACCTATTTTCTCATTCTTTTTCCCTCCCTTTGCACGTTGCTACCAGAAGAYTTTAATCTATGGAGGTAAGACTCTGAAAATCTTCAGCTGCAAAAAAAAATTTAAATAAAAAACAGAATCCTTTAAATTTAGGAAAAGGGACCAATGTTTTGAAATACTGCAAAGCTTCTGYAGAGCTAGTAGTCTGTATTTTACAAGCTAACCATGTCTCTGTGAGTAAATTTACAACCGTACTTGGCTGCCTGRTTTGCTGCTAAGATGAGGTTAATAAAAAAACCACCCAAAGTAGAGTGGAAATTCTAGCAAGACAGGATTTCTTTATACTGCCCTGCATGGGCTTACCAAAGCACTGATATWTTTAATTACCTTCACCTAGGCTGACCTGATTCATTATAATTAGCTCAGAAAAGCATGTGATGTCATCAGCAACTCTTCAGGAGCAAGAGAACAAATARCCTTTACTAACACATGTACTTTTTACAGACTCTGAGGACCCAGTACCAATAGTCTGCTTCAGTGTTGACACTTCTAGGGCAGCCACAATCTCCTTTCTGCTGCACCGTGCATACACTAACAGACTGCCCTGTTCTCCTCTGGTGTGCCAGAAGATGCTTGCTCTCGCAGCCATGACATAGGACAAGGCAGGTTGACTGGACCCTCTAGAATCATAGAATCATAGAATCATTAAGGTTGGAAAAGACCTCTAAGATCATCGAGTCCAACCAYCAACCCAGTACCCATGCCCACTAAACCATGTCCTGAAGCGCCACATCCACACGTTTTTTGAACACCTCCAGTGATGGTGACTCCACCACTTCCCTGGGCAGCCTGTTCCAATGCTTGACTACCCTTTCGGTGAAGAAATTTTTCCTAGTATCCAATCTAAACCTCCCCTGGCACAAATTGAGGCCATTTCCTCTCATCCTATCACTAGTTACTTGGGAGAAGAGACTGACACCCACCTCTCTACAGCCTCCTTTCAGGTAGTTGTAGAGAGCAATAAGGTCTCCCCTCAGCCTCCTCTTCTCCAGGCTAAACAACCCCAGYTCCCTCAGCCGCTCCTCAKAAGAYCTGTTCTCCAGAYSCTTCACCAGCCTCRTTGCCCTTCTCTGGACACGYTCCAGCATCTCAATGTCTTTCTTGTAGTGAGGGGYCCAAAACTGAACACAGTATTCRMRGTGCGGCCTCACCAGTGCCGAGTACAGGGGCAYGATCACAGACCCTCTAGCTRTTGTGTTGGACCATTCCCAGTACTTGGGGACAGGCACTCACATGTGTTGTTGGATTCCTTCTTGGTACAGCAATACCTAAATATCCCAAATGAGAAAAAAGGTCCATTGGGCCAGATACGGGCACACAGGAAAAGATGKAGTGTACCCCAAATAGGCAGGCTAAAGGAGCAATTAATGTCTGTGTTTTGTGTCAGGTAACTGACGTATAGCCCAGAGCAGCAGAGGGATACTGGAACTAGTGTTGCTAYCATAAACTTATCTTTTCAATGCATTTCTAAAGTGTGTTTCCCTTCTACCTCTGATGTACTAAGTGATTGAGTACATTTCTCCTACTTCKCTGGTCTGCAGCCCACACCAGCTGCTTAGGGAGTTGCTCCTACAGAGAGTAGAGGAGAGCAGTGGTTCTTCTCCATGTCACAGACTTTTTTTTCATGAGACTCAGACAATTGCAAGCGAGGGCACAGCCCAGGCACCATCAGACCGTTGCTGATTCCACTTTGGTTGTTGTGTCTATACTCACCAACCTGGCAGCGTAGAGCAAAGACTTCTGACTGACTCCAGGAAGCATCATCCAACACAATTTATCACCTTGGGGCTAGCACTGGTGCAGCCARCCTCCACAGTAGGACTAATGGCTCTGCAAAGGAGGTAGTGACACTAAGGAACTAATTTTCTCATATGAATTATTGTTATAAAGAGACTCCTACACTGCCGATGACCTGAGATGAKAACCAGAAGCACAATGACAGCTCCTGTCTTGTTCCCCAAGGGTGCCACGTCTGCATGCCCGGCACTTGCACTGCTGTTTCTGCAATGAAAGCACAACCCTGGATTGTCATTTCCCAGCAGCTGTCTTATATGGGTATGCTTGGCTTGATCACTTGTTCAGTCAGCCTAAGAATAGCTTCTTCTCTAACATCTGATTTCTCTTAAAGGATAAAAATAAAACAATCAGAGCCTGGATATAAAAGAGCAAACTGCTGAACATGCACTGCGTGCATCTATGTTTAATGAAGGAAAATTTCACTTTAAAAGGGGCACAAGTTATTTGTGTCAACCATATTTGGCCTCGAGATGAGTATCTAAACTGCCACTTCTTGGTCTGACAGCTAAATGACTTTTCATATTACAGAGCGCTTGAGCGCTCTGATCATCCTAGGCAGTTCAACTTTTATCATGACCCCAGTGGGCTTGCAGCCCATGACTACTTTAACTCTCCCAGCCAGTGCCCAGGAAGGATGCAGGCACCATCACAGCCAGGATCATGCCCGTCTGGCTTTTTGGAGGCAGGCATGCAACTCTGGGCATGGGTTGTGCCATGCGCTTGACCTCGGCAGCAAACACAGACCTCGGCAGGTGTTGGGTGTAGCTTGAGAGTTCTGGGGCCATATCAGGCAGCCTAAGAAAGGTGCTTTGCTTACACAAACAAAAGTCATGATGTTTCTGTTCAAGAGCAGTGTCGACAGCCCAGTTTAGACTTCCCAGTCTGAGTCCCTGCACTGCCAATGGAGACAAGTAGTCACAATACTTGGCCCAGATGACTTGAATATAGGCTATAAATAGCACTTGGTCCCTTTCCTTCTCCCCTCCCTATTTGCACTCTACATTCAATAAGCATTTCTCTCATATTGAATCCTCATAGGACATCTGCAGTACATGGTACCACTTATAAAACAGATATTTTTTTTTCCTTTTCAGAAACAAACAAACAAAAAATCCTAAAAAACCAAACCAATGGGAAATCAAATGTGATCAGAATTTTGCCCAGGATAATCAAACTGAAGGCTTCACTAACCAAGGAAGAAATACTGAAATCAAGTAACCTTTTACTGGGTTTTATTTTTGCCACACACAACAGACCTGTCTCTGCAGTGCCAGACCACCTGTCACCTTAATAAGATATTTTTCCTGATTCAAAAAATAGCATAGAGTGTACTGAAGCCAGATACGAATTAGCATGTATGCTGAACAATATGATGAAAGCCAAACCTTCAATCCATTGCTGGRGGCTGCAGCGCAAAAATCTGAGCGTTCAGGGCAGGGGATATCAGTGCCAGGCTCCTTACAAAACTTGGTCCTGCCATGTAGTCTATGGCAGAAATGACATCAAAAGTGGGTGAGAGCCCTAAAGAACAATCAGCAATGCAAGTCTGTGATGCGAGGCAGCCCAACATCAGCTCAAGCCGTAATGTTATGAGACAGGTGTGTAAATATATTCATCCTCAGATTATAGGAGTGGGGAACATGATACTTCAGGATCTGATGCTCAAGACTTGCTGTCAGCAGGAAGAGGTCCTAACACCTCTGATACCTTGCAATCAAGACACATCTTGACCCATCAAACCACAAGAAAGGCACATCTAATCTTACCACCTCCTGAGGCTAAATCTTCTACACATTTGCCACAAACCCTTGATCAAAACCAACAAGACTGTCCGAGGGTGGGAGAAAGGAATTCTCATCATCTCTGCTTCATGCCCAAGGCACTGAGCCAGCAGTGAGTGATTTACCATGTGTCACTTGCAGGGTTTGTGGCAACGCTTGTCCAGGGGTGCAATCCTCTGAAGTCCCAGTCTGATACCCTCAACAAGGGTCTGGTCATCCCCTTTGAAACGTGTTATTTGACAGCTTAGCTTAGCTTGATTTTGGCTGGTAATTCCTCCCTTGTTCTTTCTCTCTCTTGCTCTTCTTAATTACATCTGATTTTTCTTCAGAAGAGAATTCTTTTCTACGGTCATATTTTTATGGGAATTATAATGAGTCACTTGGCATGACATTAATCACTGAAGATTTAAAGTGTCTTTAAATTGTATTTTCCTTCCTCTTGAATCCCAGCCACACATTTTTGTTTACAGTGAAATGCTAAGAAAAAAAATCCTTCAGCCTATTTTCCTCAGTGCTAATTGGGGGTTTATTACTGCTTCATTTGCTTACAACTGAATCAAACAAAAACCTCCATCCTTTTTTCATGGCGCTGCTAATTGAATTGAGTGGGTTATAATGATATTACTGTATATACATAAATGAACATTTTTAAAATAAATAAATGAACATTAAAAATATGCCTCTAAGGACAGAGACTAAGTAGTTGACTGCATACTTTTCTGAAGCAGATTTTATAGCTATTCTTAAATAAATATGCACAGTTCATTTCTGCACTCAGATTAACACAGAAATCAGCCAAAGATACGGCTGCTGGAAAGGTCCAAGGATGGGACTTTCCTGAGAGTCAAAKAGGGTGGAGTGCCTATTTGCAAGGGAATTCTGTTGGGATTTTGGCACATAATTTCCATGAATCCCAGGAAACACTGCAGACCTGGATGCCTGCTGGATACAGCACAGCAGTTGACATTACAGTTGGTTKCTCTGAACAGCTACAGAAGGGACCACAGCTTTTAGCTGACCAGGTCAACACTTCTCATCAGTTATAAACTCAGAATTTGTTCTGTGAAAATTGTTATTTAAAACATCCAAGGTGGCCAAAAACCATTTGTTGTATTTGGTGATAATTTGTGGAGAGTGTTTTATATAGGCCATCTTGGGCATAGGAATTATGAAATGATAGAGTTTTCAATTCTCAGAGAAGTAAGGAGGGGGGTTAGCAGAATTGCCACCTTGGATTTCCGGAGGGCGGACTTTGGCCTGTTTAGGAGACTGGTTGAGAGAGTCCCCCAGGAGGCAGTCCTGAAGAGCAAAGGAGTCCAGGAAGGTTGGACATTCTTCAGGAAGGAACTCTTAAAGGTGCAGGAGCAGGCTGTCCCCATGTGCTGAAAGACAAGCGTGTGGGGAAGAAGACTGGCCTGGCTGAACAGAGATCTTTGGCTGGAACCGAGGAAAAAAAAGAGAGTTTATGACCTTTGGAAGAAGCGGCAGGCAACTCAGGAGGACTACAAGGACGTCTTGAGGTTATGTATGGAGAAAATTAGAAGGGCCAAAGCCCAACTAGAAATTTATCTGGCTACTGCCATAAAAGACAATAAAAAATGTTTCTATAAATACGTTCACTACAAAAGAAGGGCTAAGGAGAATTGGATGCAGAGTGAAACATAGGATGAGGAAAAAGCTGAGATACTTAATGCCTACTTTGTCTCAGTTTTTAATAGTAAGACCAATTTTTCTCCAGGTACCTAATCCCCTGAGCTGGAAGACAGGGACGGGGAGCAGAATGAAGCCCCCTGCCCTGCCAAGAAGGACGTGGGGGTACTGGTGGACAAAAAGCTGGACATGAGCCAGCAATGTGCACTCACAAGCCAGAAGGCCAACTGTATTCTGGGCTGCATCAAAACAAGCGTGGCCAGCAGGCCGAGGGAGGTGATTCCGCCCCTCTACTCCACTCTCATGCGACCCAACCTGCAGTACTGCATCCAGCTCTGGAGCCCTCGGAATACGAAAGACATGGACCTGTTGGAGCAGGTCCAGAGGAGGGCCACAAAAGTTATCAGGGGGATGGAACGCCTCTCCTATGAAGAAAGGCTGAGAGAGTTGGGGTTGTTCAGCCTGCAGAAGAGAAGGCTTCGGGAGACCTTATTGCAGCCTTTCAGTACTTAAAGGGGGCTTATAAGAAAGATGGGGACAAACTTTTTAGCAGGGCCTGTTGCGACAGGTCAGGAGGGAATGGCTTTAAACTAAAAGAGGGTAGATTTAGACTAGATATCAGGAAGACATTTTTTACACTGAGGGTGGTGAAACACTGGCACAGGTTGCCCAGAGAGGTGATAGATGCCCCATCCCTGGAAACATTCAAGGTCACGCTGGATGGGGCTCTGAGCAACCTGATCTAGTTGAAGATGTCCTTGCCCACAGCAGAGGGTTTGGACTAGATGACCTTTACAGGTCCCTTCCAACCCAACTATTCTATGATTCTATAATCCAAGGGGAAATGGTTAGCAACCTGCTACACCACTTAGACAAACACAAGTCTATGGGGCCGGATGGGATCCACCCAAGGGTACTGAGGGAGCTGGCAGAAGTGCTCTCCAAGCTACTTTCAATCATTTACCAGCAGTCCTGGCTAACCAGGGACATCCGAGTTGACTTGAATTCAACCTACAAGCCTACAAGAAGGGCCAGAAGGAGGATCCAGGGTACTATAGGCCTGTCAGCCTGACCTTGGTGCCAGGGAAGGTAATGGAGCAGATCATCTTGAGTGCCATCATGCGTCACTTACAGGACAACCAGGTGATCAGGCCCAGTGAGCATGGGTTTATGAAAGGCAGGTCCTGATTAACCTGATCTCCTTCTGTGACAAGGTGACCTGCCTAGCGGATGAGGGAAAGGCTGTGGATGCTGTCTACCTGGACTTTAGTAAAGCCTTTGACACCATTTCCCACAGCATTCTCGTGAAGAAACTGGCTGCTCATGGCTTGGAYGGGCGTATTGTTCGCTGGGTAAAAAACTGGCTGGATGGCCGGGCCTAAAGAGTGGTGGTGAATGGAGTCAAATCCAGTTGGTGGCCGGTCACAAGCGGTGCTCCCCAGAGCTCAGTTTTGGGGCCAGTCTTGTTTAATATCTTCATCAATGATCTGGACAAGGGGATCGAGTGCTCCCTCAGTAAGTTTGCAGATGACACTAAGCTGGGTGGGAGTGTTGATCTGCTTGAGGGTAGGAAGGCTCTGCAGAGGGATCTGGACAGGYTGGATCGATGGACCGAGGCCAATTGCATGAGGTTCAACGAGACCAAGTGCCGGGTCCTGCACTTGGGTCACAACAACCCCAGGCAACGCTACAGGCTTGGGGAAGAGTGGCTGGAAAGCTGCCTGGTGGAAAAGGACCTGGGGGTGCTGGTTGACAGCTGGCTGAATATGAGCCAGCAGTGTGCCCAGGTGGCCAAGAAGGCCAACGGCATCCTGGCCTGTATCAGGAATAGTGTGGCCAGCAGGAGTAGGGAGGTGATCGTGCCCCTGTACTCGGCACTGGTGAGGCCGCACCTGAAATACTGTGTTCAGTTTTGGGTCCCTCACTACAAGAAGGACATTGAAGTGCTGGAGCGTGTCCAGAGAAGGGCAACAAAGCTGGTGAAGGGTCTGGAGGACAAGTCTTCTGAGGAGCAGCTGAGGGAACTGGGGTTGTTTAGCCTGGAGAAGAGGAGGCTGAGGGGAGACCTTATTGCTCTCTACAACTACCTGAAAGGAGGCTGTAGCGCAGTGGGTGTCCGTCTCTTTTCCCAAGTAACAAGTGGTAGGACCAGAGGAAACGTCCTCAARGATGGGTTTTTTTATATATTTCTTTTGATTTGTAAAGTTTTTCTTTCAGCTAATGTGTTTTTAAAGAAAACAACCTTTCCAAATTCATGGCGATTATTTTTGTGTCATTTAATCCCTGCCTAAACCTAGTGTTGATCAGATTACGTTACGTAGCTACTTTAGAGCAGGCATCTGATAAAGACAGCACCCCCTTATGAGTGAGATATTGTGCCCATGTTCAGCTTTCCATTTTGTATAGCACTTCTTGGAGTCAACTTGGTTTGTCAATCATAAGTACACTGCAGCTATTTCATGGATAGTCAATGCCAATGTCTGCCCTCATATCATCTCCTTTTAACTCCCAGGAACTCCAGGAATGGCAAGAGGAATACCTGATTTATACAAGCATACACATTTAACAGAAGAGGAACCTGACACCTGAAGAAAAGTCAAGGGAGAAAAAAATCATTAATGGGTTGGAGAAAATGAATTGGAAATATTTATTTTCTATTTCTCATCATACAAGGATTAAAAACAGCACCTGAAATGCTGAGGTGGTAGATTTAAAGCAAACAAGTGAAGCCACTTTTTAAGAAAGCTCCTAACTAAACTGCCAACTTATTGCCACAGGACATAACTGTACCTAGCAGTGGAAAACTGTCCATGTGGGGTTTACACACATTTACAGAAGATATGTGAATCTGCGAAGTACAATGATCTTGATGAAGTCTTTGACTCACTCAGGTTATTGACTGCTAGACACTGGGAGGGAAAGACTCCTTTGGCACTGCTATGTTTGAAATATCCTTTCTCTGAGCTTCCCTGGGGCCAGGACCCAGACAGCCCCAGCTATGGTGGTTCTTACATGCACTCTCATGTAGTCTTTATCCTTAAACACAATAGATGAAGGGCACTCTCTTGAAGTTTATTTAAATGCAGAGGTTCTAGATCAGTAGCTGTCTAATCCTGGCTCCAGGAGACATTAAGTGTTGGGATGTTTTTTTGGGTTGTTTGTTTGGTTTTTTTTTCTTTGAACAATGTAGCATATTTGTCAAAATGTACCTTGAATATTAATGGAAAAATCACGTGAAATAAATTACTAGAGGATTAGCTTCATTGATTTGTTTGTAACTTACTATGGCATTGTTAGTAGAGCAAATCTATTGGTGACACTTTATATTTCACTGGAACAGCGATCTAATAAGATGCAATACCGTACATATTGAATTTTTA
Organism: Oceanodroma leucorhoa; assembly: GCA_030449065.1. Lineage (NCBI taxonomy): Eukaryota > Metazoa > Chordata > Aves > Procellariiformes > Oceanodroma > Oceanodroma leucorhoa. Next base: position 728,940 of record JASVER010000106.1, read on the forward strand.
TGTACTTACCTGTAGTTGCATAATAAAGCATGAGTTATGACATGAGTGTGCTTATGTACAGTAGTTAATAGTCACTCATGTCAATTTTAATAACATGCTGCATAGAAAGATGCTGCCTGAGTGTTTTTAAAAATAAAGTATGTTTAACCCAATGTTCATATATTAATCCCCTAGGAGCTTGACACTAACTTATTACTAGCCCCTTTTGCCTTGGGTACATACACAAATTGTTGTTTAGTTATTGTAAGGCTGCTCATCATAAATGCAGTGCTGCAGGCATTAAGATTTTTTATACCTGTGCTGAAACATTTATTTAAAAGCAATTATGCACATCTATATTTCAGAGCAGTTCTGAGAAGAAACGTAGTTATGCCACAGGATAAACACTGGCACGTTCCTTGGTCCTGGTTTCATCCTATCTGACTGTAGGCACCTAAATACCTTCATTTAGGGAGCAACTGTGCTGAGCGCCCTCTTTTATCAGTGGTAAGGGCTGGAGGCAGCAGCTGGTTCACATCTCAACCAGACTGAATTGCCCATGGAATGTGCCTTGTTGTCCCTATTGACTGAGGAGTGAAGACTGGAAAACTGGGGAGGAGTAGATATGGGGCCGCTACACCCTCAAGGCTTTGCTTCTAACTATATGCACTATTTTCCCAAGCCTACACCTGGAAGAGACTGGTAGAAGATCAGAYCTTACCTGGGGCAGCAGGCTTGCCTGGCCTTGAACCCCCCTCCTTTGGTTGTTGCAGTCAGTAGCATTAATGTAAAGGCTCCTGCTTTAGAGCACTGCTACTGGTCTAGCAACTGCTAACGAGCTAACCTAATGAGAACTAGGTTCTCTGCATAAGCTTCCACTGGACTATGTAGACATACCTTTAGTTAAGAGCTTGGATAATTAAGGAAAGCCGGGACAGCATTCCCCCTTTCTCCAATGTCTGGATCATTTCTGCAAGGCAAAGGAGTGGAATCTTCTGCATGAGCAGACATGACCGAAAAACCGTGGGCAGCAACTTTGTTCAGCACAAACATGACTTTTTCAAAGGGCTACCTTTCAAAGTAGAGTCATGCTGTTAAAATCCCCTGTACTCCTGCAAAAAAGAAACAAACTTTGTGTAAGTGAAAAAGACCTCCCAAGAAGATCATAAGAATATCCTTTGTGGTAAAGGGCATAGCAATGTATATTGACTGGGAGCAAGTCAATGAAGTTCAAACTAGAAATACAATGCAAGGTCCAATGGTTCCTTTAAGTATTTCAAGCAGTTAACTAACGTGCTGTCCAGTAGTAAATGAATGCTGTGCCTTTTTGACATTATGCATTGTGTTCAGCCATGTATTATGAGGATGAGATGAGGGAACAGCTGAGTAAGGGTCTTTGTGATCATAACAGCCCCTCTTCTGGCCTTAGGTGCAATTCATTCAGTTTAGCAGCAAAACTCCTCGTGACTTTAGCAGGGCTAAGATTTCATGCTGCAAATTTATTTCTCTGACTAGTCATGAGCCTTGACCAAAGCATAATCTTGTCGCCAGAGCCAATTAAGACTGAACACGGCTATGAGTAAGTGCTCAAGGGCAAAAATTTAACATGTGATTGAACAAGCAATACTTACAGCCAGGATGGAACTATCCCAGCTGCTGACATCTCTGTTGCTTTGTACTTCTGTTCACCAAAGCATTGTCTTTATTCCTAAGCATGATGGATGAGTTGTACCAGTGATATATAACATGGCACATACATAGCAAAGCCTTTACATTGCTCCTGCCTACACTCATGGCAATAGTTTCACCCGGCACACACACCATATRCACAGAAAGTTTTTTGTACTTTTCTTCAAATTATGTGAAATTGGAGTTGCACAAAGCCAAAGCACATAGCTGGTGGCATAGGGACTGCTGGCAGGAGGTCTCAGGCACCAGATGAGCAACACTTGTGGTATTGATTTGAAGAAAAGATGCTCTCTCATTTATTTTCACCTCCCTTTACTGAGGCTAAAAGGCTTGATTTTCAAAGGCGCTGAGCCTTCCCAGCTCCCACTGACTTCATCTGGAATGACAACTGTGTCTCACTTCTGGGGCCGGGGGGTCACTTCACCAAGATATAAAACTAACTTCAGGCACCTGACTACACAGACTCTGTCCTTAGTCTCTCTCCAAATGAAAATATCAGGCCATAACTCCTTAATGAGCTCCTTTCTTTCCCATAACTGATGCAAAATTAACCTGGGCATTAATCACCCCAGCCTCACTGTTAGAGAGACCATCATAAACCCCCTCTGAATATTTGTTCCCTCGAGTATGCAGCTCCAAGAGAGTAAGTTAACCTTTTGCTAAATCTTCTGGCCCAGTCAGGGGACCTGGTCACAGCTCCTGGTCCTGTTACAGACATTTGGTATGACCTGGAGTAAATCATAGTGAACAGACATGGCTTGCCAGCTAACTTGATTTTTACTTGGAAACGACTGCATAAAAATGCACTGTTTATTCAGGATCTGCTCGGAGCTGTTGCAGGTGTCTGGCAGTATGGGGTGCCAGCGCCGCTGGGCACCTCCTTTTTTTTTTGGTTGTAACTCATAGCAGAAATCCATAGCCTTGCAATTTCCCAGGTATCAGACACCTGCACACAGACATAGCTGCCTTCATTTCTTTAATCATATAGCCGCCAGAGAATAAATCCTCCCATGTGTGCTATAAACAGTATATGAGGTTCAATGTGATCTCAACAAGTCCCTCTGCTAAATATTACTTCCAGAAAAACAACGCCCCCCAAACCAAACTGAAGATGCCATTAGTGTAATCAAAACTGTAACCACCAACTCACTGCTGCTTAGGGCCTTGTCACATTAAGCAACACAAAGCAGATAGATTAGGTGCTATGTTTAAATACAAGCAGCTATATATGAATACAAGAAAATCATTAGTAGCCAAGGCAACTAATTGTGATGGAACTTTTTTTCCTAACAAATACCAAAATAAGATAAAGAAGAGAAGAGACCAAAAAAAAAAAAAAAAGCCATAAACCACAAAGTACACTATTTAGTAAAAGATACTCTTTTAATAGTACTTGGAGCATCACATTTCAAACTACACAGAGAAACACAAGCAACTGATATTAAATGTAAGGACATATGGACAGCACACTCTACATGACAAGGGCCCGTCCAGCGGTGGCAGGACAGACACACAGACCATAAAGGCTGTGTGTCCAGCTTATTCCCTGCAAACCACTGACCTGGCTCCCACTGACTAGTTCCCCGATGTGGGGAGTTCATCTGCATAGAAAATGATGTCCATTAGTAGATATCTAGAGAATAGTAAAAGCGAAGCAGAAATGTATACCATATTCCCTTAACATTCTGACAGTCTTTGATCCTTTTCAGTGCAAGGATTTCCTCTTTTTGACCCTCTTTCCTTTCCTTTCCTTTCCTTTCCTTTCCTTTCCTTTC
>JASVER010000106.1:732512-762349 GCA_030449065.1 Oceanodroma leucorhoa
TTTCCTTTCCTTTCCTTTCCTTTCCTTTCCTTTCCTTTCCTTTCCTTTCCTTTCTTCTATTCTATTCTATTCTATTCTATTCTATTCTATTCTATTCTATTCTATTCTATTCTAGTTTCATCTTACAAATATTTTTTCCCTGGAACCCATGCAGTTTCTCACCCAGGCACCCCTTGCAGGGAACTCTGCAAATCTCCTATCCTTCCAAGAAGAATCATTTCCCCTTATTTCACGCTGTCTCCCACGATCCTCACCTGATGGTCCCCGTTTTTGTATAGGAAGAGATGGTGAGAAGTCAGTCCCTCTGTTATGCACTCTTTATAACAAATTCTCTACACTTTCGTACATTTAAACCTCTCATTGAGAATATGTGGGTGTGAGTAAGATTAACACACAGCTGATGTAAAGGAGGCTACAGTGCATATTGCACAGAAACATGAAACCATGAGCAATTAATCACCGCCCTTAGCAAGGCACAGGCATGATACATCAGCTCTGAATCAGAGCAAGGTACGTGGTGGGAAGGATGGTTTGCACCTCTGAAAGGGTCCTGCTTCTGCCCAATTAACATCCAAATGGGATAACACATGGTTAGGAGATTAGGGTAAACGTCTTATGGTACCAGACAGGATATGCATTCAGAAACCCAGGGACCTGCTGCCAAATTTGTGGCTCATTGCTGTAACTCTGTGGAGTCCTATTGGGCTCCTAAGTCTCTTGGGTTYGACTGGAAATACCTCCCAAAGGTCCTGCACCGAGGAGCCAGGAACCCAATTCCATGTGGTATTAGGCAAATGCCCATGTCTGTTTTTTTAGTGCCAGTCCCACATGTACACAAGGACAAGATTGCACCAGTATTAAACAGGAAAAATGCCTCCACAAATTCTGTTCTTCAGTTCCCTCAGAGGTCACCTGTCTGGGTCTTTTTTCTTCCCCCTTCTAACAGGCTGAAAACTCTACTGCTGCCCAAGATGGGGATCTGATATGAAACAATTGTGAGCAATGTGAATGCTTGAAGTAATCTCATTTTTTTCACCCGTCTTAAAACGTCTGCTCCAAGACCCAGACACAACCACAGCTGAGAGTACAAGGCTTCCTCAAAAGCAAAAATAACACAGGGAAATGTCCCCCCTGTTTGCAACCATCAGAAAGGGTTCAATTTTCCTGTGGGATAAGGGGTAGGAAACCTTAGCTTACTGAACTCATGTTGCCTACCATTTACATCTTAAAAGAAGGAGAAGATTGCTCTATCAGTGATTATTGTCTTGAGACTTATTTGATTCTTTCAGACCCCAACCCCAGCTTTCACTGACCTCCTCCTGCCTTCCCATATAATATTTCCTTTTATTCCTCTACTTCTTCTGGTCTGAACACGTGTTTCTTCAAATTTGCTGAGGACAGCTGTACACAGTATTTTCAGACACCATTTCTCCAGTGTTTTAAGTGATGGGGTTAGCATTTGGCTATGGTGAATTAAAAAACCCCTCTGACTAATATGTCTTATCATGTGTTTGCCTTCCCACAGCCAATCAGACTGCTGGCCAGTAGCCCAGCCTCACTAGCCCGAGCCTTYTTCCCCTCAACAGGCACTCTTACTGTCCAATTCTTTCCTTTCTTGCTTCTACCTCTCACTTTTTCTCCTTAAAATCTATACTGTGTCTATAAATGCAGCTCCAAAGGTGAACCTGAAGCAAACAATCCACACTGGAAGCAAGTGCATTTCTATATTTAGCAACAAACGCTTCTGTTGTGCTGCCGCAGAGTCTTTTTAAAGAGCTGCACCTTCAAAGGTCTTCACAGAGCCACTGAGCTAGAAAGTATTGAAGGGGGGTTGTCTACAATCCAGCGTTGTTAGGCTTATAACTCTTAAGCTTATTGCTGGAGGCAGAGCAGAGTTAGCTCTGTTTCTTTTCTTCCTAGAAATTGAAGAGAAGGAACTCAGGGTGAAAAATTAATGCCAGAGCTAAAAAAAAAAACAAAAAAAAAACAGCATCTGCCTGTAATAGCACTCTCTCTTTCCCATATATCTGAGACACATTGCATGTCCATTACAATGACTGATAGCTTAACACCCCTGTCTGAGTCTTTTTTCCCAGAATGGACGTGAATATCCATATCCACCCTACTTATAGCAATATAACTGCATTCAGTTGGATTCTGCTTACCTAAAACTGCCCCTGACACTTCTACTGGTGAGACCAGACCTCATATCCACTCCTGGTTGATCTCACTGCTAGTGTTAAATGAGCCCAGCCAAACCCTCTCAGGAGAGGGTAGAGATGTTGGAAGAAATCTTCTTAATCCATGCACCAGAGAGGACACTGTTCGCTGCTGTACAACCAGGGTTCTAAATCCCGCCCTTCACAGTTTATTAATTTCAATATGGTTTATTGATTTTATGGTCATCTATGGGGTGGGCTTTATGAAAATACCTCATCCAATGTGAAGTCCATGGAGTTCTGGTTTTACTATTCTGCAGAATATTTACAGGACACTTCTAAACCAATATTAAAAACATGTGACTGCCTCAGCACACTCCACATTGCATAAGATGGAGGAAGAAAGTGAATGGAGGAAGAAAGTGAGAATTACAAATATCGTTAGTTCTAGAGAAAAGCATTCTGTAGAAGTTTTCAATTTTCTGGTGATTTTAATGCAGATAAACATCTGTATGCTGCCAATTATTTGCATAACCGACTATCAAAACCCCCTGAAACTTAAATCATTTTATATTTATTAGTTAACAGTTAAAGAGAACAAAAAATAGATATTTTCAAACAAACATTATCTGAAACTTCTCTTAAAGATAGACATTTTTTCTTCAAGTATCAGTTATATTTTCTTTTTTCTAATTTTATTCTGCCATTTGATATTTGCACCATTTTTATTCCTTTTTCCCTTTTCACCCCAAAGGTGGCTGGATTTGAGCAGAATAAAGATATTTGTACATCTCTCGTATCCCAATGAAGCATCATCTTTGACTAAGTGGCCACTGATGTCAGTGAGACCTTTGCATGGGTAAGGATTTCATGGGCATCCCAGGATTTGGTTTACAGCTAGCAAGGCACTCCAGGGGCTTTGCAGGAAAGAAGTACTGCAACTGCAATGCCAGAGTTATTGGCTCAAACACCCCTTTCTCAAGGAAAAGAGGGTTTCCCTGGGTGTAAGAGCTCTGGGGAGATTTCAGGATTCTCTGTCTCATTTTTAGTTTTTGCCATAGTTAAGGTAAGGAACTTACCACTGATGATTGTAGAGAGGTCAGCACTGCTGCAAAGGCAGCATGGGGCTSTCAGAAGATAATAATGAGAATTAAGCTGCCAGGAGCAGCCTTCTCCCAGCAGGAGAATGGCATATTTTGGGGGGCAGGTGCCAGCAAACCAGCCCAGTCGTGCCAGTATCTCAGCCCATTTCCAGTTTCTTGTCAGAGGTGATGGATCATTCCAGTGGCAATGGAGAATGGGGGGTATGCCAGCTGGGTAAGCTGCATGTACTTGCTTTAAAGAAGTCGTATTAGGACCCAGGTATTTTTCATTTTCCTGTCCTGTATGTCAATGGTTAGAGAAGGCAGGAAGGAATTTCCCTGTTGTCATATGGGTGATTTGTGGGTCTTTCCTCTTAAAAGCTAGACTTGACCCCTAAAACAGAGAGAATATTAAGCTTGGTGGGCAAATGCTCTATGCTGTTATGTCATGTTGTTCAAAGATAGGAATTTGCTAGTACTTTCAAGYGCGGAAACATATGCAGAAGTGGGTGGAAGGGAAGTGCTTTGGGTGCACAGATAATTATTGGGATTGTTACATGATAAATGAGATTATTTTCTCAGTTCTGTGCATGCAGTTCATAATGACTCTATCCCTGTGAAGCGATGTGACATCCAGTCGCGGCAAGTAAAAGGAAAGACCATTGCATCCTAACTGTCAGCCAGAATATTCAATGGCCTTTTCACTCCAGAGAGGAAAACAAGGGATTGTTTATACAACATTAATTCCTTTTTCCATGGCCTGTAAAAGATAAGGATCAAGACCTACAACTCCCGGTCATAACATAAAGTAAGTACTGGACAGGATTTAGGAGCCTACACACCTTTGTGATTCCAGTGTGTCGCTCTTCACATCAGTCCATAGACACTTCAACTACAAGGAGGGTTTTTTTTCTTTTTTCAAGACCTGTTTTGATTTGGATGCTGAATCTTATATATTTTAAAAGGAGATTTGACAAGAATATAAAATGTTTTCATTGATTTGGTGCTAAATGGAAGGACAGACATATACAGTGTTGTCTAAATCCTTAGCAAGAAATGGAAAAACTGGGAGAATTTTTTCCCCATCATATATCAACGTTTTGAGTTCATTGTCCTTGACTTTGTTAAAACACTTTTTATCTTCTTTTACCTCAATTTTATGCTTGGAATGAGGCCATATTTCTGAAATTCGTGTAGATAAAGTTAYTGAGTGTACTCAGTGTGAGTGGAGAGCATAATAGCAAACTATAAAAGTAAAAGGTATGCTTATATGAGTTATGTCACTGTACTCATTCTGGAGGATACTACCAGCTCTAGAGTATATTACACTGTTGAATGTACTTGGGCCCACTCAAGGTTACAGAGTGCTTGTTCTCCTCCATCTTGTGTTACTGCTCTGTTGAGCTGGGTAGTGGCTATTCTAATCTGAGAGAAAAGGAACATAGATTTTCGGAGAACAGGGTTTAATGCAGAAATATGCCAGCACACCAACATTTAAAACAGACRTATAATAACTGAGTACAAATTCATTTAGCTTACAAGCCAAATGAAGCAGGTGATTGGGAAAATCCGACGCATTTACCAAGGGCAAATCATGCCAGACTAACCTGATCACGTGCTACAACAAAATAACATTTTCTGTCAACATGGGGAAAGCAGTGGATATTGTTTACTTGGACTTCAGCAAAGCATTCGACACTTGTTTTTCACAGCCTAGACAAACTGGAAAGATACAGACTGGATGGGCGGTCTGCGAGACGGGTAGGAAATTGGCTAACAGAATGCACTTAGAGGGTGGTGATCAATGGTTTTTCTCAGACTGGCAGCCTGTCACAAATGGGGTCCCCCAGGGATCGTTACTGGGCCCTACACTGTTCAACATCTCTATAAATGATCTGGACAATAGGATTGAAAGCATCCTCAACAATTTTGCTGATGACACCACACTGGGTGATGAGGAGGACACATCAGAAGGGAAAGCCATCTTACAGAGAGACCTGGACAGGCTGGAACAGTGGGCAAACAACTGTATGAAGTTTAACAAAGACATATGCAAGGTCCTGTAACTGGGATAACATAATCAAGGATCCCAGTACAGGCTGGGACTTGTGTGACTGAGGAACAACCTTGCTGAAAGGGACCTGGGGGTCCTGGTGGACAACAAGCTGAACAGGAGTCAGCAGTGTGTTGCTGCAGTGACAAAGGCAAATCAGATCCTGGGCTGCATCCACAGGGGCATTGCTAGCAGAGACAGAGATGTGATCATCCCACTCTACACAGAGCTTGTCAGGCCTCACCTGTGTCCAGTTCTGGTCCCCACAACTCAAAAAGAYGCAGACAGACTGGAGAGGGTCCAAAGGACAGCCACAAAAATGATCAAAGGGCTGGAGAACCTGCCCTATGAGGAAAGACTGAAGGAGTTAGATCTTTTCTCCCTGGAAAAGAGAAGGCTCAGAGTGGACTTCATCACAGTATTCCAGTACTTAAAGGGTGGGTACAAAGAGGACAGACGTTCTCCTTCACAAGAAGCCACATGGAGAYGACAAGGGGCAACAGGTACAAGTTTACAAGGAGAGGTTTCTTGTCGATATAAGAAATAAGTTTTTTACAGTGAGAATAATCATTCACTGGAACAACCTCCCCAGGGATGTGGTGGAGTCCCCATCACTCCAGTTTTTCAAGAAGTGACTGGACAGGGTGCTAGATAATCTCATCTCGGCTCCCTTTCCCACGAAAGGTTGGACCAGATGATCTTCTGAGTTTCCTTCCAACCTGTGCTATTCTATGGTTCTGTGTTCTATGATTCTTTGAAATTTAACAGGAGGATAGCGTCTAGCACGTTAATAACAACATTCATCAGTTTCACAGAAAATTCAACTAAATTAACATCTGTTGTACCAAGTTTCATAATCAGCTTCAATTCTTACACAGTGGTTTTCATCTCCAGGTCATTAGTGCTGTTAGAAACTGCTTTAGAACATCAAACAAACCTTGTTTGCAGCAGGACTCCCATTTGTTCTTGACTTAGAACCCTCTCTTGCCACTTTTCCCATTTAAGTTACATCATTTTGATTAGGAAACAGTTACATATAATACACACCGACATAACATTGCCAAGAAATCAGGCTGTTGGCACTGGAATCAAAATTACCACAAGCCTCTTGTGCGACTTTAAGAAAATCACTTCTCCCCTATTTCTCCACTAAGCTTAGCAGACCTTGCCTGRCACTCTATATTGCTGTAGCATCCAGTCCTACCTTCAGCAAGATTTTCTAGATGCTTTTGTAATACAATCTTTTGTACCATAATATCACTTGATCACCTTTCTTCTATTCTGAACAACTCCGAATCCTTCCCCAGTTTGTGCAAATCCTCCCTTGCCCTTATGCAGCAGAGGAAAGAATTGATTCAGTGTCTATCAGAGGGCATTCATCCATTCCGCACAATGGGGCTGTCTCAGCATAACCGACCGTGCAATTAGTACTGCTATATACATTATCTTTATCTTATTGAAGGCATATTGCTGGGTGGTGGCTACTGATGTCTAACGTGGGACTTGAAGACATTATCTATGTATTTCACACAGATATTACTGCAATTCTTCATGGGGCTATTTGTCGATGTTGTCCACAGTTGTACCTGTTTACAGCCTCTGGGAAGCATTTTCAGCATACCTTGTAAATCATAAACATTTTCCAGTTATTCCTGGAGAGAAATCTTTCAGATTTGAAAAACTTTCATGTGTTTCTTCCTGTAAGAGGACACAAGGCATTGTTTAATGCACCGGGAAGGATCAGGGATCCTGCTGCAGTTTTGGCTTTGCCAGGGCATAATTATCACTGCACTTCGGTTACTTCCACCCCTTTGAGCAGAAAACACAAACAAAAGAAACAGCTCATCTATGATTGACTGTGGTTCAGATCTGCCTTTACACAAAGTAACAGAAAGAAAGAGCCGGTTTATATCACATTCAGCATTATCTCTTTCCTCTTAAGGTCCAGAAAAACAAGGGGTTTATGTTTTCTCCCACTGGTATTGCTTAGGAATAACTCCCTGAAATTTAGCAGATGAGAGATATACTTGAAGATATCTTTAAAGTCACTACACATTCAGTTAGGATGTCCTTGAATGTACAGTTCTCAGCCTGTCCCCTCCAGGATACCCATAAGTGCAAAATTGCCTCCTCCACTTTGGAAATTGAGTGCTTGGAACTAACTAAAGGCCAGATAAAAGGTATTTAGCTAGGAATACTCATGATTTAAATTCTTGTCCTGTTTATATTCAGATATAAATAAATCATAGATTTCTTAGCAAAATAATACCTAAATGGAAGCACAATCTGCCTCTTTAAATCTATGGGCATCCTTTTGGATCAGAGGAAAATCTGCCTGCAGAAAAGTTTGCCTGAAACCTGCATGGCTCAAAAGCTCTTACTTGCTATGCACCTCATGCACAGAATTGCCTTCTGCTGAGAAGTACAACGAGCACAGGCTGTATCTGTTTTTAAATTGTTTGATATTGCTTGCATTGTTCAAAAAGATTTTATGACATGTCCTTTYGCTCTGGTAATGATTTGTTGTTCTATTGTGTTTCATTAAGCTATTATTTGTAAAGTGTTTTGTGATGTATTACATGAAAGCTGCTATATAAGCAATTTTACGGGCTGGAATGACAATTCAGGTATCAACAGGCAAGGATTAATGGTGTTAATTATTCAATAAAATTGTACCTTTCCTTAAGTCCTTTGTTTAGAGGGAGGGGTGAATTAAAATGAGTGAGTGGATGTTGTATACAATAGGTGTAAGCATTTCTGCTGACGGAAGATACAAGAGGAGATCGAAGAACATGAAAAATAACTCCAAATATTATCTATTTGAATGTGGCTACTATATGTCATGTAAATTACTCAACAGAATAGGACTGTACAAGCTACAGAGCAAAACTAATAACACATCAAATAATCCATTTGCCAAATATGGAAAAAAAGGTAAAAAATGCATCCTTTATCATCTTCACCGCCAACTCTAACTTACAGCAGGTTTGCTGAAGTGGACCGTACTACTCTAATATTGTCAGTAGGAGGCACATGTCTACTGAACCCAGCTCTGTCAGAGCAATCTGCTGGAAGAAGTGTTCCCCCAGTTAAGAAAACATAGCTATTGGGTTAAAAATGTTCAAGAGGTTTCCTGTCTCCGAGACAGGGACAGTCTTTCCAGGACCAATAGGCCATTTTTATTTATAATGCCAGACAATGCTTGTGTTTCCTGTTTCACAGGCTTGATCATCTTGTCTTGGTTACTGTAACATCTGCCAGTTAGTCCAGATTTTAGGTCTCTTTCCAGGAGTTGCTGCGAATCCTGAGCAAGTGATCACTTACTGGACTAAAAACAGAATGGTACCTCCATGTTAAGTAACATCTATTATAACTGTAAGTATCAACTGCTACTCAAATATGAAGTGAAGTATGTTTTCTTTTACTTCTGCTCTGTTTTGGGGTAAAGGATGCTCCAACCCCAATGTGCTGTTRCTCATCCTTGATGGTAGAAGATACAATGTCTATCAGATCATCTCTTCTTAGGGACTATGATATTTTTAATGTTTATTAATAATGGATGTATTAGTTTGTTTCCTTTGCTTGCTGTGTGTAAGTGTGCTGGTTTTGGCTGGGGTAGAGTTAGTTTTCTTCATAGTAGCTTGTATGGGGCTATGATTTGGATTTGTTCAGAAAACAGGGTTGATAACACAGGGATGTTTTAGTTACTGCTGAGCAGYGCTTACACAAAGTCAAGGCCTTTTCTGCTTCTCACACCACCCCACAAGCGAGTAGGCTGGGGGTGCACAAGAAGCTGGGAGGGGACACAGCTGGGACAGCTGACCCCAGCTGACCAAAGGGATATTCCATGAATATGATGTCATGCTCAGCATATAAAGCTGGGGGAAGAAGGAGGAAGGGGGGAATGTTCGGAGTGATGGCATTGCTCTTCCCAACTAACCGTTACATGTGATGGAGCCCTGCTTTCCTAGAGATGGCTGAACATCTGCCTGCCGATGGGAAGTAGTGAATGAATTCCTTGTTTTGCTTTGCTTGCGTGTGCGGCTTTTGCTTTACCTATTAAACTGTCTTTATCTCAACCCAGGAGTTTTACCCTTCCGATTCTCTCCCCCATCCACTGGGGGTAAGTGAACGAGCAGCTGTGTGGGGCTGAGCTGCCAGCTGGGGTTAAACCACAACAGTCCTTTTTGGCGCCCAATGTGGGGCTTGAAGGGTTCAAGATAATGACAGGTTTGACTAAAATGTGCTAGATCGAATTTATAGCTATTATTGCTGTTTAGCTATTAATTGCCAGGCCCCTGTGCTTGCCATGGGGCTTGCTTGCCGTACTGTATATTAGAGCCTAGTGCGGGTTAGGGGCCCCTTTTTGCTTTCCCTGCTTGCTGTGCTGCTGTACTGCTGATCACCTCACTGTGCTGTGCCTGGGAACATTTTGATAACAGCAATGGCGATGCCCCGGGCTGGCAGATGGCCAGGGCATCGCTGCTGTTTCTGTACTGCTGTACTGGACAGGCTGGAACTCCAGTGTGAACTCAAGTTGAAGGGACTGTGACCTGTGGATGGGTCCACAAGTGAGTAAGACACCCCATAGCAACTGTGGCCATGGATAAGTCCACACCAGAGCAGGTGTATCTTGAAGCATCTGTGGCCGTGGTTATGTCTGTGCTGCAGCAGGTATTCCTCTGAAGGCATTGCGGCCCAAGGGTAAGACCACGCTGGAGAAGGCACACCTCAAATCATCCATGGCTGTGGATAAGTCCATGCTGCAGCAGGGACACCTTGAAGCATGAGTGGCTGTACATGAGGTCATGCTGGAGCACTTCAAAGCGTGTGACCATGGATAAGCCCTCGACAGAGCAGGTACGCCCCTGGAGGGACTGCAGCTGTAGGTAAGGCCATGTTGGAGGAGGTTTACTTCTGAAGGGACTGTGGTTGTGGGTAAGGCCATGCTGGAGCAGAGCAGGTCTATCTCTGAAGGCCTTGCGGCCCATGGATAAGGCCATGCTGGAACAGGTTCACCTCAAAGCAACTGCAGTCTGTGGATAAGTCCAAGCTGGAGCAGGGGCAAGGGGAGGAGTTCATTGCAAGGTTAAACCCTATGGTCAGGTCCAAAGGGACCAGGGTGGACACTGTAATGGAAATACCTTTAAATTGCTGTAACCTGGGATTTGAGTTGCATGTTATAGGAATTACTATAGCAGGAACCACCCAAACCAATGGAGGACAAGCCTTACAAGAAGCAGTGCAAGTGCAGCAGTGACTCTACCTGAGATGACTTTGGTGCCCAGTAACTCCACGCAACAGACCACCTCTCCTGACCTGAGTGACCACTATAAGACATTCTGTCACAACAACCCCATGTAACACTATAGGCTTGGGGAAGAGTGGCTGGAAAGCTGCCCAGCAGAAAAGGACCTGGGGGTGCTGGTCGACAGCCGGCTGAACATGAGCCAGCAGTGTGCCCAGGTGGCCGAGAAGGCCAACGGCATCCTGGCCTGTATCAGGAATAGTGTGGCCAGTAGGCAGAGGGAGGTGATCGTGTCCCTGTACTCAGCACTGGTGAGGCCGCACCTCGAATACTGTGTTCAGTTTTGGGCCCCTCACTATAAGAAGGACATGGAGGTGCTGGAGCGTGTCCAGAGAAGGGCAACGAAGCTGGTGAAGGGTCTGGAGAACAGGTCTTCTGAGGAGTGGCTGAGGGAACTGGTATTGTTTAGCCTGGAGAAGAGGATGCTGAGGGGAGACCTTATCGCTCTCTACAACTACCTGAAAGGAGGCTGTAGAGAGGCGGGTGTTGGTCTCTTCTCCCAAGTAACAAGTGATAGGACAAGAGGAAATGGCCTCCATTTGTGCCAGGGGAGGTTTAGATTGGATACTAGGAAAAAATTCTTCACGGAAGGGGTTGTCAAGCATTGGAACCGGCTGCCCAGGGAAGTGGTGGAGTCACCATCACTGGAAGCTTTCAAAAAAAATGTGTAGATGTGGTACTTCGGGACAAAACCACTAAACCAAATGGTCATGGGTGCTGAGTTGATGGTTGGACTCGATGATCTTAGAGGTCTTTTCCAACTTTAATGATTCTATGATTCCCCTACGGTGGGGTTTTCCCCATGGCGATCTCTTTTAAGGCAGGTGAATCTACTCTGCACCAGGATAAAGGACAAAAAACTTTGAGAAACAAGTRGTAGTCCTCATTCCTGCTAGTGTTTTACCTCACCCCACTAAGGTCCTCTGCAGAAGGGAAATGTTTGCACAGAAGATCCTAGTTGTACTGACTGCTGTACCATGTCCCAGACTGCCACTAGGATTAGGCAGGTGGAGAAAAACATGAAACAGCCTCTCTGTCAAAATATGTATTGCGGCTTTAGAAAGCCAAAAGCTGTGTAAGTAAAGTGCCTTTTCCTTATGGCTTTATTTGTTATCTGTGTTAGAGAGATTTGGGAAGACAGATCGGGGAGGTAAGGACGAAATTTTTCCACATCAGCCTTATTTCACTCGTAGTTTTCCTCTCTCCTGCTAGGTTCCCTAGGCATTATACGGTACACCTGGAAATTTTTTTTTTACTCATAACTGCAACTGGGAGCATCAGCCTGCAGGAAATGTCAATCTTTTTTCATAAAAAAATGCTTTCAGCAGAGACACACATGTTTCCATACAGCTTGACTTCCAGCTTTGCCTGTTGTTTACCCCCTGCTTCCTAAGCATGCATAAAAGTGTCTGTATTTCAGTGCTGTCATGAGAATAATTTATTCACACTGCTGTGCTGACTAAATCCTAGACGAAACAGAACAACCTGTAGAGCTGACAAATCCAGCAACAATACAAAGTGAAACTCCTGCTTCCTTTCCGTAGTCTTCAGATGGGAAAAGATGCTACTTCTTAAGGTAAAGGGTCTAAACCATGACCCCATGAACTGTGAAGTTCAATGTTTCTTGCCTCCTACCAGGGCAGAAAAAATAATAGTTGAGCTGAGGGATGTATAGAGGTCTGACACTAATGGTTAATTGCCAGTCCCGCTCTCCCCAGCAGCTGTGTGCTTGACTTGGATATGTCTGAAGTGTTTCTGCTCTTTGGAAACTAAGGAAAGTCATATCTTGTGGCTGCAGGGCCATGGACCAAAGCATGACCTGGTTACTAATACAACCAGATAATTATTCCCTGATGGTTGATGTGTATTCATTATAATGTGTATCCAATGCAAATTATTCATTTTAATTGTGTTCTCTCCTCCCTATGCACACTTAACTCCCATTGACAGGGAGATCAGAACAGACCCCCTCCACTTTCACTTATTAGCAAGTGTTACAAGGATTATTCTGGTCGGGGAAGGTTTTGGGTGCTCTATGATGATGTGTCTTACTCATCCCCTTTTGTAGCAAGTAGGGAGGGTTATTTTCACAGTGTTAATATGAAAAAGCATGTGGAAAATATAATGCTTCAAAGAGGTGCCTTCTGTGGCAAGTCATTGCTAATTAGGTGGTATGTGGGTGTCATCTGGGTCTCTGTAAACTATAGGTCATGCCAATATTTGAATGCTCTGAAGATTTTAGCGTAATTAGGGGGAAATAATTAGCATTTCACCTTTCATGGGGAAATTGTGATTAACTATGAAGTAACCTTTTTTAATGATTTTCAGGTTTTCTAGAATTGCTAAGTTCCTCGCTGCTTTCAAAGCTGTATGCTTAATGACAACCAGAGGGCATGTGGAAGTCTTATTGACTATCACAAAGGGTCTCTACCACTCTGATCCAGACAATTACTGTCATCACCTCTTTATGCTGAAACACTGACTTTACCCACCTGAGATCTGCACCATATTGTGCTAAGTTCTGCATCTCAATACAGAAAGACGCAGTGCCCTGTCTAACCTAAACAAAAACTGGGAGGGAAATCAGAAGCATTAACTATTTTGTAAAGAGATACTACACGTTATAAAGCAGACTCAGGACTGCAGGACTGAACCTATCAGGCTGACACCACTTCTTCTCCTGGCCAGAAACGTCAAGAGTATCTTACTCTCTTCCCAGTAGGCTTTAGAAAGATGAATACCAGGATGTCATACCACTTCTTTCCGATGGAGATACCCAGTCCACACAGAGGTGGTGAGTATAGCAGGAGACAGGTGTGTGAGTAAACTCTAAAACAGACATCTTAAGTACTAATTACAGCATAGTCATAACACAGTCCCCCAGGGACTCTGGAGACATCTTGTGTTAAGCTCCTTGATGCTATTTAATTAAAAGCTGTTTCAGGTATGTGCCTGAGAGCTGCAGTCAGACTTTTGATTGACATGAAGTCTTACCCATAATATGAAGCATTTCTGCTCTTGCCATTGATCGGTAATGTGCAATATGAACCAACCTCAGCAGAGATGCTCTCTGAGTCTGCTACTCCCTTGCAGGAGTATCTATCCCTGTGCTTGTGTAATGGCCATTGATGTCTTGTGATCAGCTGTGGAATTCATGTCTGGAATCAAAATTCCCTAAATTTGGCAGGTTTCCTCTTCCTGTGGGAAGAGTACAGAGTCAGATCATTTTCACAGAGGAACAAGGTCTTCCTTTTTTGCCCTCCATCCAAATGGACAGAAGTTTAACCTCCAAGAACACCTGTCAAGCCATGCAATGGGGTCGATCCAAGATCCAGACAAGAGGCCAGGACTTTCTCCTCTCACTGATAGGTCCTAAAATATAAATTCCATTAGAGCCACAGAAACAAATCTCCCCATACCTTAAATGGGATTCCTTTAACATAGCTGAGAGTATCTTAACGCATCTCAGGGTAAGGACGACCTCCTGGAGCTCCAAAGCATTGCTGTGTTGCTGGGATGCGTGCATTGTCTGCATACAACAGTCCCCTTGCATCCTAAGGGGATAGAGAGTTTTGTCTTCTGATTTTATGTGTAAAGCTGACAGACGCCCAGGAGATATACTTATCCCAAAGTAGAATGTGAAATGCTAGTTTAGATCATTCTGCAAGAAAAAGGACACATGCCCTGTCCATGCTGTATCATGGCTTTCCTCTTCTCAGCTACAGGTAGAGCAAGTACATAATCCTCAAGTGTCACGTTTTCATTGGAAACACATGCAACATGGTTCCCAAAAGCCTTTGAGGGAATAGTGTTAAGTAGGACAGAGAATAGCCTCAGTATTTTCAATTCCCTGATGTCTTCACTGCTTTTCTGGCTGACTATGGGATGCCCTCTTAGGAGTGCTCCAAGACACTTTGCTGTGTGGCATTTCAACTGCTGCCAGCCAGCAGAATAAGGCATGCCCTGAATCGCAGTGGGGGACGTACAACCATCTCCTGTCCAACTCTCTCTGTAGGTACTGTGGACCATATGTTGTCCCTGGCAGGTTGCAACCAGCAACACTACACGTAGGAGCTGGCAGTGCTCCACCCATTCTCCCTGAAACACCACAGGTGTCAGAGGAGTTGCCAGCCATTGACAGGCAGGAGGTTCGGCCAAGAGCCATCTGTCCACACTTACTTTCTGCCACTGCTGTTGGTGATGCCCAGCAGGTTCCCATAAGCCTGCGGAATGAACTGCATTTGGCCTCARGAAGAAAACTGGTGCTGAGAGGGAAACATGACAGGAAGCCTGCAACTTTCACCTTTAAAAAAGAGGTATGCATGTGAGAGGAAATTAGGGAGAAGAGGAAGAACAGCACGACCACCTACCTTGCTGGAACAGAGCGACGTGTCACCATATGTGCATGCTTCAGGGCCTCAGGGATACTGTGCTTGGAAGAGAGGCGACATCATGCAAAAAATTAATAATAGCAGTGCAAATAAAGACTGTGGTTTAATTACTGACATTAAAAGCTCAGCAGAGAAGGCAACTAGTGAAGGTGATGTGACAGATTCTGCTAGCCTACCTAGTTTAGACACGATATTGCCTAAAATGCATTCATCATTAGACTTGACAGCTATGTGAATATATGCACCCATATGTATGCCACAGGCTGGGATAATGCTGTGGGAAGTTTGCAGGTTATGCTGGGGAGCAGTAGGCAGTTCCCATACACTAAATCCCCCTCAAAGATCGGTGCATGCAGACAAGGAGGTGCCCCAGCAGCCTGAAACCTTGCCTTCAATATCAGCTTGATGAAGCAACTCCAAATAGTCAGATTTGAGAGAGCAAAAGTTTCAAAGGGGTGAGCACCATTGAAGGAGAAGTGGAAGAGCAAAATTTACATGTGCTCCATGATGGCAGGACAAACCAAATCACCCCCAAATGTCAGAGAAGCAGCCACTGAGTGGAGACACTCAGAGGTGGCTGCAGCCCAAGCCAGCTCCATGGAGCACCCTTCTTTCACTCTGCTTAAAGYTTCTGTGGGTTTATGAGGAAGCTTCTGAGCCATATGGGAGCAAAAGTGGGATACTGGGACCAAGCTGGCTGCAATTGTTGCCCAGGGACACTAGATGGAGAAACRCCTTTAGGGATAGAGAGTAGGTGGGGGGCTGTGTCACCAGTCTTACAGGAAAAAACAGAGGGAGTAAGTGCCCTCAGCTCACTGTTATTGATGCTGTTGGCTTTAAGTTTTGCTTAAAAGCTTTCTGTTTTCGGATCCCATTACAGCTCCATACAGGCCATTAGTTAATTAAGTTATGCCACCAGAGTCTGTCAAAGCTTGGATATGTTCTTACTCACTGCCAGSTCTCTCAGGCTCTCCCTCACCTCCCTCCCCTTCACCCCTCATCACTGGCAGATTTGGAAAATACAGTAAAAAACAAGACTCTGAGTGGATCAAAGAAGTTGTTTTATCCTTGATGAGGTTGAGCCAACACAGCTTCCCTGCGCCAAGTACATCAAATCAGTATTTCCACACAACCGTGGCACCCACAGTTTTCAGATACCAAAAGCATCATCAGAAGAAATTACTTTCTTTTCGTCCCTATGAGTATGCCTCTGCCTCCCTCATGACACACCTCCTAGGAGTAGGAGTCTACCTATAAGAAGACAAATGCTCAATATGGAGCAGCCAAGCCCTCTGTGCCTTGTAGAGAAAGGCGTTGTAAGTCCTCCAAGACACACAGAGTAAGAAGCAAACTGGCAAAGCTAAAAAACTGTCTGCCCCTGCCTCTGTTTGCCCCAGCTCATGTGCCAATACCAATAGTTTCTGCTGGGAAACAACCTCTCATGGTGCCCATTGTCATCATTTCTTGCTTGAGCTCCAGTGTGTCTCAYAGTGTCTGAGCTAGCAAAGCTCACAATAACTCCAAAAATGGAAGCAATGGACCCATATTGACAGTCTGCACCTAACAAGCAGAGCATGTTGGCATAGTGCCATACTAATATGGTTCCCAAGACCTTTATCATATCTGTGTTCAACACTGTACTGCCCCGAATTAGTTTTATGGCCCTAATCTGTTTCTTGCTGATGTTATAGACCACATTATCTTACCAATTCTCCCAGTGACAGCCTGTTAATTAAAATTAATGTGTGAAAGAGAATTATCTTTATGAGTGGGTAGCTATATGTAAAATATGCAGATGGTACTGGAGGTCTCTGAAGACACTCTGGATGCAACCCTCAAAAGAAGGRACTCAAAGTGCTCTGATGCACTTGTTGCTGTATGGGAAAGTGTGACAGGCTGGAGGTTCAACACTTGGACAAAGAAATCAGGACTGATTATCATCATGAGCTGCACTGAAACAGTTCTTTTTCAGGGAAATCAGCTGCAGAGGGTTATGAAGGTCAATAAGTCTTAGAACAAGTCCAAGTTACTTTGAGCAAGTAATAGTTGTTACTACAGAGAAGAGYGGAGTCAATGCAAATGATGAATCTTGTACTTGGCATAGGCAAAATTTGACTTTCAGTGTCCAGGGCTTGAGGGTGATCACAACATCCTTTCAATTCTTAAATAACTCTCTGCCAAGAGCTCTATCTGAGGATGGACGCGTTCAAGYAATGCTAAAGCATTAGAGTCTTATGCAAGATAAAGAGTGCAAATTCATCCAGCCCCTTCACAAGTTCAGTGAGCAGACCTGGTACGATCTCTGCTGCTTTTGGAAGACAAGCCTTTTAACAAAAAAGACTAGGATTCTGGGGAAAAAAAAATCCCACTGATTGAAAGTACAGAGTGAAGCCATACAGATATTCACCTTGTTCTTGATAGCTGGAGATTTTACAAACCTGAAACACAACTGATAAAACTGGTAAACCTGAAGCTGCTCTACTTTTCTCTTAGCAGGGRGGCTGTTTTATTCTTCAATAGAAAGCAAACGGGACAGTCATCACCAGATGATCTAGGTTGCATTTTACCCAGTACAAAAGCAGAACCCAAAGGATACTCAGCAAAGGGAAGAAGCAAACTGCTTTTGAGAAGTGACAATGTGTTGTACTCAGACTGCTTCTTATCAGAACATGTAAAAATTTAGGAATTTGCTTCTTACATTTTCTAAGAGTATATTTTTAGCCTCACTGACTAAATTAGSTACCTTCTCTCCTTTCTTAATGTCTTTATTGCAAGCCACTGACAGCAAGGATGCATAATAATMCAGCACTTTTCCCTTATTGGATGCAACTCAGGGTCTTTGTGATCAAACATGATCTGAGGTGTGGAGGCTTTATCAGATAACTGACCTTACGAACTCATGAAAATAGCAGCTTGTGGCTGTAGTGCTGTTCCTCTTAAGGCTGAAAAAAATACTGTGTGTGTGTTTGAGCAGAAAGAAAGAGTTGGGAATATGTCGAGCAGCTAAGCCACAATTTGTTTGCTTTTCTCAGAGCCAAGAAGTTTTTTATTATCAGATATTGGGACTATGTCAAGTAAACTGAATTACAGACATATCAATGGAAAGGGTGTGAACTTAACTGAAAACGTAGAGGAGAGAATGAGAAGAAAGTTGAAAATGGCAATAGGGACTCTAAATCCAGCTTCATTAAAAGTCAGAGGATGCTAGAGTTTGTATTATCTGAGTGCTATATTCAAACTCTCCCTATAGTTCTAAAATAAAGCTGATCAGACCTAATTCACTGTTGCCTTTTCTTGTTGTCTTGCTTAGAAATGTCAACTTGCTAGTGCAGAGTGCCTCAAACTGCCTGACTTTGCTCCAACACAGAAGGTGTAATTCCATCAGCATGACAAGATAGAGCAAAGCARCCACATCATGGGGCTGAAAGGAGGGGAAGTGGGTGCTGATAACCCACCACTGGTTCCGGAAAAYGAGTTCAGGATGGCAGTCTCCACCACATCACAAGTAAGAACAAGCAAAACATAGCATCTTCAATCCAACCCTAAATTAATTTGCAGAAAATACTGGATCCAAGTGAAAACTGAACATGGCAGTCGAAAGTGAGATGAGTGCTTATCTCAAGACAAGTCTCAGCCTTTGATCAATAAGCAGCTTCCAAACTGCCAAATCATTAGTGGCCAGATCCACAAAGAGTTGTAGACACTTGAATTTCCACTGGTCTGATGAAATTTAGTATCTAAACACGTTTGTGAATGCTGGCCCAGGTGCCTACTGATAACTYGAAGTGTTGAGTGTGTTCAGGATCCCACAGGACACTGAAATTCCTCAAGAGCTGACCATGAAGCTGAGAGCAACCAYTGCTGCAGTCATAATAGTGCTACCTTGTGTTTAAAGAATTAGGGAAAAGTAAAACAGTTTGGAAGTGAGTCTTAAATAAAGATCTAGTACTTGCAGTGCTTTAGACAGATTCCTCTTATATGAAACTACTGAGCCTTACCACGGTCTTTCTAGTTAGAAAATAGGGTCAAAATGCAGAAGGTCATGTAGTCTAYGTCCCTGCCCCAAGACAGCATAAACTCTGCCTGAAATAACATCAGACTCACTTCTGAGACAAAAAACCTGAAAAGCAAAGACTAAAACCCTGAAACCTGGGGACTTAAAATTAGGCACTCCATTCAATGCATAGATGCCATATCTTAGAGCTGACAGAGTTCAGTGGTATGCCATACCTAGCTATAGGCAACTGCACTTCAACTTATGACTTTTAGCACCATCTGTGTGGAAATGAAGTGTCTGCACAAAATAGCCCCTGGCATGCACTCTGTCCTCGATTCCTCGTGGTGAGGAGCTGGAGCTCTAAGCATGGGTTTTTCACCCTAAAGGGCAAGGGTTACCAGACGAAATGGCAATGGGAAAACTCCTGCCTGGTGGGAGTGCTTCATCAAGACACTTGTCTGACAGCACTGCGCTGAGAATGTGTCCAGAAAGAGGCAAGTGGATGGAATTAAGCCCAAAGGACTGAACTTGTAGCAAGAGAAAGTAGAAGCAGAAGCACCCAAGTCCCAGCACCACAAACAGACAGCAGCTTGCTCCCAGCAGTTAGGGAGCTATTCAAGACCACTGAGTATCCAACCTGAGTATTTCCTCTCCCTGTTAGTTTGGCCTTATTTACACTTATCTAAGTACAATCAATCAGCTTTCTGGCACCAGCACAACAAAGAAGCTGTAGACACAATGAGGCCCATCCACATGACCTCACCAATGACCACAGCAGGTCAGGGCCACTTCTGGGGCATGGTTCACTGTGGTCCCCATATRGGAAGGGCACAGACTCCGTGGATCAGTCTGGGATCATTTCTTCTGCCCCTYCACAGAAAGGATAAGTGTATTTCTGGTCCTACAAGGTGTGGCAGGATCCACTCATGAGTGGTGAAGCCTCAGCTTCTGTTTCTCACTCTGCCAGGGAATCAACTCGACCTCTATGCTTCTATGTCTCTTTCCARTTTTTGTCAACTTAAAATGTTAATCTTCTGGGGCAGAAGCTTTTTTTTCAGGACAGTGACACTAGTGCAATCTGCTGCTCACCARCTCCTGGTGTGTCCCCTTTCCTCCATGCAGGGAACCGCATCTCTCCCCCATTTTTGTCCTAATGCCACCCTTCAGCTGTGTCAGTACAGCAAAGGGGGAATGATGAACCTGGGCTGTGACAAAACRTATTTTCCCTTTCCCTTTTGTTGTTGCATGGGTTTTGGCACCCTTTCACTGTGGAACCCCAGAAACAGCTATAGGGAGCGGGSATTGGAAGAAGAGAGGGGCAGGAGGAAGAGAGAGAGTTGGGACKCTCTGCTGCACGGGTGCAACCATGCCTTCATCATGTCTGCAGTGCCTGGCCCAAGCACCAGGCTGCAGTCTGATCTGGGACTTCTGTTAATTATTACCATGAAGTGATGGGCTATGACAGATGTCAAGCCCACAAGTACCTTGATACTCAGCATGCAAAACCTGTCTCCATGAGCTGGGTTTTCTCAGGCCACTGTGCAAAGCCTGACTGATCTCAGAGTGCTCTGACGTCGCCCCAGCCAACCTGACCCCAAATGCTCGCTAAACAAGCACCAAGTGCCTTATTTTGCATTGCCTGTAACATCCCAAAACAGTGTCTGACTTCTCAATTAGTCAGAGAGAGGACTGTAAACTTGAAATCCAAACTGATGGACTGTGAAATCCATATCACGTTGTCACCCACAGCACACTCTCCCTGCTCTGCACTGAGCTATAAATAGACTTTCATTATTAGCAAGCAGACAAAGGCAGCCTGGAAGATGTTCCACGCTGACACTACTCCTGGMTTACTGATTTCTTGTTTTCACCTTGATATAGGAGTGAAGATGGGGACAAGCAGGGAGGGAGTGTTCAACTGCAACAGAGATGAAATCACTTCTTCCCCTAACCAAAATTATTTCTTTGGGTTTTGTTTTGGGTTTTGGTTAGTTGGTGGTTTTTTTACATTCTCCCCACTGGAACCAAGAGGCTCAGGATACATTAACAAGTGCAACAGAATGTATTACACCCACCTCCCCTGTTRGGTCATCTGTTTAAGCTCCAGGAGTCTGACTACCAAGTCCCAAACAATACAGTCATTAAACCTCTAATGTTTTCTCTCCCTGTTTTATTTCTGTTATCAAAAAAAAAAAAAGGAAAAAAAAAAAAAAAGAAAGTTGATCTTTGCTTTAACCATTTAAATGTCTTATGGGAGCTGTCAACTTAGAAAAAATGGAAGGGACTCGAATCTTATGGGAGGCGGCAGACCCTGACATGTCAATCTCCTTTACAAACTCCATCTTTGCAAAGCATGAGCTTGTATGTGCCTTTCTGAAAAAAACAAATCCACAACAAAAGTTTCAGACTGCAGCCACTGATGAGACACAGAACCTGTGATCCTGAGGCATAAACCTGAAGATTTGTGTCCTTTAGCTGCAAGACACAGACACCCTTGGTGCACAATTTTTGCAATGGTCCTGTCATCCTTTAACAAAAAAGAAACTCACATTAGGGGGTCAGATGAGCAAAATGRTTAACTTTTCCTGCTCATTCATACTTTGAATCTAAATACGAGCTCTGCTGTTCCTATGCACTGGTCCCCTATGACGTGCAGCAGCTATGTTTCTGCCTGGTTCCTCGGCATTTACATCAAGGTCAATTAAAAAAGACATTGGCTGGCCATTATTTGTACAGTAGGAGTTTATTCCTCAACTAACAGAAGTGAAACRGTTTGGCAGAAAACCCAGGAGGGTTTAGTTTTGGGTCAAATAGCAGACTGAAGTTTTGAGATAACTGGTAGCGTTCATTTGCTYTGCAAGCTTCTCTTTTGTATGTCAGCTTTCTTTGAAAACGAAGCAAACCCCCAAATGCCCATAACTCATGCATGCTCTATCTGTGAAGAAAATCTTACTCACAGAGCTGTGTCTGAGGGTGTTGTTCCATTAATGTTTCTTTCCCACAGCAGATAAGTTCACATCTTTCCAGCCCCCTTATGAGCCCCGCTGGCCATTTCTTCCCCATGACAGTTTTCAACTCCACAGCTTCTGCTGAGCTACTAAAATGGTTTGTGAGACTTTAGTGGAAATTTCTTTTTTRGGCAAGGGAAGGAGTGAAGTACGTTGAGCCCAAATCACTATAACCTACCTCTGTAAAATGATCCAGGTTTCAAAAGTTTCAGTGGTTCAGCCTAATGCATGGCCCATAAATAGTAGCATAGGTAAAGCAAAGGGACAGTACATTGCAACTGAAGGGGTTGGAAARAAAATGTTAGGTATTACTAGAGCCAGAGCCCTGCACAGGCTTGGAACAGCAGCTTTGAGAGAAGTAACCTGTCCAGTTGTCTTCCTGAAGTGTTACCTGAGTGGTTAACAAATATATAGTCAAGTTAACGTTTTGATTCTTCCTGCCAGAGTGGGGCAGGGGTTACATATCTGTGGGTGACATTTTCTGTAGGGTACTTCAGTGAGTAGTGCAGGGAAATGCAGCTAAGAAGCTGTACACTTATTCAAAAGTTTCTCCACAAAATCTAAGTTCAAGGACCATAACAAAACCCAGTAGTATACCATCTAAACCTGCATTTCATTTTTGCTTATTTTGTGATTGGAACGAGGGCTGTAGATGGAGTTTTTCCTATATTACTATTCCTGCTTTCCCACAGGTGAGGAAAACAGATTTCCTGAGTTCTGAAGGTGTACAAAGCCATGATCAGCCACAATCATTTTCATTTACCTAACCCTTTTTAGAAAACCTCAAGACTAATTAAAGTTCATATGATCCAAAGRCACTTTGGAACTCTATAGTGCATGCTCACTGACTAATGAAATTAATATCAGGACAATAAGGAATATTACCAGAATAACAAATGCTCCTGAGTCTTAATAACAGGTGAAAAAAAAGGGCAGATACTAGAGGTTTTAAATCTATTAAGCGCTTCTGCTTTGTGTATTGACACAGCTAATGAGTTCTATGGAAGGAACGCTACACTTGAAAGCCTTTAACACTAAAAGCTTAATTTAGTGTCCAATGAATAATACAGGGAGCCCATTCATGGGTCGATCAGAATGGGATGAGAGAGCACCAAAGGAGCAGACATATCATGTTAATAGGAAGCTTGAAGCTTATTTAAAAATCTATACTGTAGTTAAAAATTAGAACACAAGTTGGAACTTGGCATTCTGTTGCTCAGGAAATTGGTAATGGGATACTAAAACCTTGCACTTCTCTCTGTCTGGTCCTAGTCAGAAGAGGACAAAGGCGATGACAGTCACAATGTCGCATACCACAGGGAGCCATTAAAGAAAGTGATAATATAAAGAAATCAGCATTTTTCAGCTATTCATACAGTGTGGTGTGCGCTGTACTCCTTTATTATTCCAAGTGTAGAAAAATATGGGTCAAAATATAGAAGCGAACATTGTTATTATCTTCTTCATGACTATTCCAAGGGTAGATGATAATTTTGACTTTTGGTCTTTCTCTTTAGGTGTGAATTCACAAATACCATTCAGCCCTCTGTGGCCAGTGGTATCGCCTGGATTAGATACACCATTGAGTCTTCTGGATAAAACAGCTTTTGGCTGGGCATGATGATGTCCAGTGGCCCTACTGATCAGAGAAAAAGGTCTCAAGGGTGACTGTCTCTTTTCCCGAGGAAATCTATTCTTATCTCAAAGTTCATCCTTACAGTTAGGTAACATTTATCA
Source organism: Oceanodroma leucorhoa (assembly GCA_030449065.1). Taxonomy (NCBI): domain Eukaryota; kingdom Metazoa; phylum Chordata; class Aves; order Procellariiformes; genus Oceanodroma; species Oceanodroma leucorhoa. The sequence goes on from JASVER010000106.1 coordinate 756,248, forward strand.
GGACAAATCATGAAAGCAAATGTGACAGAGGGAGAAGAAAACTATCTTTTTGAGGGATGATGCCTCTGAGTCAGGGCAGAGCCACCTGCTAGGGACAAATACCTCACTTCACTGTTATGTTTTTCATGGTCTTCTAACCAGGCTCTGTGGCCCTAGTCCAGTGCCACCCATTTCACTGTAGACAAGTATGTTGCTACCTGAATCACAAGCTGGGAAGCAGAAAGCAGGAAAAAGACCCTTGAAAATCCAATGTTTAGAACAAAAGTATGGGGGACAGCCATCCATGTCTTGCCACGAAGGCACCAGGGCAGCCTGGTGACTTCTCCCTCTAAGAGAGACCTAACCTGACAGCCTGGAGAATAATCCCACAGGGAGAGTTCAGAAGAAGCAGACCATCAGGTGGATTTACATCCTCAAGGAAAAGGTGCCTGGAGATTCTAGAAAACATCCCTGGAGTTCATTTTAGAAATAAACCACAGTAAAAAAATTACCAATGATTCTTAGGATAATTGTTTCCCAGAGTCACRGGAACAATGGAGAGTGGTTAAATAACTTCTTGTTATTTTAAAACATAGAAAAAATATTAAAAAAACGGTTTTAAATGTATGTTCTGAGTAATGCCTTATGCAAATATAATGATTAAGATAAAAAAAATTATAGGCTTAACTGGAGGAATAGTCACAATTTTTTTACCACTGTTTGGTTCCAATTTTTTTTCTGTTAAAGCCTGACATCCCTGGCTGACAGTTTAATTATTAGGGTAATGTGATGGATAAAGGGACTTGCTCTGTAGTGCCTCCCACTTACTAAACACTTGCTTGCAACYGCAGCTGCAAAAAATGCCACAGTTGCTCAAAGCAAAGATAATAATTTCCTTGTTGTCAGTGCCCTTAACACTTATTATATGAACTCTTAAAGGAAAATTACCTTTTCATCATTAAGGGTAGCTTATGGAAGTCAAAGCTATGTCAGGCTCCAGAACACTGAAAGACTGTAAACTGCTAGTCTTGAGCTGCTCTTGAGCAGCCACACATAAAAACAAATTCTTCTATTTCATTGGGATTATTTGAGGGCATCCAGAAAAGCACTTTAAGAATTTTAAATGTACTTCTACAGTGCCTACAAAAAGGTTCTGTTCCAAATCACTGTTTTAGACTGTTTGATTTTTAAAAAATTAAAAAATAAAAAAATCAATAGATGTGAGAGTCCAGAATAACCGTATAATCAATAGACACAACACCTGACTAGAGGCAGAAAAYCTTGAGTAATAGGACAACAAAGTTTACTGCAGATATGATATTATAMGCTGGCATAAAAACAGCAAAACATTGCAGAATGGTCTTCTGATGCTGGGAGAGAAACTGGCAAATGAAATTCTGTGCCAATAAATACAAAGAATTGTATGGTGGGGCAAGACCCAAAACTTAGCTGTACCTACATAACAGTGGACTCTCACTTTTTAAATATACCTTCAGAAAGAGATGTTGATTCGATGCATACAGCTCCATGGAAATGTGCCATGGTTTAACCCCAGCCAACAACTAAGCACCACACAGCTGCTCACTCAATCACCCCAGTGGGATGGGGAAGAGAATCAGGTGAGTAAAAGTGGGAAAACTTGTGGGTTGAGATAAAGACAGTTTAATAGGTAAAGCAAAAGCCGTGCATGCAAACAAAGCAGAACAAGGAATTCATTCACTACCTCCCATCGGCAGGCAGGTGTTCAGCCATCTCCAGGAAAGCAGGGCTCCATCACACCTAACGGTTACTTGGAAAGACAAACACCATCACTGAGGACGTCCCTCCCTTCCTTCTTCTTCCCCCAGCTTTATATACTSTACATGATGTCATGTGGTATGGAATATCCCTTTGGGCAGTTTGGGTCAGCTGTCCTGGCTGTGCTCCCTCCCAGCTTCTTTTGCACCTGGCAGAGCATGGGAAGCRGAAAAGTCCTTGACTAGTGTAAACACTATTTAGCAACAACTAAAACATCAGTGTGTTATCAACATTCTCACACTAAATCCAAAACACAACACTATACCAACTACTAGGAAGAAAATTAACTCTATCCTAGCCAAAACCAGGACAAAATGTCTACACAATGTCAGCAAGAGGCCAGTAGTCAAATAGCGTTAGGGATCATTAGTAAAAAAATAGAGAACAAGCCAGAACATTTCCTTCCAGTCCGGTGTATGCTACTAGTGTACCCAGTGCAACATGTGCATTTCTGGTTATCCCATCTAAGAAAGGTGCAGAAGAACTTGAAAGACTACAGTGAAGGACAAGAGAGGAGATCAAAGGTAAAGAACAGCTCTGAGCAATGAAGAGTCTTTAGCCTTGAAAACGAAGAGATGTGGAGAGGCTGTAACAGAATTTTACACAGCATGGAGTCATTACACAAGAACTAGTGAGTATCAGATGAAATGATCAGCCAGAAGATTTACACAAAGAAGTACTTGTTCACACAGTGCGTAATTAAATCATGGAATTCATTGCAATAAGATGCTCTGGAACTTATAAATAGGTTCAAAAAGCAATTAGGCACTGCATGGAAGAAAAGAGTATCAGGGCCTGTTAAACTCAAAGCAGAGATACAACCTGCAGCACAGGAAAACCCCAAGCTGGAGTCTGCCTGAAGGTGGGAGAGTATGCCACAGAAGTGGGGCAATATCAGTATATGCCTGATCTGTTTTGATATCCTTTCCTTAGGCATCTTCTATGACCATGGACAGATACAGGTTATTGAGCTAAAAGGACCGTCATCTGATGCAGTATGACTCTTTGGTGTCTTAACTCCACCCCTGGAGCCTCAAATATACCTACACATGAGTTGTTACCTCAAGAAACACCTCTTTCAGCCCTCCCTCTACAGCTGTATCAACCAGAACTGAGACCTGCATGCATCCAGACAGAGAAGCAAGCCAGAGCTTGTTCTTGCAGACTGGCAGTGTGGACACCCATCTTGATGTTGGTCTTTCCTCCCAGGTCTTTCCAGACTTTTTAAACTATGGCAATCATTAGATTAAAAAAAAATCATGAAGAAATTGTGAAGGAGCCCAATCCTTCACATACCCTCCCACTCAGAAGGACTATCCCACCTTAACAGTGGGATAAGCAGGAAAACTGAAATATGTCTACAAGGAGACAGCTTGTTCTGGAAGGACAGAAAGGAAAGAGGGTGCTGTGTTTTACTTCAAGAGCATGTGCATTCTCCATGAAGTTCAGAAGTGATGCAGGTTTGCTGCTGTCTCCACATGAGTATGAGAAGGAGTAATGGGAAGAGATGGGTACTCTGTAGACCGTGGACACCTGAAGGCCTGGTTGTAGCGTCAGTAAGAAACATCAAGCGCCCAAATATTTGTTGGGAAAGCATGGTGGGTTCAAACTATCTATGAAGTCCTTGAAATGAATCCAGAATGTATAAAATAGTGGAGGAAATTATAAGTAGAGAAAATGTTTTGGATTTGGTTCTGTCTAATAGAGAGGAACTGGAGAAGAATCTAAAAAGGGAAGGTGATAGATGAAAGGTCTGTGAATCACTATTCTAAGAAAAAGGAAGGAGTCAGAGAAAAAAAGTAAGGATAATGGGCTTCCCAAAAAAAAAAAAAAAGCAGATTTCAGCAAACCCAGGGAACTCATTTGTAGGGTCTCTTGGGAATGTAATTTAATGGATAAAGGAGGGCAGAAGAGCTGGCAGTTACAGCAAGAGAGTGTATTAAAGACACAATAGCAGCCTATCTTGATACAGGGGAAGGACAGAGAGCACAGTAAGAAGCCATTATGACTGCATCAGAAGGTTTTTAAGGGCCTGAAAATAAACTAAGAAAAAAAATGACACAAACCGCAAAAAAAAGTGCGTCATTAAGGACGAGGGATAAAAACCTCAGGGAGGGTTTGGAATAAAATGGATTACAGGTTGAAAGGAACATAAAGAGTGATAGGAAAGGGTTTTATAAATGCATTAAAAGCAGGAAAAAACATAGGAAAGTATCGGCCCATTACTTTAACAGGGAAGGAGAATAAATAGTACATGATCCAGAGAAGACTGAGGAATTCAATATTCTCTTTGGTGCAGACTACACTAAAAAATTAATTATGAACAGCTACTTAAGGCAATTAATTTTAACAATAGGACAAGAGGACAAGCTCAAACAGAAAATGAATACATTAAAGAATATGTAGATAAGATACAGCTATTCAACTTCATAAGGTATAATGGAATTCACCAAAGGATTTTGAAGGAGTTCACCAAAATCATCTGTGAACCATTTGCAATTACCTCTGAAGACTTGTGGAAGACACAAGAGATTCCAGAGGATGGAAGCAGAGAAAGGAGAGTACGTAAAGAAACGGGGACCCAAAACCTTGAGGCCAGTCAGCCTCACCTTTATCCCTAGGCTGACTCTGGAAGGAATTACTGAACAATCTATAGGCACCATGGTAAAAAACCAGACGATAGGAAACAACCAACAGGGATTTGCAAAGAATATATCATGTCAGATCGACCAAATTTCCTCCTTGACAAGGTAGCACGAGTATTGGATGAGAAGGCAGTGGTGGATGTGTTTTAGGCTGAGGTTTCACTGAGGTTTTCTCACAGTCTCACACAACATCCTATAAGCAGTTGAGAGGAAGATGGTATAGAGGATATTTCTAAAATGTGTGTTCATCATTGCAAATATATTTATTCACATTCAGGGTGCTATTTTCTCTGCCCTGAGAAGATCAAACATCCAAATTGTGTTTAGCCAGACTATCATCTCAGCTACCTTGGGGAAAGACAGCAGGACAAGAAGCTGCCATGCATTAGCTGCTTCACAAGAACTGGCCTATACAGCCCTTTTCCCATTGATAAATGTGAGGCAACTGGAGGTGCCTTGCCCCTCTATTAAAGAAGGGTAATTTATCACCTTTTGCCTTGGATGAGAACATATAACTTGTTTTTTCCCAATGACAATTCAGGACATGCAAAAAATCCAAACCTCCCTTGTCTGACACTGTGTATAGGAAGTGGCCATGGCCCTGGTGAAGTTAATGGGCGGTGTCCATGCATTAAAACCTTTCTCTTTGATGAACCCTGTGCACAGGGGTGAAGTTTAGATTACAGACAAGTCTTGGATTCAGGTAAATTCAGCATTTCAGCTGTTAATTTGAGCTTGCTATCAAATTCAGAGGGCATTACAAGGGGTCCTGTGAGGGTCTTTCATGCATGTGGCTCATTCAATATTATCTTTAATACCTTGGATGATAGTATAGAAAAGGCCCATAAAATTTGCTGATGAAGTCAAGCTGAGAGGTGTTGCAGGGACCCCAGAGGAGAGGAACACAAACCAAAATGATCTTGACATATTGAGCAGTTGTTCTGATAAAAACAAAATCAATAAATAAGTGCTCTGCTTGGGAAGGAGAATTCCAATGCAAAATGGGAAATAACTGGCTAAGCAGCAATACTGCAGAAAAGACGTCAGGGTGAAAGCTGACCACTACATAGGACTCAACAATATGCTGCTGTTGCAGAAAAGGCACATCTCATGCCTGACTGAATTAACATATGGAAGACACAGGAGGTAATTAGAATTATTCTCCTTTATCTTGGTGGTGAAACCTCAGCTGGAGTATTGTGTCTAGTATTGGGCATCCCACTAAGATGTAGAAAGACTGGAGAGAGTCCAGAGGATAACAGCAAGGACAGCAGGTTTAAAAATGGCCTGTGGGGAAACTGGCTTTGTTTTGTTCAGGAAATGATGATATGAGGAGGGATATATCAATGGTCTTCCAGCCCATACAAGGCCTGTTATGAAAGAGGCCTACGGGGAAAGAGAAATTTGCAGAATAGACAGTTCACATCAGACTGTTAGAGGATGCTAATGAAGAAGGGAAGCAGAAAGACCTCAGACAATTTGGAGAGCTCCTCCTACAGACCTTTTAAAGAACAGGTTAGACAGACATTTATCACTGATGAGATAAAGATATGCTTAATCCTGCCCTGTGCAGGAATAAATATCCTTCCAGCCCCGCACCCTTGGGTGAAGGAAGGTCCTTTCCCTTCTGTCGTCGCGGAGGGAAGCCAGGACACTCAATATGAACGTTCAAAGCACTTCC
>JASVER010000106.1:762404-823395 GCA_030449065.1 Oceanodroma leucorhoa
ATACAGTAGTTAATTAGCTCATGCATATTGCAAAAGTACAGCTCCTTATTGGTCTATTGTCTCAATGCCAACCCCACCTCTACACCTTGTTTTTGCGCTTACAGGATATCCTTGACATTCCTACAATCATCAACATTCACATCTGTTGTDTTYRGTACTTTMCAAGYTCCTTGTTTACCAGCTGCACAAAATCTATTTTGCCTTGTTCAACAAGCCATTCCTCCACAATTCCCACACCCTTCCTTCTCCCTCATGTCTGAAAACTCTATTTCTACATTTGGGAGGGAGCCCTGTAAATCAAAACAGAGAAGCCGGAAAGATTTCATCTGGCTGGACCAATGTGGAGTCAGGACGGAGCTGTGACACTTTCAAGGGATGGCTGATGGCTGGATTCAAAGGAAACAGAGATGCCTCTCTGCAGCTCTGAATCAAGCAGTGGATAGCCAAGATTTTAACATCCCTGTCATCAGCACCTTTTGCTGGCTCACTCCGGACAGCTGCGTGCTGAGCACAGGGATGACGGACCCCTCTTCACCCAGCATATTGCATGCTTTGGACACTTTTCTGATGTTTTGGATACTGCATTGTATATGGCCTTGAGAAACATGCTAAGGGGAAAGCCAGGAGTCAACGGCGAGGCCAAGAATGGGTAATTTCTTCTCCACACTCATCTTTTATTCCTTGAAGTCAAGTATTGGCACTTTTTTCCTACCCTGTGGCTCAAAGGGTTAGTAAAATGGGGAGAAGGTAAGGAAGTTTTCACTCACAAAATTGTCAGAAAAATAAAAGAAACAAAAATATGCATTCAGGGGATATTATCTAGAAATGTTGTTTTTACTCAGAAAGTAAAGAATTGTTTATTTCTGAATGCCTAGTGAACATATTTTTTATGCAGTTTGTCTGTCTTTGTCACCATCACAACTGCTGCTCCTGTCAGATTCCCTCATTTCACAGTTCCCCCCCCAAAATTATCTACTTAAAGAGCAAGTAAAACCCATTTCCTAGTAGGTTTCTGCTTGCCAGCAGAATGGCATGATTTAAATCATGTGCATGAATGATCCTTGCAGTACTTTAGAGCTGTCCCAGTTACCACCTCCCAAGAATAAATCACAGGTTACCATAATGTAACTCTTTTCTGAGAAATGAGAGGCAACTTCTAACTTGAAATGCCTGCACTTGTGTCTTATCCCAGGCAATGGGCATTACAAAGGAATATCTCAGGGTAAAATTTAACTTTAAATGCATTTCTTCCCTGAAAACCACATCTTTCACTCTGGACTATACTTAGAAAACTAAATGTAACCAAAAAAAAGATGCTTTGAAAAAACTGTTCCAAACAAATATGCTTTGCCAGAATCCAATTCCCTCAAATTTCTCAGACCTTGGGACATATTGGTTCATTCCTTTACAGAGTCAAACTTTAGGAAAAGATAAAAACAACTGTATCATCTGCTGTAGCTCTCCTCCTGAGTAGGATAGCTCTTATACTTTATTAGCCATGCAAGGAAGAGAGGGGCAGTCTGGTTAGAAGACTGATCCAGGACTCCTGTCTAGCAGAGGTGTTTTGCATTGCTGTTACTGAATCAACACTTGCTTTTGCAGCTTCATACTCTGTGCTGTTGGTGGTTTGCCACCACCATGGTTGCTCAACTGGGCCCACAAGATTGTCAGGATGATCCCTGTTTCCCCAGGACTTCTGCAGCTGAGGCTGGAGTACTCCAGCAGCAGGGGAGAGCAATGGGACAGTAGAAATAACTGCCAACATCCAGGAGTGTCTTATCATTCAGGAACAGCGAGGAACATTCAGAAACTTCCATCTCAACAACAAAGCCCATATGGCCCAAAATAAGGCAAGGCATATGCCTACCATGGCTTCTCCTTGATCTAGCCTGGTTTGTCCCATCAGGCCCTCCCATAGGAGTGCTCAGGGGTGCTCAGAAGGGAACAGGTCTGGATGTAGGATGGAGGCTGGTGCATTAGCCACTGTTCTATGACCATTCAGTCTTAGCCCTGGGACGAATGGAGCTGTCATGGTCAACTCTTCTATAGTGCTGAAGAGGGTAATCTAATAACAAGCTTACAAAAACCCCCAACAGATGAAATAACTGAGACCCACGTAGCAGGATTATGAGCTGCACTTGAGTGAAACAAAAGCCATGGCCAGGGTAATGAACCCTTCAGAAAACAATGCACAGTTCAAAACAGTGGCTGGCGAGAGTCACAATCAATGCGGAAGAAATAGTTGCATTTCCCAGTTAACAAGTCCCTTCAGTAAACAGTGGCAACCACATAGTTTACTCAGAGGGAGCAACCAGATTCCAAAGAAACACTTGATCAGGCAGAATCAGACCCCTGAGCTCACAGCAGGCTGGAAACAAATAAATCAGAGGAGAGGAGCTGTTTCCCTCCTTATACATCACACCAATGCAACAACACTGCAGAAACTGGGAAAGTGCTTGTAAACAGGAAGATGAGCAAATTTGGTTCATGACAAAAGTCAGGGGCTCTGAAACACAAGAAGGAATCCAGTCTTAATTAATTAGTTCAGGGCTTCATTTTCCTTCAAAGCAGGTTTTATATTAATAAGTTGGGTTTAGCAGAGTTTCAGTAAAATTAACCCATTGCCATGACAGTGATTTGCAGTTCTATCCTCATTCTGCAAGGTAACACACAAGCAAGAGACCAAACAAGCTTTACATATCTGTGGCAGCTGGACATCCCAGGGGAGCTCAGACTCTCAAGCATCTGCAGCGCTGAGCCAGAGCAGTCCTGCTGCCTGCAGATCTGAGCCAGCTAGGGCAGGTTCAGCCTGAGTGGTTTGCAGCCACGGCAGGATTAATCCATGTCCTGGATAATCCCCTCACAGGTAATTAAGAATTGACCATATCCTAGAACCACCTGAGGAAGGTGCACAGCACCCTGCTCATTGCAAAGCTCATTGAAAATTCAGCCACGGACACTTAAATGACACCACCACAATGTGCTTCACTGGGGACCAGAACATGCAAAGAAAGGAGAGGGACAAGCACTCTCCAAAGCCAGAAAAATCTCTTTTTGGTGGGGTACTGGATTAAACTGAGGTAGCAGATAGATCTTTAGAGTACCTCCAATTTGCTTTTATTCAAATGTTCTGCATGGTAAATAACCGGTGTTTTAGTCGGTGCTGCCTGCTGTTTGGATGAATGCACTGCATTACGTAAAAGATAAATATGCATATATTCCTCACACAGCTGGACAACTTTCATAGGACATGATGGAGAAACTTCCATTAATATTTAATAAGGAATAAATCAGATCAATAGCTGTGCGAATTTTTGCTGGTACATTTACTGTTCGATGGATTAAATTTATACAGAAACAATATTACAGTACTTACTCAATACCAGATGAATTATACAGAGACTTATATTCCCTGATCCGATATTTTGAACTGCTTAAGTAACGCCGATGACTTTACTGAGCAAAGATGTGCAGTTGCAAAGGTGAAGGCCAAAGAGTTACAGAAATGAACAATATTTTCTGGCGTACCAACTTCTGGAAACTCAATCTGAGGTGTTTTAAAAAGGACTTGAGTTTCCCCAATATACTGAGTCTGCTCACGTTTGAGAACAAAACAGGACTCCCCACTCCAGACATGGTTTCAACCCGTAAACTGAGGCATCCAAATTCATCAGCAATTTTAGAAATCATCTGGACATAAAATAAATAGGCTTTAAAATGGGAAGATGAGAGTAAAACAAAAACGATTACCAAAAAAAAAAAAAAATAAAATAAAAGCCTGGCAAAGAAAACTGCACTCAAGTATTGCCTTTTTTCCAAGTGTGTGTCTGAGTGGAAGTTTCTCTTTGGAGATGGGAGGGTTTTTTCTTCCTCTGATCGGATTCTCAGCACTTCGGAAAGCTGCCAGCAGCAGAAGAGCAGCCACGTTTCACATGCTTACCTTGAGCTTTATTTGATAGAGCCTAAACCATTACGTTATTTGATTTGATTAGGAGGAGTACACTGCAGCATTGCATCATTACCTGAATTTAGTTGGCCTCTGGGAAAATGTACTTCTGACGTCTCGATCAATCCAGCCTTGTGTTTTTAGCTCCGGCAGGACAGATGCTGAGGGAAGCTCCAACACAGCGGCACAAGTCAAGCTTCCGTGTAGAATCTGTCCCCCGAGAGTGGATGGCCCTGGTGCTGACCTGCTTGTGTGACTTCTGCAGCCACTTGATTTTGTACGAAGTGACAGGCCCCAGCATGGGAGAAGGGAGCTAAACCAGGAATAACGCAGCCAGGCAATATGCTGAGAAGCACGGGAGAAGGGTGGAGGAGGGAAAGGAGGTTGTTGTTCTATGAAGCAATTTTTCAAGCAGGTGAAAAGGCTTTTCTCTTTTTTTTTTTTTTTTCCCCTTAGATTCTCAAACAGCCTTCATTTATCAATGTATGAAGGAGATTGATTATAAGAGAAATACCCAGTCCATAAGAAGATGAGGCTGAGGCCACTGCAGGCTCTCAAGACATGCAAGTACAGCTTGGTTTTCCACAGCTTACAGCCTTGATCTCATGGCCAGAGACCCCGGAAAGAGGTGTTGATCCCTGCCCCTTCCATGTAATCATACCAGCTCAGGGTCTTGGCATGAGAGAAACACCTTTTGGGATACAGACGGAGAGAGCTAAAGCAATTGCTGGCTAAAGCTCCTGTCCTTTTCCGAAGGTTGTGTCTGTGCTTAAATTCCTCTCTGAATGTGAGTGAGGGGGTGAACTTAACGTTGGTGCTAAATAAAGTCTTTGTCAATCAAAGACGTTGGTTGTGGCTGAAGGGTTCTTGGGATAGACCTGTATTGGGTTTGGTTTGGGTTCCTCTTTCAAGATGGGTTTCTTTTTTTCCTCCTATGATCTAATTCTTTGCACTTGTTTTGTTGTCACAAGATTTTTGTTTAGGACAAGAAGATCCCAGGTTTCGCAGGGAAGCATGTCACCCCCAGGACCTCCATGGAATGCACAACTCCAAAGAGCTACAACACAAATTTTCACAGCACCCCCAGTCCCACTGCAAATCAGAGCTCATACAGCCAGCTTTGACCTGAAAGTGGCTCCAAACCAGCCTCATCACAGGTCTTGTCACGGTCAAACAGAGAAGGTACCTAGAGCTATTGCCCAAAAACCCTGTAATGCTCATTTTGAAAATAAACGTGGTCAAATATTCCTTCAAGACTGCTGGTAAAGGGTTAATTTATAACTGATCATTTAATAAGCATTCTGAAATTAGCTTTTAGAAAGCCCAGCAGCCCAATAGGTTGCCCACACCGCAGTTTTTCATAATTAAAAATGCCTCTTACCCAGGTGGTTGTCTGTAAGATGCTTATAGGAGCAATTAATTATTTACTAAACTTTTAGCTGTTTATAATGAAAAATTCATAGAAAGTGTGACCATAAACAGACTAAGCTAGGAAATGCTTCAGCAGGTGAAGAAAAAAGAGAACTAGAAGCATTTCATTTCAGGCAGTGTGAGTGCCTTTTCACCCACCAGATCATGGTGCAGAATGGAAAACATCCTTTATCCTACACCAATATATAGGATGCTGCTTGCCATCAAACAGAGAAGCACCCCATCTTTTTGACATCACTTTCTTGCTTGCATTAGGTAAATTTGCATGCAGCAGTCAGCTCTGGACAACATTTAAAACTATTTGCAAAGCTTGTCACATAGTCAGCAACATCCTGATTCTGTGCTGTGCAAGAACTTTTTCTTGCAAAGCAATTTCCCATCTTCACACAGCACCTCCAGGTATCCTCACTTTTGCAGGGTGTAAAGCTGTTTCACTCTTCCCCTATGACACCACCTAACCATCTAATTTTTGTAACTACTTAGTGTTCCTATGTAATGGGCTTAGGGGGGTTGTTTTGTTGGGTATCATGTATTCAAAGTCCACAGGAAGTATCAAATGCATAAAATCGCTGGGTTTGACCAGCTTTTATTTTTTCCTAAGAAAAAGACTCCTTTTACCTTAAAAAATGGGTGTGCTATCAATTCCTCTGTACCATAACCCAGAAGTAATGAGGTACTGCTAAAGATTTGTTTGACTGCCCTCACCATCAAATCTCATTTTTGTCACTGGCTCTATCTGAAAAAAGCATCCACACCACATGGGGTAGCCCTAAATGAATAAAGTAACGGAAGGTTGATGAAAGCATTGTAAAGCTGTTATAAAAAACAGAAAACAAAGGTGTAGGATGCATTTGCAGCAGCAAATACATTTTAAAAACTAAGGTAACCTCCTGGAAAACACTCTTTTTCTACCCTAATAAGGCAAGAGGGATCCAAATTCCAATGTGAACTTGGTCCATGGCTTTGATAGGAAATGTGGAGGTTTCTCTGTCTCAGGTACCTCAAAGCCTGCAAACTCAGTAAGCTGACCTGACAACAAACATTTGGCATCTCCCAATTTCACCCAGACAAAGAAGAGGGGAGAAAGGCACAAGAATCGGACAGACCTCAAAGTACTAGAGATACATAAAACTGATGTCATCTATCTTGACCATCTTGATATCTTTAAGTCCTTTGACATGGTGCCCCACAACATCCTTGTCTCTAAATTAGAGAGATATGGATTTGATGGATGCATTATTTTATGGATGAGGAATCAGCTGGATGACAGCATCCAAAGAGTTGGCTCAACGTGCAAATGGAGATCAGGAACAAATAGTATCCCTCAGGGGTCTGTATTGGGACTGGCACTGTTCAGCATCTTTATTAATGACATAGACAATGGAGTTGACTGCACCCTCAGCAAGTTTGCACATGACACAAGGCTGAGTGGTGCAGCTGATTGATACACTAAAGGGATGGGATGCCATCCAGAGGGACCTGGACAAGCTCGAGAAGTGGCCCCATGTGAACCTCACGAGGTTCAACAAGGCCAAGTGCAGGGTCCTGCACCTGGGATGGGGCAACCCCCGTTATCAGTACAGGCTGGGGGATGAAGGGATTGAGAGCAGCCCTGCTGAGAAGGACTTGGGGGTACTGGTGGATGAAAAGCTGGACATGAGCCAGCAACATGCGCTCGCAGCCCAGGCGGCCAACCGTATCCTGGGCTGCATCCAAAGAAGCGTGGCCAGCAGGTCGAGGGAGGTGATTCTGCCCCTCTACTCTGCTCTGGTGAGACCCCACCTGCAGTACTGCGTCCAGCTCTGGAACCCTCAGCACAAGAAAGACATGGACCTATTGGAGTGGGTCCAGAGGAGGGCCACGAAAATAATCAGGGGGATGGAATGCTTCTCCTGTGAAGAAAGGCTGAGAGAGTTCAGGCTGTCCAGAACCTTCGGGGAGACCTTATTGCAGCCTTTYGGTACTTAAAGGGGACTTATAAGAAAGATGAGGACAAACTTTTTAGCAGGGCCTGTTGCGACAGGACAAGGGGGAATGGTTTTAAACTAAACAAGGGTAGATTTAGACTAGCTATAAGGAAGAAATTTTTTTACAATAAGGGTGGTGAAACACTGGCACAGGTTGCCCAGAGAAGTGGTAGATGCCCCATCCCTGGAAACTTCAAGGTCATGCTGGACGGGGCTCTGAGCAACCTGATCTAGTTGAAGATGTCCCTGCCCAGGGCAGGGGGTTGGACTAGATGACCTTTAAGGTCCCTTCCAAACCAAACTTCTATGATTCTATTCTATGATTCTATGTTGCTATAAGTTTTACATGACCGTATTTCACTGACTAGCCTAGATGTGGAAATTATCATCTGATTTGTTCTACCGTCTGGTTTACCTTTTGCAAGGATATTCCATAACGCTCTAAGTAGTGTACCAAGGCACTAGGAGGTACAGCAGGCACATGAAACACCCATATTTAAAACACTATCACTGACTCATTCATGTCCTGCTATTTTATTTCTCTTTTCCGCCTGCAATCTTCATTTCTGAAAAAGATTCAATAGACAAAAGTTGCTGATACCCCTGCAGGTAGGGGATTGGAAGGTCTCCATGCATTATGTTTTCTTTCCCTTTTTCTTAGAAATTCTTCTTTAAGAATGAAAGACTTATGTTTTGTGACAAAAGACAACCCTTCACACAGATATTTTTATTTTCTCCGGATGAGTAAATCTGTAATTTAACCAATTTACGTCCCAGGTGTAAACGAAAGACCACAGCCCAAGAAAACTCTATACTCATGTGGTTACACCTTCCTCTAAGTGTTTGTGCTAGTTTTGGCTGGGATAGAGTTAATTTTCTTCATAGTAGCTTGTATGGGGCTATGTTTTGGATTTGTGATGAAAACAGGGTTGATAATACAGGGATGTTTTCATTAGTGCTGAGCAGTGCTTACACACAGTCAAGGCCTTTTCTGCTTCTCCCACCATCCCACCAGTGAGGAAGCTGGGGGATGCACAGGGAGTTGGGAGGGGACACAGCTGAGACAGCTGACGTCAACTCACCAAAGGGATATTCCATGCCATATGATGTCATGCTCAGCATATAAAGCTGGGGAAGAAGAAGGAAGGGGGGGATGTGTGGAGTGATGGTGTTTTCCTTCCCAAGTAACCGCTATGCGTGATGGAGCCCTGCTTTCCTAGAGATGGCTGAACACCTGCCTGCCAATGGGAAGTAGTGAAGGAATTCCTTGTTTTGCTTTGCTTGCGTGTGCGGCTTTTGCTTTACCTATTAAACTGTTTTTATCTCAACCCACAGGTTTTCTCACTTTTACCCTTCCGATTCTCTCCCCCATCCCACTGGTGGGGGGAGTGAGCGAGTGGCTGTGTGGGGCTGAGCTGCTGGCTGGGTTAAACCACAACAGTCCTTTTTGGCGCCCAATGTGGGGCTTGAAGGGTTCAAGATAATGACAGGTTTGACTGAAATGTGCTAGATCGAATTTATAGCTGTTATTGCTGTTTAGCTATTAATTGCCAGGCCCCTGTGCTTGCCGTGGGGCTTGCTTGCCTTACTGTGTATTAGAGCCTAGTGCGCGTTAGGGGCCGCTTTTTACTTTTGCTGCTTGCTGTGCTGCTGCACTGCTGATCACCTCACTGTGCTGTGCCTGGGAACATTTTGATAACAGCAATGGCGATGCCCCGGGCTGGCAGATGGCCAGGGCATCGCTGCTGTTTCTGTGCTGCTGTACTGGACAGGCTGGAACTCCAGTGTGAACTCRAGTYGAAGGGACTGTGACCTGTGGATGRGTCCACAAGKGAGYAAGACACCCCAWAGCAACTGTGGCCATGGATAAGTCCACACCAGAGCAGGTGTATCTTGAAGCATCTGTGGCCGTGGTTATGTCTGTGCTGCAGCAGGTATTCCTCTGAAGGGATTGTGGACAAGGATAGGTCCACGCCGGAGAAGGTACACCTTGAAGCATCTGTGGCTGTGGACAACTCCATGCTGCAGCAGGGACACCTTGAAGCATCAGTGGCTGTACATGAGGTCATGCTGGAGCACCTCAAAGCATGTGGCCATGGATAAGCCCTCGACAAAGCAGGTACACCCCTGGAGGGACTGCAGCCGTAGGTAAGGCCATGTCGGAGCAGGTTTACTTCTGAAGGGACTGTGGCTGTGGGTAAGGCCACGCTGGAGCAAGTATATATCTGAAGGCCTTGCGGCCCATGAATAAGGCCATGCTGGAACAGGTGCACCTGAAAGCGACTGTGGCTGTGGACAAGCCTATACCACAGCAGGTATGCCCCTGAAAAGACTATGGCTCCTAGATAAGGCTCCACTTGGAGCAGGTACAAGCCTAAGGGACTGCAGTCTGTAGATAAGTCCAAGCCGGAGCAGGGGCAAGGGGAGGAGTTCATTGCAAGGTTAAATCCAATGGTCAGGTCCAAAGGGACCAGGGGTGGACATTGTAATGGAAACATCTTTAAATGGTTGTAACCCATTATTTGAGTTGCATGTTATAGTAATTACTATAGCAGGAACCACCCAAACCAATGGAGGACAAGCCTTACAAGAAGCAGTGCAAGTGCAGCAGTGACCTGACCTGAGCTGGCTTTGGTGCCCGATAACTCCACGCAACAGACCACCTCTCCTGACCTGAGTAATCATCATAAGAGATGGAGCCTAAAGTCATGGACTAAATGAACTCAATGGACATGTTATGGACATTTCTGCACTTTTTATGGACATTTTATGGACGTTTTACAGCGGTGGTGCATAGACTAAGAGCATGATATCTGTGTATTATATCAAAGGATGGGAAGGGAGATGGTAGTTAATGAGATTGTATTGGATAGTGTGGGACCTGAACATGATGTAAATGGTATGGAATAAGGGGTGGAAAATGTGCTGGTTTTGGCTGGGAGAGAGTTGGGGCTATGTTTTTGATTTATGCTGAAAACAGGTTTGATAATCAGGGATGTTTTCGTTATTGCTGAGTAGTGCTTACGCAGAGTCAAGGCTTTTTCTGCTTCTCACACCACCCCACCAGCAAGTAGGGTGGGGGTGCACAAGAAGTTGGGAGGGGACCCAGCTGGGACAGCTGACCCCAACTSACCAAAGGGATATTTCATACCATATGACATCATGCTCAGCATATAAAGCTGAGGGAAGAAGAAGGAAGGGGGGACATTCAGAGTGATGGCGTTTGTCTTCCCAAGTAACCGTTAAGCATGATGGAGCCCTGCTTTCCTGGAGATGGCTGAACACCTGCCAGCCAATGGGAAGTAGTGAATGAATTCCTTGTTCTGCTTTGTTTGCGTGCGCGGCTTTTGCTTTACCTGTTAAACTGTCTTTATCTCAGCCCACGAGTTTTCTCACTTTTACCCTTCTGATTCTCTCCTCGATCCCAGTGCGGGGGAGTGAGCGAACAGCTGTGTGGTGCTTGGTTGCTGGCTGGGGTTAGCCATGACAGTGTTCAAAGCTGTGCTTTAAATGAAGTAGACAGAGAGCTTGAAACTAGGCTTTTCACCTTCTTTGAAGATGCCCTCCTCAGTGCATTGTATGGTTATTTGGGACAGAGCCATTTCATTTACTTCTGTTGACACTGCTCTGCTTTGCATAGCTGAATTAAGATCTAATGAGCAAAAGAAAGTGTGAATTTCTCCATAATACAGTAGTTTGGGCATTCACCTGAGATGCAGGACACTTTCTCCCAGTTCCTGCTCCAGTGAATAATTAATTATTTATACTAAAATGGCTTCAATATGTGTAAATGAGAAAGACACATCTTCATTACTGGAAAGGCTGAAGTAGCTGTTGGTGAGGACTGTAAGAAAATGCAAGCAAGGCACATTCACAGCAGTTTGCCAGGAATCCATGATAATCTGCCAACTGCAGTTTGGCTGGATCTTGCTTTTCTGTTTTTGTTTTGGACTTCAGTCCAAGAACTGTAACAACTAGGGGCAAGAGGACAACATCCCATCTCTAGACAAATCTCTAATGGTACAAGACTTTTTTTCTTCCTTTAATGAATATTCACTCCATGCTTTATTCTTTCTCATTTTCTGTGCTTTTAGTGGCATTGGTTTTCTATGTCTCTTGGAAGATTATTGTACAAGGGCAGAATTAAGATCTTTTTTTCTTCTCATTTCTGCATGTCTGATTGTCAGCTTCCTTCAACATTAACAACCACTTCTCCTAGTTTCTTTTCTTTTTACTATTGTCCCTTTTGAGGGCTTTTCAGCCACCTGAGTGGTGGAGTCCACTCTCCCTATCCCACGCCCCCAGTGACTTCTTTTCCACAACCCTTGGTTAGTGTCCCATCAGGATTTACTTCCCTTTTTCTTGGTGACATCTGTAATCTTGGCTCACATTTCACACTGTCTTACCTCTTGGGCACGTCTTCTGTAGCAGCCTTAAATCAGTCTGGTCATCAATGACGGCTAGTTCAACATAATATATCGCAACTCTCCTTAGACATTTCTTTGGACACTCAGCCATCTTTGAAGTTGGAAAACGTTTCTTTTTCTTTCTTTTCTGCCTAAAATCCTGTCATACTGTGAAGAGATAGCACTGCCCTCACAAACAGCCAGGTTGAGCTGCACTTCTTCACCAGAACAAGTTTCCTGTCCTTCTCCTCTCCACTCTTCTCTTTTCTATGATTCTACAAAAAATGCTGTCCATTGACGAGATACACTTTGCTCTATTTCTTTTCAGACTCCCTTCTCATCTGACTCCCAACCCCTCATGACTGTCCAAACACTCAGATATTTCCTCTTCTCTTAAAAGCTTTCTGTACCATCCTCTTTCCATCCTTTGCTGTTTTCTCTCCCCCTACTCATTAGGAGTGACAATAAAACCAAATGAAAACTCACAGCTCAGTTGGTTTTTGACAGTCAGACATTTGCAGAAGATCAGATGAGGCTTTTTCTGCAATCTGGTTGCCCATTCAAACTCAGGATTGTCTCTCCTTCCATGGCACTGAGCCAGTCTGCAGATGCTGCATTTTATTCCTTATCTCCTATGTGACTTTGGCACTCAGATCCCATGTTCTGGCAGTTTTGTGCCCCTTATTCATTCTTAGATCCTCACTTATAGGATCTAAGAATATTTCCTCCACATCCTGAAAAATATTTGCTTCCCTACCCCCCAGTTTAAACAAATCTCATGCTGAACACCTCTCTTGAAATTCTCAAGGGTTTTGTTTGGGGTTTTTAGCTTTTTTTTCCTTTTTTTTTTTTCTTTTTTCTCTTTCTTCTCACCATTCTTCTGCTTCCTGTTAATACTTTGCATGTCTCTGAAGATGAAAAATATTCAGCCATTGTTTCAAGGTTCACTAAGATGCTATTTAAAATGAAAAGCAATTTATTGCTTTTATTCAGAGATTTCAAAAGAGAAAAATGCTAGCATAACCGGCCATAAGCAGTATATCTGTAATTGAAACATTAATCAGAAAAATACATCAAAAAAACGGAAGGCATAAACCCACTTTTCTCTTCCCTGATATTTTGAGTCCATTTTACTACTTCCAGGAAATGTGGTTCTCACCTTTTCCTGTTCTTATATCATAAAGAACAGAATATGTAGGCTGGACTGGAGCCCCACAGCCCATGCTCTGCACTGCAAACTTCCACTGTGGTCAGAGAAAGATTGGTAGGAATGATAAACAGGCGAGAGCAGCGATTTATGTGTGGAGACACACAGTCTCCTCTAAAACACGACCTAATAATGTATTAATTTTCTCCTCAAGTGAAGATAATTTGGTCAATGTTGACCCACTCTGGGTGCTCTGGAAGAGAAAAGGTGATGGAGCTTATGAGTCATCCTCTCAGCCTTTGACATTGAAAAGTGATTTGACTAGTTAGTTCCTTTCTTGAGCCTGCTGCCTGCTTAATTCCCTGTGGCTCTGGTTGAGGAAGGTGCATACAAAAACAAGCTAGAACAAGGCAGTCACCCTACGCAAAAGTATATGGGGCTATACTTACCTTCTTGCCCTAGCCCTTGCCTCATGACCTCTGCAAAAACCACACCATTCTTCAAGCATATCCTGACATGGTGAATGGACCAACATAACTTTCTTTTTAAAGAAAGCAAAGGACCAAGTCAATACCAGGCACCTTTGGCAGCTCCTGCTGAGATGGAGATCTTAGTCCATACACACATGTTGAGAGACAGTTGACTCTCTGGCATTACCAACAGACAATAAGAACAAAAGTCATAACCATGGCTTTTCCATGGTTGTCCTGCAGGTCAAAAAGCAGCTCTGGAAACAAATGTTGGTTTCCTTCCTTTTAAATCTGTGCTTTCCCCATTGCCTGTCCTGAGGGAAAGAATTAACCTTCACAGGCCCGGTAATCATGTATGATGTGCAACTTGTATGTCACATGTTATATACAAGTGTTAGTATCCTCCTATTGTATTTTTTTTATACATGTGTTCATGTCCACACTCCCTATCTCTACACATGTTCATATACACCTTACATTTAAAAGACCCAGACTGTTAGAAAATCAAGCACTTATTGAAAATGAGCAAACATCAGAAGTGAGGGTTTCTATGCAACCATAATTTGATACAAAATCACACAGAATAATTGAAGTTGGAAGGTGGAAGGAACCTCTGGGGATCATCTAGTCCAATCAACCTGCTCAGACTGGGAACAGCTAAAACAGGTTGCTCAAGGCCGTGTCCAGATGGGGTTTGAATATCTCCAAGGATGGAGACTCAACAACCTCCCTGGGCAAACTGTTTCAGTATTTGACCACCCTCACAGTGAAAAGTTTAATTCTCCTCTCCTTTACAGTTTCAGAGTTTTTCCTCCCTTCCCCCTCTAATTGCTTCTAAATACTTGAATTCTGTTGTTTTTACCAATTTATTCTATACCAGGCTATTTAGTTTTTAGAGTTTCTTTGCCAAGTTTCACAACCAGCATGAGGTTATTTCACCAGTATCACTAATGATACCAGCAACACTGCCTGTAGTATATGCAGACTGTGGAGCAGATTAATATTGCTATCAAAACATTTTTGTTGTATCTATGAACTGTGTAAGAAAAAAATTAATTAAGTTACCTTAATTCACTAAAACTTAATTAAAAACGTGCGTGCTCATTGCCCAGAGCAAGTTAGCATGAAATTCAATTTGTGCTCATCTGCTTAAGACTGGCAGAGTGTAAGATGGTGCCTGAAACACTCTTTTCTACTAAAGTCTACTGGTGCGTGCCACTGTTTGTATTATAGTTATTCTTTGTGTCCCAACAGCATCCGAAGGATCCAGTGCCCCCCTGTAATAATATCCATATTCAGCACTTACTACAACATTAAAATACCTAAATGTTGGTGTGCTCTATCTGTGCTGAATGCTTGAAGCTTTTTGCACCTACTCTGGCAATACCTCTGGGACAGACCCTTCTTCYGAGTCCACACAACTAATAGATATCCAGGCACAGATGTGTCCCYTATCTCAAAAAAGTTTTTTCTGGCTTTGTCTACTACCGCCTCAGCTGCACGCTTGCATTCAAGATGCTATTACTAAAGTCTTATTCCTGCTCTGTGACTCTGAATATGTCACCTCCTTCCACAAGAAGGCAGGCCTGAGAAGAACCTCTTCAGTCTCCAGATCCAYAGACCTCCTCCAGTAGGACACACACATCATCTAATCTATTCTGGAAATGGATCAAGTTCCCTTTTGAAACAAGTTAGTTTCTCTTTTCATACAATCCGCATTCATCCCCAGTTTATCCAGTTCCTTGCACATTTTAAAATGCATGTGTTAATTCCCAATCTTTCTTGCATCATTAGAAAAGTTGACACTGCATCAATTCAATCACTCTACTGAAATCCAGAAGCAATGAATATACTGTGCTTCTTTTATCAAGAAAGTAACCAGCTGGGTCTGGCATGCTGTAGGTGCTGGTAAAGCCACTTGGCAAACATATTTTTCACTGATATCCTTGTCTAATTATTCTTTCCTTTGAATTTTAGAGTGTGATTAATCAGGTGAAGAGTTATTCTTCCATTAGCACTTTCATATTCCATTTATCAAAACACCCAAGYACAAGCCCATGTAACATGTTGAAAAGTGCCAGAAATAGAAGAAAACACAGATTTCAAGATCAAGAGACTGATGTTTAGTGATGTTGAGAACATAAATGAATGAATGAAGAGATGAATAAATGAATGAGTAAATGACTACAGTAAGATGTTTAGGTAAATTGGTGAGAGAAATGATATAACTTTAAACTCATTAATTCTCTTCCTAACCAGCTCCTGTTACACAGGGTGACCAATTAGAGTTATTTCCCAGTTCTTAATAGATGAGTAATTACATTATTGCCTGCCTATGAAGCTATTATACCATTATAGATTCCCCTCGTATAATACAGTCATGCTCTTTAGCTGGCAAGTGCAGACTGAGGCTAAAGTTTCTAGTTGTGTTAGGTCCGGTAGGCCTAAAATGTTATTCAAAAATAAGGTCACAGAGTAAATAAAACACTGAATTGTGGAAGACAACATAATATTTCATCCTTTCTACTCTTATAGTTCTATTCCAGCAATTCCATGGCATGACAAACGATTTGAATAGGTGTGTCAAATAAAGACTTACACATCACCCTTTTAACTTTCATTATTTGAAATTACTCTTTTTATGAAACTTTCCAGACCTGGTGGGGCAAAGAGCCCCATCAAGCATTACTGAGGCCAGCTGGGAGGTGCTGCAGTTAGTCATTCACAAAATGTATTAAGAACAAAAACACGACAGCTGTAATTATTATAAATGGGTTATTAAATCCCTTTCAATTGTAATGTGAAATACAATCTCTGAATAGCAAGCATGTCCTGGAAAAAATCTCTTCTCCAAAGTTAAAAAAAAGATCYGTTCTTATCTGAAGTGATAGAAGGTGAAATGCATTTTTCTAATGAATGCCAGTGTTATTAAGACATTAATAGCTACTAATGGGGGGAGGACTGGGATGAGACAAGTAATATTTATAGAAAAGGTAATCTGCAAAAATGAAAGACAGCCTTGGATTGTCATATTTCAGACATAGATTTTACAGCATTAAAGCTCTTGTGGGGAAGGATGAATAAGGTGACCTTAGAGCAATTTCCAGTAACTTTCTGAAAGTGATCGCTTGGAAAGAGGAAGGACTGCTCTTACACGTTGCCAAGGGAGCTGGTGGAAGTCCCTTTCCTGTGTATGCTTGAGAAGACATGACTTTGTGCATACACATCAGCCCTTTCAAAACAAGAAAGGAAAAACAGTGCAAAAGGAAAACAGCCCAAAGGGAAGAACTGAAGATACAGAAAGCAGTGATATTTCCCGAAATGCCATAATAGACCTTTTCTTTCATCTATTCTGTTCCAAACTTCAAGCACTAGACTAAGACATATTGCACAAGGGGAAGACAGAGAATGCGCACTAGGGGTGAGAGCACAGGCCAGAGCTCTTATTTTAGTATGCAACTTACACAACGTACTCGGGACAACATGCTTAATGTGGACTAAGGAATCAGTTATACATTGGTTCACATGAGCTAATAATACACAACACTGTTAAATAGATTTTTCTGTAATAGGCAATATTTCAGGCCAAAATCTAGACCCCCTGGTCCATAACAGCAGGGTAAAAGAAATGATCAAATTAAAGTATAGACATCAGTGAGAGGTAAAAAACAAAAGTTTGTATCCACATCATTTTGACTGCAAGCAGTGGTGTTGACAAGCCATTTTCATATAGAGTTTAAATCCACATTAACTAACTTCCTTGGATTTACATGGACCCATAAATACGGGGGCTTATTCTTCTTCCACGCATGTCTCTATTCTGGACTGTTTGATTCCCTTAATAGGGATGGCACAGAAACAGAAGAGCTGTAGATAATAAATCAGAGTGAGAAACATGGTGAAATGTTCCCTACACCTCTAAGTGGAGGTCTGACACAGCAATAACTACCAATTCCTAGTTCTGTTTGTATGTATGCCCTTGTAGTTATTGAATGACACATGCAGCCCCCATGCCCAGTTCCGCCTTCCTGAGAAAAGTCAAAGTCACCGCTGGCCTTGTGCTGACCCCTGTCAGCATCAGAAGCAGTACAACATGAATTAGGGGACTTGTCACCAAAAAGAGTGGTTGAATCATGCCTTATCTTCTCTCCCATCAGAGATGATCATAAGTAACTCCACAAGCAAGTCCAAGTCCATTCACAAGCGCCTTTTAAAAAGGCAAAGGGAGAAATGCAATAAATGGTCTGGACACTAGTAAATAGGGGACTTTATGAGAACTCCCATCCAGCCAGTCTGCTGGCACTAGTGAAACATGATGCAGTCACACATTTATGTGAAACAATTTTTTCTGACCTTGGAATAAAATCGATGTCTTATGTCAGCAAGTCCAGCTCCCTTATATTCAGAGCTACAAGGTACCACCCTCATTAAACAAATCAGATTGATTCTTCCCCATTTCTCCTTCTGAAAAGCTTTAATTCCTCTGAAAKAATCTTTCTGCCAGTTTCCAGCCAAAATGTGTTTCTGGTCACTTTATAGCTGTTTGCTCTCTTGCCAACATTGTTGCCCATAAATACACCGGGAACGTAAACACCTGGGTGGTAAAAGAATAGTTTAAGCTAAAAGACAACCCCACCTCCAGCCAGACTGTGTTTTACTTGTCTGAGCAAGCCAAGCTCTTTCAGTCCCTCCAGTTAAGAAARGCTCTCCACCTCCATCAACATTGAAGTAACTCCTCTCTGCAAGTTCCAGTTGGAGTTCATTTGCATTCACCTTAAAGATAACATAATTTCAGTGCTCTCTAACTCCCTGTACCAACTAGGCTGGCTCAGCAGATATACCCTGAGACACATGAACTTTTTWAAATCGTTTTCGTGGGTTTGCCACCTTGGTATTTCATTGTTAACCTGCAAACAACCATCTTTTTCTCCTCCTCAGTAATTTCCAGTTGATGAGCTCTGCCACATTGCCAGAGTTCGTGTCTTCAGTCCCACATGTCCTGGTCATTCTTCTGATTGTCCTGGGCATTCTTCTGATTGTATTTGGTTTTATTTCTCATACCATTGCAGCCTTCCAGCACCTACCTCACTCATGATAGACCCAACTCCCTTTTTATGGAGGATGCGTCATTATTATCATTAGCTAATATTATTCTCAAACCCCCAATTTTATGCCAAGTTATAAAAGAAAATATTAAACATGACTAGTCTCAAAATATATCATTGAGGTACTCTGTTAGTAACACCCACTGGTGCTGATACTTCATTGTTGTTGCAACCAGTTAGTTACTTCTCTGCAAGCTCTTTAAGTACTGAAYCCATCTCCATTTCTCCAGTTATAGTTCTAATTTACATTGAGGAACTGTAGAAAATATGCTACGTTGATGACATCTGGTGCTTTCCCATTCTGGTTACTGGGTAACCTAACACAATCGTAACCAAACATCCTGCTTGCTTTCTATCCTATTATCACTCTTTAGTCACCTTTCCTTTGAAATTTATTTAGAAATTGATATTCTATGAGAATAGACCATACTTCTCTTATTTTTTATCTTCTTTATTGCTGCTCTTCAGACACTTAATTCAAGAAGAAACATATCTTGTGAAGAAATAGGACAGCTGTGAGTGCAAAACATGAAGTCTGCACTTCTTATTGTAAGAGAGCTTGAAAATAAGGTAGGGAATTCAGTCATTCAGATGACTAACAGGTACAGTACACAAGAGAAGAATAAAATTATGAGGACTGGAAAAAATAGCGGGATTTTTTTTGCCATTTTCCATCTAGTTTCTCTAGAAAACAAGGCTGAAGCCATTATGCTGTGTGAGTGACTGTGAGTATGAAACTGTGTGCGTCTTAACTATCCACCTRCCTAGAAAGCCTCTGGAGGAGAGAGACCCTAGCAGTCACTCCAACCTGGCCTCACTCTTACTAAATGTTAGAGAATCTACTACCCCCTACAAATCCACAGGAATCTAGGCTKTATTGTCCAACTGACTGCTCCCGAAACTAGTTATTTTGAGAAGTGAAGTTACAGTGCCATCACATTGCAGTGAGTGAGGTCACAGTGAAAGATGCACTGAAACATYCCATTTAAGTGGAGAATGCTGTTCTTCAGCTAAATCTAAATTTACTCCTGAGTGTCTTTGAGCTATGAGTTCATACCTCAGTGCCRTGAAGGACATCACAAAAAGTCAGGCTGGCAATTGCTTCCAAGTGAATAATTTATTTAACAAATTTAGATACTTCCCTTTTGTGAATTGTGCCTTGTGAGTACAGGAGAACACCGTTTTCTTTAATTTGTTATATTAAAAACTCTACTGAATATTTTCTGCAAATAGTTTCTGATGTGAAAAATTAGGACATTCTTTCAACAATCCAGTAATCACAGCAACCACAATTACCTCATGATCACCAGGTAACATTCCTCCTCTCTTTGTTGTATCCTTCGTTGTTTTATTGCAAGTCTGCAAAGAGCAGAGATCTTCTCTTGTTTTATCTTCATGCACAGTTTAACACAATGGAGCTAAACACTCTACACCTCACTGTAATATGAATAATAATTCAGKCTATGATCTCTGTTGTCAACACCCACCAATCTCAGCTATTATACAGCTCCTCTAAGACAGRCAGCAAAGCACCTCACGATATTCTAATAACACTTCCATTAGACACAGGAATCCTAAAATCCCCACTTACTGCTGTGGAAGAGTGAGCCATGTATAGAATGATTACTTTGGGCATCATGTTGCTCTTAACAAGAGCAGCATGCTTCCAACCATCTCACTTAGGTAATAACCAAGTCAGTGCAGGTCAATAGAGAGGATTAAACACCTCGGAAGGGCAGTTCAGAGTCAGCTATGGCACTCATGTCTCTCCAGTGATGCTTTCGGGACGTTTCACGCTGTCAGCAGGGCAGCGTAACGTTCCAAGCTGGGAGTTCAGCTGCTATGGGATGAGGATACAGGACTGTTCATTCCTCATGAAAAATACTCCCTTCCYTTCCTCCCTGCCCGAATCCACAGAGTTAAGAGAGGTGATGTGGGGTGAAGAAATAAACAACTGTCACAGGAAACCTAACAGTAAAGCAGAATGAAGGTGGAAATCCAGTAGGAAGCTTCAYTTTCCTGTATGTTTTGCTGTACATTTCACTACATCTAGCAGGCATGCTGGGTCAGGGATAGTACTTGTAATCTGTGAAGGCTCACAAATWATGGGAGGGGGGAAATGTGTTTCTGGAAGCAAACTCTAAGTTATTRGTAAGAATTATAGACCAGGACTCCACAGGAACATCCTCTGAGCCATTCCCAGTGCCAACCCCAGACCTGACTAGAAGCAAAGTCCCAATGCCTGGCTGAAAGAAGCTGTGGGAAGAAGGACAGAGATCTATTAGGATCTGTAGGAAATCCCAGAAGGGATGGAGCAAGSCCAACACCAAAACAGAATCAACCTGCAGGCACCATAGGGAGGTCCTCATCTAGAGGTGGGACAAAGCAACAGGGACAGAAAAGATGCTGCTGGAAATCATGAACCTTCACTTTGAAGAGCAATTGAAGACACAAAACCTCCYTTTCCTTAACAAGATAGAGCATAGAAATGAATAAAATTTACGTAGTAAGCAACCAAGATCAGACAACAAATACAGACCCATTTAAGGAGCAGGCAGAAAAACTGACATTCAGGCCCGGGCTAAATAGGTTTGTGGTTCTGTGCAAATGCTAAAATTTAACAAATAACTTAGGAGAACTACAATGCTTCTTYTAAATGCCAATATTGAGTTAAAAGAAACCTGGGGGAGAAATGTCATCCATGTAGCAATGTGGCAATATGCTTATTCACTAGAAGGTCTGCCAAAGCAAACACAAAAGGGGAATGATCACAGAGGAAGTGAGTTCAGCATTTTTTCCCAGTAAATGTGTTGACCTCAGGTCCCACAAGTAGTTAGYAGTATTAATCCTTCTGAAGCTCCAGCAGTGCCTCTGGAAAGATGTAAGAAGCTGCTAATGAAGCACTCTCCTTGGTCTTCCCACTGCATAAACACGGGGACTCATATTATATGTCCACGGCCTGGCTGTTTTCTCCAGATATTCCCAAACCAGGTCCTGTCTCCAGCACTCATAAACAGTAGACCGGTGAGATGAAATTATTTCTCGATAGCCCGAACATGTGTATTTCTGTTTTCACCAGAATGTACCAGATGAAGGCTCCAAAAAGTGCAATTTAGGGTTTTTGTAATTTGCTTTTTAASATGGAATAAAGCCCTCTTTCCTCTTTTCCTGCAAAAAGAGTCATTTTGCTAGTTGGTCCTGGCAGCTCCAGTCAGAACCACCTTCATGGCTCTGTTCTACYCCACATAATTTCATGAGCCATCAACAAAGTGCTGCTCCTCACTTTGTATCGGCATAGTGACAGTGCTAATTGCAGCCAGGCAGCCCAAACGTTCTGCCACCACRGCATGGAGAAGAGCACGCAGAGGTTTGAGGACTGCCTCAGAGAAGGGAAGACAGAGGTACTTCTATCTTCCCCGGAGGAGGATTATTGTTGCAATCAGTTCCAGCCCATAAGGACATCTTCCCCGTACTTCATGCAAGCCCGTGGTCCTGCCAAAAGCTGCATATACTGCTAATGGCCACATGAAGCACATCAGAGAGYCTAAAGACATGGTTGTTGCTATGCAAGTCCAAAGAGCACATCATAGCTATCTCTTCCTTGCTTGATGAAAAGCAAGTTTGGGAACGATCGTAGGCAACCTCAGCCCTCCTTCTTTCAAGCTTCCYATCCATTCTTCTGACCTTAGCTCAATACTCAAACTCCCCTCAAGCTCTGCACACAGCTTGGGGGCCTACCCAAGGACAGGTAGATTGCATGAGTATAAAACCCAGCTCAAATTGATCCTTGGGGTTTTTTTTCTGTGTGAACAAGAGCTTGATAAGACAAAATACAAAAGCTCTACCTCTAGCTAACGCTGTACCAGAGAGAAGCATTACATGAGATGTCGTCATCCTTTTGCATGTAATAAATATTCAAGCCACATGTCTTTAAGATACTAGGTTAAGGTGCTTAACATTTAAGTACACATCATTGAAAAAGCAGGTTGGTACTTTAGTACTAACTCATCTCTATTTTTAGTCTTAACACAGCTAGAACATCCCCAGAAGCCTGACCACCCTGCTGTGATTAAATATCATACTTGTACAGTGAACTGCTGCCTAGATTTTAGAGCAGGTACATTTATTTTAAATCTCTGATCAGCATAGTAAACCCCTATTTTCAGTCTAGGTTATTAAAACAGAAAAGCCATTCTTCTTCTTTTCAATATTTAACCATGCAAAGGAATTGTTAATGGTGATTTACATTTTTATTAGAATTAGTGGAAGGACTTATATAAAGTTAATTGGGAGTTTTCATGCCTGTCACATCATTGAAAGTTACTGGAACAATGAGGAAAAGTAATTCTGAAGTGCTAAAATATGGTGAGAGGGCAAAGAGGAGTCTTCTAAAGATTTAAGATCTGAAATAGACAGACACTACAGACAAGTGATGGGCACYGGAAGGGGAAAAAGGGATTGGAAAAGTATGCTCATGGCACTACCTGAAGTATTTTTACTTCTGAGTATCTATATAAATGTTGTAAGTATTGAAGTACTTATTTATTATTTGTATTAAAGAAATTCATCGAAACCTCTGTATAGGACAAAGACTCTTTGCAAATACGTAGCAGGAGATGAGCTGGTCAGAAAGAACGTAGCCCAAGTAAGCAGGACAGAACATTTTGACAGAAAGAAGTATTGTTAGATACATTTTATAAGTGGGGGAAATGAAGCAGGGGAAGACTGAATGGGACAGACCTCCAGACTGAGGCTCTGAAACTGAGATATTAAGATGCAGGTTACTAAAAATCAGCAAGGTACTCAAGCTCCCCTTCCAGTTAATGGAGATGTAGACAATGCAGTCAGTGGGAACTAGGTGCAACTCAGTATTGTAGTGTGTCCGGAATTGCTCTCTAAGTTGCATTGATCAGACCTCACCCTATTCTGTTGCCTAGGCACAGTAATCCAATTTAGATGCTCTTAGGTATCCTGTCTGTTCTTCACCTTCTTCTCAAGAAGCTAAACAACCTCCTCCAGCCCCTCTGTTATACCTGACAGCCACATACAGATGTCTGAGATGCACCTCAAATATACCTCAGATGGTACCAGATAACTGTGGTTAAACTGAGTTCTACTCCTCCTGTGACTATCATGGAGGTTTCAACAGACATGTCACCCATGTATAGATGWCTTAATTTGGAAATAAATTCTACCATTAGGGTTTCATTTGTGGTTTTACATTTTGAAACTTGGTGTTTGTCACGTTAAATATCATGATGTACAGATCATTTCCAGATCCACGTGTCCCACCATGTTCTGGCTGTTCTCTAACCACCACTAGGCAATCAAAAGTCTCCTATCGATCCTGCACTATAGCAGCCAACCCTGCACAGAAGTCTTACACACTGTGGGATGCTTCAAGCAAGCAAAGGAGTTATGCTGTGACTCAGTTATTTTGGGAATAAAGTTCAGCTGCCCAAACACAGCCTCTGGAGTCACTCTGGGTGCTGTGGGTTATTCTGCTGCTGCTCCAGAACAGTGCAGTTTCTCTGCCAGTTAGGTTTGGTACAACACATGTTTCTTGCCTGTAGTAACAGTCTGTCCATGCTCTTACCCCACAGTCATTTAACTAAACCTGAATTTTATCGAAGACAAAATGCAATAAATTAAGAGGACACACACAGACAGCTACCACAGCTCCAATGACTTGGAGTAACTCATTATGCAGTGCTAAGTCTGACCATCCCCATCTCCTCCAAAACAATGAAGTGGTCCAGTCCAAATGGCTGGATCTCCTCAGCCTCTGCACTGAGTCTGGCCCCATCCAGTCTCCAGTTTGGCAGAAATCCTACAAAATGGCAGGCTGTGAGAAAAAACTGTGTGTGGCTGGGAAATTCATGGCTATCACAACAGAAACTGCCTATGCAGTAAGCTGGGACTGGTATGCTTTCTGCTACCAACRGACTAAAAACTGAGCACACAGCTGGTGTGTATTATTGCAGCTTGTTACAGCCAAAAGCTTTTCCTTCTCTCTTCCATCTAGTCCTCTTGTTTGTGTCAGCCACCTTTTATGTCTCATCCATCGAGAAAAAGGCATCTTAGAGTAGGCACAACCATTTACATTGTATTTGTACAACTGTCATGACTGCATATGAGATGTCTGAACACTAACTCTCTTTATATATCAGTTATTACTGGTGGTTCCTCCAGTCACTGTCCAACCACAAGTATCTATACATTAATGCACACTGAACAAAGTTTTAGGACAGGAAAAAGAACTTTAAACACTAGTTCTCCTTTTTTGTGGTTGGTCTACCTAATCTGTCCTCCTCTGCTCTGAAACATTTAAAACACAAGGCAGCTCCAGTGCTGGAGGGRGGGTGATGTGTGTGAAAGGAGGCCTCTCCTCTCCTCACTCTATTGCAGATGTTCAGGGCAAATGTATAACCCAGAATGCTAGGGGGAGTTAGGAGGCCAAAAGCAATCCAAAAAGTAGTAAAACCCTCTGATTTTTCAGTTGCAAGATAGCAATCACAGTAAAATACTGGCCCAGTCATACTCGCTTGGCAGAAGCTTTTCCCCTAGTGTGTCTGCATTACAAGCAAATGGTTGGTAACAATTTGTGTGCATGCAACACTTCTAAGTAATTAAAACAAACCTCTGTCTGCTGCAGAATGCAAATGTGCCAACAAACTAACCCAATCAAGCCAACTTTGTCTAGGCTCAGTAAATTCACTGCAGTGAATATACCATTAGAATGGCCAATTACAAGACAACAGCTCTAGAAAGCCAGCTGGACATCCACTTCTTTAAAGACAAGTAACTCATGCTGAGATAGCACTGTGTGTTGCCTACTGTAGCTTGAATGCTTGAAACATGCRGCATACTAAGGAGTTTTATACTAATTTTATACATCAATCAATGCTTGCAGGGGAAATGGAAGTGGAAATAGTGGCATGAGTTGATGTGGCAGCAGAACTTCATACATTGCTATTCAACCTCTTTACCTCTGAMGTGACAAAATCCCAAAATTTTCTCCACTGAAAGAAACAGTGACATAGTTGAGACATCATTTGCAATGACGAGAACATGAATTTTGTGACTTTTCACCTTCTTAGTGAGGAAACCCCACTTCTACCATGAGGCATTGTATCACTTCAGCTGGGACTGCGTATAGTTTGTGACAAGGTGAGGGCAACCATGCAAGGCAATGGCAACCATGCAAGGCAATGGCAGATGTTTTCTTTGTTGGCTTCTGCCACCTGACACAAGAGGCAAACCACTGCTGTTAGCATCTGCCTTGGGAGAGGGTAACAGCTGATATCGGTATTTCAGACGTTGCCTAGACATATCAGTAGTTCTTCCATTTCAGTAGTTTGGATAAGGTCAGTGTGGGAGGTAGGAAGATGTACTATTTCCCAGGTGAAGAGTATGACCTCTAGAAGAAGTGAAAGGACAAAGGGTGCGCATGTGTGTGCTTGTGTGACAGGTATTTTCAAAGTAACTTTGAACTGGCTTTTTGGTCACAGCTAAAGAAAAGAACGCTCACAAACAACTCCCTACAGAAATTAAATAGAAAGCTTTCATCTGCATGGCATGGCAGGAACAATACAATGTTTAATGATCGTTGCTAAGAATCACTGTTTCTTYACATAAGAAAGAAGCATTTTCCTTCTCCTTGGTATTTGCTATTGATCTTGTCCCTTGTCTTTTTGCCCAGTTTGGCATGCATTTGAAATTGTTCATTCAGTGTCTCACAAGCTTTGATGTCTGTATGGTTTTGAGGAAATTGCAAATTGCAGTTGTAAGTGCATTTTCTGTGTTATGGTAATTGCCTATAATAAACAAAAGGACAATATTAAAGGAAAATATCTTGTGCAGAGTTGCAGAATTGTGCAGAACTCAGCACTCAGATTAACATAAGAAAAAATTGTGGTTTTGTAGTAGATGTGATAGAGGTCCCAAAATTAATTTCTTAAAATGAGAGTATAAATTTCTATTTCTCCTAAGATCAAATGCAATGAAAAATTAGGTAGCAACAGCTTTGTAACTTTAAGAAACATTGAAAGAAAATGAGAAGAGAATGATTTTCTTAACCTTAGATGAAATGTTAACCTTTCAACTCTTCCAACACACATCTCTAGCTGGCATTCCCTGATGAACATGCTGTCATTGTCAACTCACTTCTATTGCCAAGGAAATCACTTGCAAAAGTAATTTAAATGCCAAATAGTTACCAAGGTTATTATAAAACTACAGGAATTAAGCTAAATCTCTGTCCTTATTTTCCTCTCTGCAGCAGAATTTCTCACATCTCCCTCTATAGCTCCTTATTTATTCACACATTTTCCATTAGATATGGCAAGATGTATTTCAACTAACTACAGCCATCGAAAAGCTAGGTTTGGCTATCTAAGATTGCCTCTTAAGCTTACGCTACTTTCAGCAGGGAATGACTTAGAAAAAGATAACTGATTTCAGAAGATAATTCATCCCCTGGTTTTATATGCTTCTGTTTTGGTGGGATGAATTGCCCTTTGAAAYTGCCGATTTCTCTGCGTTGTCTACAGGGTGAACGTAGGAGACTCTCTTAAACCATATATCTACCTCCTAAATGGTTAAATGAATTCTAATCTCTGGGTTTCTCTCTATTCAGGTTCCACCACTATGTGCTGCTTGGCTTATTCCCTCATCTCTGCACCAATTATCTATCCACTTAGGAACTGATCTCCCGGGTAATCAGTTCCAGTCCTCAATCATTACAGGAAGTCATGTCATATCAACCCAGTCATGCATTTATCAAACTCCCTCTTAAAAGTAGTTATGTGATCTGTACCCACTGCTCCAAGTGAACAGCTGATCTGCATTAATCTTCTTCCTCTAAGGCTCCTTCTAATTCCCTGCCTAACCATATTTATGATCAGTTTATACCCCATTTGTCCTTTAGCTTCTATCTCTTCCTGGAATTTACCTGCTTGTAGATATTTATAAGCAATAATTACATCCTCTGCTAGCTTTCATTTTGCTAGTCCGAAGAAAGCAAGCTTTTAATTCTTTTTTTTTTTTTTAAAGGTAGTTTCTCTATTCTTCCGTTCCAGTAACCCAGTTCTAATTTTAATACCTCTCTTGAATAATGCTGATGAGAGGTGTACCATGTATTCCAGGTACAATGGCATTAAAATTTCCCTTGTTGTATGGAGAAACCCCACCTAARATATCCCACTGTGCTTTCTCCTGACAGCCTTGCTCTGGTGGGTGACAGCCATTGTGAACCAGCTAATATGTCTGTATCTTTCCTCTCTTTTGTTTTCTGCTGAGAAGGCTTCATCTTGTAACAGACTTTCAAAACTGCTAAACCTTCCTCCAAATTTCATCCTATGGCAGTTTTTCCAGTCTTTGTGGCAAGAAATTCCTTTTGTATGTTAATCCAATACACCTCTACCTTGATAATGAATCCCAAATTTTTTGTCATCACTTACTTCTGCTGATATGGTCTTATTTTTGTGCCAACATCCTTAGTGAAAACAATAGATGACATGGGATGCAAGAGTTAGCTTTGAATAACTACAGAAATAATCTGATTATTCTCTTTTAATTATAAACAGTTCTCAAATTCCATTGCAGTAAGCTCGAGAAGTGGGCCCGTGTGAACCTCATGAGGTTCAACAAGGCCAAGAGCAAGGTCCTGCACCTGGGTCGGGGCAATCCCTGGTATCAATACAGGCTGGGGGATGAAGGCATTSAGAGCAGCCCTGACTAGAAGGACTTGGGGGTACTGGTGGACRAAAAGCTGGACATGAGCCAGCAATGTGTGCTTGCAGCCCAGGCGGCCAACCGTATCCTGGGCTGCATCAAAAGAAGCGTGGCCAGCAGGTTGAGGGAGGTGATTCTGCCCCTCTACYCTGCTCTGGTGAGACCCCACCTGCAGTACTGCGTCCAGCTCTGGRRYCCTCAGCACAAGAAAGACATGGACCTGTTGGAGCGGGTCCAGATGAGGGCCACGAAAATGATCGAGGGGGATGGAATGCTTCTCCTGTGAGGAAAGGCTGAGAGAGTTCAGGCTGTCAGGCTGTGTGTGACACAGCTCAATTTAGTTGAGAAGGTTTTCGTTGAAATGTTGCTGTGTTCTGGTGACTAGAGTAAGACAGAATGAATAAATTTTTCACTAGTCACCTAAAAGAAGATTGGATATATATCTTTTGGAGTCAAATAAGAACAGTCTGCTAACCTAACACTTGCCCTCAYGCTTCCCTTAGTTTCACCAAAAGACTTCCTGAACAAAAAGAACTACCTTCACTTTATTTATTCATAATCCTACTATTGCCTCGTCTTATCATCAATCAGTTGTCTCTGAATTCCACTCATGTTTAATATCTCTTGACCAATTTAAACCTCATAATTCTCTTATTAATTTTAAATAATAAGAACCAAGACAATCCATTCAGGTGTTTTCTGTAGAAGAGCTGACTGCCTTCCTTTGCATTTTGGACAAATGTTGCTAAGTTCTTCCCTTCCAAAATAAGCCATATAGGGAATCCAGTCTTGTTAACTTTATACTAGCACTAAATCTGTCCCAATCTATCACAGAATCACTGGATAATTTGGGTTGGAAGAGACCTCTGGAGGTCCCTAATCTAACCTCCTGCTCAAAGCTGGTTAGACTAGACCAGGTTGCTCAGAGCCATGTCCAGTCAAGTTTTTAATGTCTCCAAGGATCGTTTACATATTGTGGCCATGGGATCTGTGAGATGCCTTATTCACTGGATTGCAAATAAAAGCATTGCCATTAGCTAAAAAAACTCAATAAACTCACATATTCGTAGAAATGTAGAGAATGCTAAGACAGAGAATGCTCTGACTAGCTATCTGCCTGAATTTGACAAATATATATGTACATATCACACGCATGTCATGTATATATGTATATAAAAATTTAAGAAAGAGTGAGAATTCAGTGCTAAACATGAGGAATAAAAAACGGAATCAGTGCTACTCTGCATCTAAAACATATTTTGCAAACTCGAGTTAAATCCGATATGCCACAGAAACCACTTCCTAAATGTGCATGCGCCAGAACCATGAATGTCTCTCCCTTGTGCTGCATTAAGTGTGGACTTTTTTATGATCTATCATTTTTTTGAATCTTCATTTTACCTTTCATTAAACATTACAAAATGTGTCTCATCAGAAAGCAYTGCTTTTTATGGCAACATTTCAAGCTCAGTAACTGAGGAGAYTTTATTCTGCATCTGAATATGATCTCCATTTTTCTTTTAATGAACTATTTTTATAGTGCAAGTGCATAAACAAATAAGAAAGTGAGTGGGCAAAGATGCTTAAGGTGTTTTCATAGGAACAAGCTTAATTAATATCCAGCTTTCAAGAGGAGCAATTTGAAATCTGTATAACTGCAGACATTAAGAAGAAGCTATGGGGCAATTAGCAAGATCTTGGTTCTGGAAAGCTAGTTTGAAGACTGTTGCATCAGTTTGAAATTGAGCCTTCCATCAAATTCTTCCATGCAGCTGTTCAAGGGAAAGCTCATCGAAGTTTTAGCAGGAAGAGAAACATGGCTATACAACTCAAGTCAGAAGATGAGTGGTTCACTAAACAGTTTTGGCTGACCCTTGGGAGTTATTAAACCATAGTACGTCCGTGTGTTAGACTTAGGACTCGAGTCTTACCCTTACATCAGACATTCATAAAATTACCCAGTTTTGTAACAACATCAACAATGGGGGAAAAAAAAAACAACCCAGCTACAAAATCTGTCTGCTTAGCTTAAAGCTGATAATTCCACATACCCCTGCTGTGTCTAGATGTACTGTCTTTTAAGCGAGTGTCTTGCCTTCCTTGTGTGACCAGAGTAAGGAGGAGGGGATCTACAGTTTCTACCATCATGATAATCTTGTCTGAGACTGACCTGAGTCCTGCTGTGGCTAACAAAACCTGCTGTGTCTTTCTCCTGCATATCCCAACCTGACTGTTTGTTAACAGCCCTACAGRCCACATCTATCTCCTATATAATTTCTAGTCCAAAGAAACTATTTTGAAAAAGAGGTATTTTTTTCTTTGCTTTGCAGAATTTCTCTGCTGTCAGCATCTAATTCAACTGTAACACATTCTTCTCTCTTAATAGGAAGGGTTTMTCTGAGTAACTTTAAGTCCCATTTGTTTCACTATGCTATGGTGAAGGAGACTCGTTAGTACTCCAAAGAGCAGCTTTGACTGTGTTGTGGTCCTTAGCTTTTCTCTCCAAGCACTGTTCATCATCAAGAACAGTCATTCCACTGAATTATTAGTTTCTGTTATACATAAGCTACTTCTACTTGGCATCACAATATCTAATTTTTTTTCAGTAACTAAAAATTTAACTGATCAAATGAAAACACTAAGACATTTAGTGAAAACACTAAGACATTGTTCCCCAGGGCTCAGTTTTGGGGCCTGTCTTGTTTAACGTCTTTATCAATGATCTGGATGAGAGGATCGAGTGCACCCTCAGTAAGTTCGCGGATGACACCAAGCTGGGCGGCAGCGTTGATCTGCCTGAGGGTAGGAAGGCTCTGCAGAGGGATCTGGACAGGCTGGATCGATGGGCCAAGGCCAATTGTATGAGGTTCAACAAGGCCAAGTGCCGGGTCCTGCACTTGGGTCACAACAACCCCAGGCAACGCTACAGGCTTGGGGAAGAGTGGCTGGAAAGCTGCCCGGAGGAAAAGGACATGGGGGTGCTGGTTGACAGCCAGCTGAACATGAGCCGGCAGTGTGCCCAGGTGGCCAAGAAGGCCAAYGGCATCCTGGCCTGTGTCAGAAAYAGTGTGGCCAGTAGGCGGAGGGAGGTGATCGTGCCCCTGTACTCSGCACTGGTGAGGCCGCACCTCGAATCCTGTGTTCAGTTTTGGGCCCCYCACTACAAGAAGGACATTGAGGTGCTCGAGCATGTCCAGAGAAGGGCGATGAGGCTGGTGAAGGGTCTGGAGGACAAGTCTTATGAGGAGCGGCTGAAGGAGCTGGGGTTGTTTAGCCTGGAGAAGAGGAGGCTGAGGGGAGACSTTATTGCTCTCTACAACTACCTGAAAGGAGGCTGTAGAGAGGCGGGTGTTGGTCTCTTCTCCCAAGTAACAAGTGATAGGACGAGAGGAAATGGCCTCAAGTTGYGCCAGGGGAGGTTTAGATTGGATATTAGGAAAAATTTCTTCACYGAAAGGGTAGTCAAGCATTGGAACAGGCTGCCCAGGGAAGTGGTAGAGTCACCATCCCTGGAGGTGTTCAAAAAACGTGTGGATGTGGCGCTTCGGGACATGGTTTAGTGGGCATGGGTACTGGGTTGATGGTTGGACTTGACGATCTTAGAGGTCTTTTCCAACCTTAATGATTCTATGATTCTATGATTCTATGATTCTATGATTTCAATTTTTTGAAATAGCCAAAGATGCCTATAAAGTCTGGGCTGTACCAATCAAATCATGATGCATGATGACTTCAAAGATATGACCACATCAGCTTACACAGGAATAAAATATTTTCAAGCTTAATTACTGATAGTTTTTAACAAATTTGGCAGTAAATCCAATTTTAACAATAACTAACTGCACAGTCATTAATCCTGGAACTTAAGCCAAATGTAGTCTTCCATAGTGAGGACATCTGCGATTGTCTCCTTTGGAATTTGTTCTCTGTGCATCTTATATAAGTGTAGCAGAAATATTCCAGCTCTGATTCCTTTGTTTTATTTACAGCACATGAGAAAGCAGGCTTGGAAACCTGTCAACTAAAGTTTAGAGGGAACAGAGAAGGGGAAAAAATAAATTTTAAAAATAGTTCTGATTAATTTATTTCACTGAAAAGAAAGGAATAGAAAAAAGAATAATCATTGTAGTCTTCATTTGTACATGCATAAAAGAGAAGACAGAAACATGCAGAATGCAGTCAGAGCAAAAAAACACCTAACAAGGATTTGGTTATTTTTGGATGCCGAGGTTTTCTCAGAGCAATGGGAGTCTCCATTCTCTGCTCCTTGCAGTTAAAAGAAGCCCTTTCTCAAAATCCTCCTTCTTCCCAAAACATACACAAATCCTCTTACACTTCCAAGGAAACCACCCCCAGTTCATGGCTCTTTTGAACACAATCCAGATCCTGAGTTATGTATGTCAGTACATACTAATCTATTTGGATATTTTAGTTCTGAAAAAGAAGAGCATCCTCTGATTTCATGCTGGCTCATCTTGCCCTCATCACGCTTGGCTTAATGGTGAAGCAAAGGAATATTTTTAGGTACTGAGGAAATGAATAGTGAAAGAATATGCAAGATTTCCGCACTATTCCTTCCTGAGTTAATGCCTAAATGTTTCTCAGAAGCCTGCATAGATCAAGGTTTCCCACTTACACTTCTGCTTTTATATTTCTATTTACTAGAGTATATATAGTTATTGCCACTGACAAAAGTGTGAGGCATCCAACTTCAAACAGTACCCTTAAATGGTGCTGACAGTGTACTTTACTTGGAAAAACCACAAAGCAGAACAAATAAAACAGAGTTGTTGTAAGACTAGGTAAGAGGTTCAGGTACTTGCCGTAATCATTTTGCAGCTGGAGACAAGCCTGAAAGAACATTAAAGTTTCACAGCAGAGATGTGGAGTTGATCATGTCAAAAGGTTAAAAACATTTCTTTGCTTATGCTTCTGGGGAGTAGATGGTGAGATATGAATAAATCATTCATATTCTATTAAAATAGATCTCTAAATCACTTTTTGAGAATTTCAGCAGATTACCATACCAAAGCACACTTTCTGTCCAGCTTCCACTCTTCATTCTTCACTCTTCCACTCTTCAGTCTTCTTTACTTTATTTCATACTCTTCAACATGATCGCCACATCATTTTTGAAAGCTCAGCACTTTGCAACTCTCATTTGCTGGCACTATCATTTCTTTCTTCTTTTCAAATAACTGTCAAAACATACTTCTTCACTTCTGAAAGCCTTTCCCTTTTTTTGTGATAAAAATTCTACACAAACTGTTTTGGTAGAAGAGTGCAAAAGTACTGCATAAATCAGATTCTTTTAATAATTGAATAATTTTAAAATTCTTCAAACAAGCATATGTTTGATGTTCCAGATTATTGCCACTATGAAATTATGATGTCAAAAGCATTCATGTAATTTATCAATGAAAATTAACAAAATCAGATTACATCATGTTAAGGCTTAAAAAAAATTTGGGATATTAAAAAAAACATATTTTACATTGGGTTAGACCGGGAATTAATAACTTTGAGAAGGTACCATTTTAAAGAAATTCAGAGCATGGTGTTGGAAAGTCAGGAACCTGGTTCCAGTTCTGGTATTCTGGGAAAGAGTTCTAGGGGAAAAGTTGGTTAAAGTCAGGCTAATCTTTACGTTACATTAAGCCTAACTTAAGTCACCTGAGTAAAGGCGCCTACATGTTTTATTGCTGTTGGACCTTGGGTCTTCAAGAACATTCACTTGTGAAGATTATACATTTCTGTGGTGTCATGTATTACAGTAATGAAAAATGCTAGTATTGTACATGGGCATAATATGAATGCAGAGAGAAATTCTATTGCATAAAGTGTCTGTCATTATTCATCCTGAACATTGAAGTTATTTCTAGTGTGGGTCAGGCCTACCTTTTTAAATATTTTACTGCATACGTTTGACTAAGTAAAATATTCATTAATATATTTCAGAATAATCRAATCTAATTTAGATTCTAATTCAGAGCTCTCTTATTCAACAGGCTGCACTCTTCATATTCTGCATACTTGTGAATTGGAGAACTGTTTCCCGCTCTGGAAAACATTTCTGAATGTTAAGCAGATTGTACTGAAGAAGTACTACTCATTATTTTCCTATGAATGTATCTCAGGCATCCAAACAGGATGCAAAAAAAAAAACAGGCCACGTGAGCTAACACATATGATGAATAGTGATGATTTGAAGTGAACAGTTTGCAAACAGTGCACAGATTGAAAAGTTTTCATCAATGGTATTTAGCAAAAGCTTATAAATAACACAGATATTCATGAAAGTCAGGAAACATTTCTGAATTAAAATGAGACTTAAACACATGAAGGTTTTGGGCTGGCATCTCCTCCTTGATTGGTTGTACCTTTAACTCTGCTGGATCTCTGTTTCTTGAGATGGTGCTCGGTGTAGTGACTAAATGTACTAAATTCATGCCAAACATTGAATTTCTTTTTATGTATAATATGTGGGAAGTGAGAGTGATTGTACAGTGCAGGATACCCCCGCATCTGGTATCTGACAACACCACATTTCTTGTAATAGAAAGCACATGGACTTTCTAAGCCCCAACAAAGGAAACAAATCAGAGGAAAGACCAGTAAGTATTACAGGTTCATGTAGCCTGGCTTTTCTCAGGCTACATGAACTTGGAGGCAATGCCAGGTGCCAGCCATGATAACACTGCTGTAGCAGCAGTGGCAGTATTCTGGATACATACAAGGCTCCTCTAATTTTAGGGATTGCTCCATCGCTTAAAACAGGCCACTGAGATTGAAAAATAGATGAATGAAGACAAGCAGCAACCTGAGATGATACTACAGGATGTAAGCGGTGGTATCTCTTTCATGTTTAATTCTGTTGCACTCCCCCCCAGACCCGGTGCTGAGGAGGCAGGATCAGGCCAACCATCAACACACCACGAAACAATCAAGTGCCATCTGAAAGCCGAAACAAACACCTCATTTCAGCAGTTTGCCAGTTTGACTTTTATTTCAAGGTGAAAGCAATGAATTGGGCTCTGTCAGAACTGGCTTCAGTTTGGTCTCACAATGATGTGGGGACTGATGTGGCAATGGGAACACTGGCAGTAAAACTGTTAAAGCGTTCAAGGACTTCTAAGGTTGTCAGAGCTTGCATCTAGAGCCCAAATTATTTCTTACTGTAAAGCTGATCAGAAAATCCTCCAATTTTTACATAGATGTTGATATCACAAACTGTAAATGTGTACTATTAATTGTGTATACCTAAGCATTTGTTATGTTTCTTTTTCTTTTTTTTTTTTTTTAGTTTTTTTTAAAGTCTGATTCATCTCTGAGACTGACACAGTATTCGAGTTGGATGAAATCAATTTGTTCCCCAGGAAGATATGAATAACCCCCCTGCCTTCTCTAACTGTATAAGATCAGCAACTATTTCTGCTGCTCCTCACTCAAAATGCTCCAATTTTTACATAGATGTTGATATCACAAACTGTAAATGTGTACTATTAATTGTGTATACCTAAGCATTTGTTATTTTTTTTTTTTTTTTTTTTTTTTTTTAGTTTTTTTTAAAGTCTGATTCATCTCTGAGACTGACACAGTATTCGAGTTGGATGAAATCAATTTGTTCCCCAGGAAGATATGAATAACCCCCCTGCCTTCTCTAACTGTATAAGATCAGCAACTATTTCTGCTGCTCCTCACTCAAAATGATGCCAAGAAATGACAATTCAACCACCCATCCTCTGTAACGGGCATTTTGTAGAAATAGAAAATGAGGCTSTCCTCAAACATTACAGTAAAATACATTGAATTGCCAATATGTATATCTGGACTGGAGAGATCCTGTCAACCACAACGAAACAGAAGTATTCAGCATTTTAGCCATCCTAATCTGCCTCCCTAAATTTGTTACATTTTCACCTGGATAAAATATTTGCTTGTGCAATCTCTGCTATGTGAGAAGGAGATCAAAGAGCAAAGTCCCATCCCAAGGTTATGTCTCGAATCCAACCATCAAGAAAGTTTTTGACCTGAAGTGTGATGTACAGTACCTTATCATTCGTGAATTTCTCCACAAAGGCAGCAAACCAACTCTAGAAAATCTCAAAGTTTTAATCAATGTATGGAATTTTCCTAAGGCAACAGAAAGAGTCAGTGTCAAAGCTGGGATAAGAGCAAGGAAGCATATCTGTGAAAAAATGACTAGAATTCTTTTAACACAAATTTGCCATAAAAATTTTCCAAGCACTCAACAGGAAACTTTGAATGGAGTCATTTCTCTGCAGTCTGGGGCACAAATGGTACAACAAGGTTGCCACAAAATTGCCTTAATGCATTCTATGGACCTAGTTGTGGTTGTCTCTCTGCATGTGAGTATGTTTATTTGCCTCAGGGTTTTTTATATTACTGTTGGTCTCATGTTCTTGAGGCTTCAAATCGTTATTTATGAGACATTCTTCAATTTAAAATGAAAATTTACAGAGCAAATCATACACTTGATGAATACCTCCTGCTTTCAGAAACACCTTCAAAATGTGTGTATATATATATATACATTTCCAGGTGGTAGGAATTAACCTGGCCTCTGCTAAACTGGTTAATTCAAAATGCATAAAACATCACAGGAGCTCAGGAGAGAACAAGCTAATGAATGTGGTGTTATATGCTCAGCCTCTTTCTTCATCAATATTTATTTGCTTTCTCTACCCCGCCTTCTATGACTGAAAGACTTTTAAAAGTCTTTCTTTATTTTAAAGACAACTCTGAACCAAACTCCCACTCCAAATTAAGGTCTACCCCTCTTTTTTCTGCATCTACCTCCAGAGTGCAAAAGTTGTTCATGTCACTGCTGCTCATTGCACAGAGACGATTCAGTGAAATGTCTGTTGGAGACCTCTAGTAATACCAATTTAGCTCATACAGAGTGGCTGGAACAAATCAAATCTTCATTTATGGTGTCAAACGATCCATCAGGAATTGTTTCTTTAATTTTGTTGCTATGGAAATACCTGAACTTCCCCCCCTGAATTAGCAGACTTCATACCGCCATCATTTCTTGTGCAYGTGGAAGCTTCTGATCTTCAACGCCAGTGACCTGCCTAGACCTGTCCCCCTCCTCTCCTCACCTACTTGGGGGATGGCCACCTCCATCTCTGTTTAGAAATAAGACATCCTTCAGGCTAAGAAGGTTGCATTGATACAACTGCAATCAGATGCTGCAATTGCTGATGTTGTTTCACGCCAGCCTAATTGAATTTTCCATTTTCACCATTGCAAGCACCATAGTGATTTATGTGAGAAAAGGTCCATGCATTTATGATGATGCACATATCCCTGGAGCCTGTATGGCAACTTGCAGTTCAATGATTGGCTTATTTTTCATGTCATTGCCACTGATTTTGGGGTCCACGGTGAAATTCCTTCTGTGATATTCTCCATCAAGACAGCTCAAGTTAGAAGAGCAGCTCTTACGTGCTCTGTCCAATAAGGGTTATGGCATTTGGTAGACTGAAGCTTCAGTTACTTTTCCCACACACAGTTGCACAAGGGCTGGTCTCTGCCAGCCTCAATTCATGTGCCCAAGCCCCACCCATGGCCTTGGGCCTAATGCTTCCCATGGGCTGAATCCAGGCTTGAAGATACATCAAGCTGGTAGAAAACACTAACACAAGGGCTTGAGTAGGACCGAGACCACCGAAACCACCAGTGCCTTTCCAGACAGACCTTGAGAGGATAATTTCTCTCGTTTCCTGACTCAGTGCCCAGGGAGGACCTTAACAACCAATGTCTCCCTCTTCTGGGAGCACACCAGGAACTTCCTAAGCTGAGAAACTTGGAGCATGAGTCATACCCCAAACAGGATACCCACCCAAAGAGATAGGGGCTTTTCCAAGCAGCAATTAAATAACCTCTTTAGCCCATAAAAATACATTTCCCCTATATTTTGTTTATATTACACTCCAGTTTTTTGCTGCTTATAGTTTCAGGATTGTAAAAAACTCTCTTGTCCTGGAAAAGGCTTCCCCATCAGAGTGAAATCTTAGACTGAAAACAGTTTTCAGATCTTTCCTCATTCAGTGATCTGGAGCATTCAGCAACGTGGAACATTAAAATTTGTCACCATTATCAGAGGATTTATTAATTGATTTTTCTGACAAGGTTACCTAGTGGTTACAGCCACCTTGTAATGAAGGTGTCAGTTCTTACACTATGGAGAGTAATGATCGACCCTTTTGAATGCCTGTTTCTGAATGAAGGAGGACAGTTTGACAGACCTTCACTCCAAGTAGCTTCAGGTTTATGAAAGGAGAGGTCATCCAGAAACTGTCAAGGAACCAGCTGAACTTAAAGCTCTGGGATGTTGTCACTGTGAATTAACCAAATTGTCTCAAACTGTCGCGAATGGGAGGTTTTGTGGCGGCTTAAAGAAT
Organism: Oceanodroma leucorhoa; assembly: GCA_030449065.1. Lineage (NCBI taxonomy): Eukaryota > Metazoa > Chordata > Aves > Procellariiformes > Oceanodroma > Oceanodroma leucorhoa. The sequence goes on from JASVER010000106.1 coordinate 801,042, forward strand.
CACTGGCAAAGGTATCGACAAAGGTATCAGCAAAGGTGATTTTGATAGAAATTTGTAAAAAAGCATGACTTAACAGAATTCGATGGCAGGGTTCACTCTGTTGCTCATTACATGGATTGAGCATACACAGGGAAAACCATACCAGCATCGTGTTGGAATGATTTGCGCAGAGATTAAGGACAAGAGGGGTAAGGGAGACCCTCCCATTGAGTCACGAGGTTTAGAGAAGACCTGGCTGGATCCAATCTTAGTCTCAGACCTGGACAACGGTTTGTGTCTAATACAAAAGGAATAGGGAGACCCTTCCGTTGAGTTACGAGGTTCAGAGTAGATCCCCTTGCTCTCTAAGCTCCTTCTCAGAGAGGAGTCTAGGTGCGGCTGGATCTGTCCCCAGTCTCAGACCTGGGCAACGGTTTATGCCTGAGGGATTATGAGTGTTTAGCAGCAATTTATGGTTTTGAGGTAGATGATGAGGTTTTAACAACACTTAATCATTAACTAATTTAACGGTTACAAAGTGAGGTAATATCAAATTTACTACAATTACTAAAGTAAAATGATTACAGATTATACATATTATTGATTATCTAAATCTATACACACAAAAGATATAGAGTAATTCACACACATAAGGTGTAGATCAAAGGCCTAAGGCTAAATAAATTTGCAAAAGATAAAACTAGATAAAGGTACCTGCTAAAAATTCCCCTCGAGTCTTGTGAAATACTCACGCTAAGTGCCTTGACATTTCTCAACGGGCGAAGGGYTGAGCCCCAAGGAGTGTCTYGGCSAAGGAGTGTTTCAGCCYGGGTCTCAGCAGTCCTCCGAATATCACAAACTCGGGAGTTTGTGAACTCTGAGAGGTGTCCCACTCAGAGGGAGACTCTGAGCGCACCCACTGCCATCCAGGAGAGCTCAAAGGGTCTCACTTAGGACCACTGTTTATAGGTTTGGCAGACAGTTGGCTTTAGTCATCTGTAACAATTCCCAAGGTAACAACAACAGTGTTGCCATTCCACTCAAATTACARTTCAGATAGGGATGTCAGGGAATGACGGATTATCCATAACTTAGTCTCCCATCTGGATTAGGTAGCGGAAGTTCTGGTACAACCAGTGCTGTTCCTCAATTCGGCCATGCAAGAGTTCYGGGAACAGCTAAGGGACACTTCACTGCCCAACTCATTACCAAAAGGCCAAAGTTTATCAGGAGACTTTAAGGTCAAAGAGTGGTCTAGCAAAAAGGGAGGGGGGGAAATGCACCACCATACAAGCAAAATCACACCATTTCTAGTGATATATATCACACAGAAGAAATAGAGACATTTCAACCCTGAAATAAACTGCAAAACTTTCCCTTGTTTCATAGGTAAGATTTTTGGTTTTTCATCTTCTGACCATCTTCAGAGGCTTAACAAAAAAACTTAACAAAAAAACTTAACAAAAAAAAAGGGTCAGTTTCTCACTAAAAGGTTAGTTCTTTCCACTGCTAAAATATTAAATACTTAACTGATGACTGAAAAAAGACTAATTTCTCCCGTAGCAGCTGCTGTACAGCAATCCCTTTAAACAGTTTACAAATTACTTTTTTTCTAGGAAAACTCCCCTTTATTGCTCTCAAATGCACAGAGATGCTTCAGACGGAAGTCTTTTGTTTAATGAGTCACTTGGTAGGACCAGCAATCTCTCTTAAGGCAATAAAAAAAACAATCTACTCTGGGATTTTAGGTCAAGAGATTTTTTTTTTCTTTTTTAAATGATTCCTAGGAGTTCTTTTGATGAAAACAAAGGAGTGAAGGGAAAAAAGTAAAAGAGAAGCCATGCAAACTTTTGTCTGATCCTCACTTGTGYCCTTGTGTCTCAGCTTAGCCTGATATCTGACTGCCATGCCTTGATGCTAGTACTCCTGCTGGCACCAGGCTGTTTGGTTCTGGGTAACTTTCCAAGTACATTGTGCCAGTTTTGTCCTTGAATTGGGTTACTTCCAAAGCCAGATGAGACAGAGCCTGGAAACTGTCAGACACCTGTGAGCTGGAGTCCTTCTTCATGGATTTTCTTGCTCTATCAATAGTGTCTCCAAGAACCCCACAAAAAACAACCATCTCGGGTATTCACATTGGGAAGGTTATACAGAAGCAAAAGTCCTCAGAGGGACTGAAATAACTGCTGCTCCTGTCATTGCAGTGCTGCAGCTGCAGGAGGAATTCACAAATACCCTTCCTGATCAGAGCTGCTGTTGCAGGTTGGTATCATCCAAACAGGTCTTCCCAACCTAGAGTATATGTATCTCGCCCAGATCCTGGTTGTGTACATCACCATCACTTTACAAGTGGAGAGGAGAGAACAATGGGGCTGAGTGAGGAACCAAAGGAGGGACAGCCCCCMTTTTCCTCTCACTGCTTTAGCAGTCCCTAGAGCTTGCACTGCTACACTACCCTTTACCGCTGAGTCATCAGTCTCTATAACCTGCTCTATAACTTTTTCCCCAGGAAAACATCACTGATCATATTCCTAGGCAGGGCATTTCACTGGTGCTTGAACTAGCCCCAGGTGTTATTTTTATGATACAGAAGTGATGTGATAGAGGAAGAACAAAAAAATCTGAGCTATTGATAAGACAATTTTCTTCTTCCAAAGATGAAGCCTAGTAAGCATTCCTGTAATTAGCAGTAGGAGAGTTTTTCATCCAGTTTTCTGAAAGAGAGATATTATATACTGGAGTCTGCAGTTCCCTTCACTCCACTTTGCATTTCCCTTCCAGCCCTGTAAAACAAGCCATTTATTCTTTAAGATCATCAAATTTTAATTCTTTTAATAATCAAATTACCAGCAAAACCAAATGTGACAGGTCCATTTCCAACCCTTTTAATGATCCTCCCATTTTGCCATCCACAGTTGCCTGCCTTTATCACTTTCTCCCTTGTGCCTTGGCTCTGACACCTACTAGCCCCAAAGGCTTTATTTATGTTAATTAACAAGGAAGTTTCCTTCCAAGGGAATAACCAGATTATCTGACTCTTGATTTAATGGCAGAGTCAGTTTTATATTCTGTGATTTACTGTTAAAAAATATGAACCAAGAGAAAATTGGCCTTCTGAAGTGCTCGAGCAGACAGCAGTACCACTCCAAGTTGGGGTATTTCAGCTCTGGCTGATGTCCCACACTTGAAGCAGGTACTGCAGTTTCGCAGTCACCCATTTACTTTTTCCATTTATTTGCAGATTTCCTCAGCAGTCCCAGCTCCCTGCACATGCCTGGTACGATGATTGCTCTCTTTGTGCCATTGCTTTCTTTATCTCTGGGCAGCAACTTAAAGATGCAGCTTGCCCCAGAGACACTATGCAAAACGAAGCTGTGCTGTAGGTGGTGCAGTGTATTTGGAACAAAGGCAGAAGGAGAAAGRAGCCTGACAAAGTCACTTAAACTGGATTATATAGAGGGAGATTTTACAGATTTAGCAAAGCTTGCCTCTCTCGTGGCCCAGGGTATTTGCTGGAGAAGCGTGCTATTTGCATGCGTGCTTCAGAGGACTAGAGGTGGGAGGAGGATCTGAACAGTCAAATGGGAGGTTCAGAAGTAGGTTGAAAACTGAAGATACATATTTAAGGTCTCCACGAAGACTCAACATGCACAAATCCAGGCACTGCAATTAAGTCAGCGTGCACAGTTACTCATCCATTAGTCACTCACTGGCTTCTCCAAACACATCGTGGCTGGAAGTCCCTCCATTYCCCTTATATAGGAAACTACCCATTACTGATGTATGTGCAAGATTTTTCTGCTGCCTTCTGCAGCTCAGCTGTATTAAACAACTCACCACTGGCACCCTTTTCATTACGTGGGCCAATGAAGGTAGAGGTCTTTATTCGGTTGGAYCCATTTTTAGGACATGAGACCCTCCTTATTCTCTGACACATGTGTAATGCTGACATTTCCTTCTAATCCCTCCATGTCCCCAGCATAGCCAGCTGCTAGCCCCGAACAATAGCTCATTGAATCGCCTGTAGAAACAGCATCAATTAACATCAATGATTGGAAGTAAAGGTCTAGTGAATTAGGTAGGAACATTGTGAAGGTCAATGTACATGACAACGTGTGTGCTCACTTCCCTTATCTTCCACCCCAGGACCAAAGCTGTCTTGACAATCCTCCAGCACAGCATGAGAACTTGGTAGAACATAGAACTCTCTGGTAATGAACACCGGTCAGAGATCTGATACATTAAYGACTGCTTTTCATGATGCTGTTACAGACAGTATCATTGTTCCTTTTTCCCTTGCTCCACTTGTATTCCTTCATGCATACATGGGAATTTCTATGAGGGGCAGTTTTGGAGTTATCATTGGTGGTAGGGAGTACAGGGACCATTACAATGGAGACCATAAGTACTTACCAGAGAAGGAGGGCTGCAAGAATACAGTATRCACCCAGGAAATTCCAGCACACACATCTGCAATGTGTATCAGGAATGGGTGGAAAAGATAAAATATCAGAGATATGGTCATCCTGAACATTGCCTGCTTAACTAACAGCTAACATTACCTTCATCCATAACATCTGCCTAGCAACAACAGAGCTTCCAGYTTCTCCTAGTGGTAAATCTCAGCACAAGCTGTGCTTTTCTGGGTATCTCACAGAAAGGTCATTGCCAGTGGACACATAATGGGCATTAGCGATTCTGAACATTTTACCAACCTCTCTTAGAAGTGCTGCATAAGTCAAACAATGACCTGTTTAGCTGTGCTGTGCCCCTGAATGAGAAGAGCATCAACAAACTGAGGCATCAGTGCCTGGAATAATAGAATATCTTTTTAATGATTTATGATTTGAGCTAGCAAACTTGCTAGCCAGATGGATCTGCAACTGAACAAACCAAGGCTGACCCGAGGCTACAGAACTTATGTCAGCACACTGCAAAGGTTTTATTGGAGATTGATTGCATTATCTCACTGCCACATAATCACCTGGTTAATTTTTAAGACATTATTATTATTATTATTATTATTATTATTATTATTATTATTATTATTATTATTATCATCACTTAATCCAGACACTCTCTGTTCACTTTCTCACCTGGTACTGATATATCAGCTTTCGGAGTTCGAATCATCTAGTAACTTGCTGCAAGATATTAAGCTTTATTATGTATTTTTGCTTCTGAGAACAGCAGGTAAAATTTGCAAAGTCATGGTAGACAGATAGCAGACTGAAAAGACAAATGAGGAGCAATCTCCCTCTAACCAACTAAAATTGTACCCACAGCTTAGAAGATATATCCRATGATTTCAAAGTTGCTGTACCAACAGCAAATGGAGGAAGATCAATTTATTCAGAGTAGTTATCTTTTAATAGAATATTAACTGGACTCTTTCTTGCAGAGCATATTTCTAACAAACAATTTTGTGTATAGAAAGAAAGAAACAAATCTAAAAATATCCACTTTCCCTTCTTCACGTTAACTTCTGAGACAGCATCTGAAGACAACCTCTTATAAAAGACATTCTCTAAGATTGCATGTATGGGCTAAAGGACTTATATCCTTTCTCATCAGTGTGTTACCTGATAAATATGATGCTTTTTTTKCTCATGGCATCCTTCAAATTAATGATTTTATTTCAGCATTACTCTGTTTACTCTTACTCTGTTTATAAATTATATATTTTCATGTCTATGTAATGAAAATTTCAGATGAGCAAGTATCAAATGATGAATGCAATACATTTGTCTGACTTTCTGGGCAAACATCCTGCTTTATTCACAAATCCTATTCTGTTTTCACGAATATGGTCATCAAAATGAAGCCCCTTTTAATCATTATTCACAAATAGTGTGTATTATAAGACCATGTTTTCAGATAAACTGAGATTTACTGGAGAATTTGCACTCAGTTCTGCTGCCAGATTCAGGACACAGAATGCCAGATACTCCTTCTGTCTGGTAATCACTGGACCACAAGTTGTCCACATCTTCTTGATTAGACATAGGATAAGCTGTTTTATTTCTGGTGAATTGTGATGCATTACCAAATTTTCAGGAACTTCAGCACTTTATCTGMCTTCATATATTCTATTTTCATCTCCTAAAACCCACCTACTTGGAAATCCTCACCAAGTAGGATGACCTCCTACTTGCTTTCCATTCCCTAATGTCCATGTAAGGTGTCCTTATCAAGGTCAGTTTTAGTTAGTGAACTGCAGATTGAACACTTTCATTAATGATCTAGAAGAGGGAGYAAACATCATATTAATGCAGTGGATTGATGATACTAGAATAGAAGAGGACACACCCAAGGGAGAAGAATTTTATGCTAAGGAGAAGTTGTTTCTCTTCATCAAAAATACCCCTTTTTTCCTCTCCCCAACCTTTCCTACCTTCTTTATCTCTCAGTTTGATGTTCTAATTTGATAGCTCCTTGTTAGGCATATGTCACACTTTATGTTTCATCCCAAAATACGATATTTATAACCCTAAACCCTAAGTCTGGATTCAGCATGGGCTTCATTGAGAACAGCGAAGCCAAAGGCATGGTACTCCATGTAACCAAGTAACCTCTCCTAGAGGGAAGTTAAAATGCATATTGGTGCAATATGGTAAAGGCACTTGTTTTATTTTAGCCCGTCTTTTCTGCAGGTACAAGGAGATATAAGGCCTATATAAAAAAATGGGCCCAACCCAAAATTGCAAGATGAGTTGAAACCAAAGTTTTTGGAGCTCTTCTTTGCTTTACTTATCGTGAGTTCATTCATACCGGTTTAAACCAGATGTAATATGTTATCACACTTGTTTGTAGCTTTTCACATGGACTTTACAGTGAAGAAGATGATGCCACAAACTGGAGAACAAAGAAGAATGAAGTCCAATATATTTTGCTTATCACCTGAAGATACAACCAAACTTCCCCATGCACACACATTTGGAATGAAAAAGTACATGGAAAGTCCTGCTGCCRCTACATTTACTCCTGCCTCTTGCTGTTTCAACACAAGGTTTCTATGCATCGCTATCACAACTATTACTTTTCTATCAAGGTAAAGAGAAACAAATAAATTAACTCTTACTCTTCAAAAGAAGGCATCTTTGAAGACCTTCTACACAACAGTATACAGAGCAGGATGAAAGGAGTGTTTAACAGTTATAAATGGATGTGCAAGAACCAGTCAGGATTTTCTTAATGGTATGCTTTGCATGGCTACTATTCAATAAGGTTTCCCAGGTCTCAGCTGTGAGTCAACGAGTAAACACAAAGATATCGTATCAGGGTAAAAGTGAGACAAAAGGGAAACATTACCAGATAAGTAATTGTCTGGTGGGTAGGAAATTCACTGTAAATGCGTATGAAGATGCAATTTACTGCCATACCCAAGCTGATGTTCCAAGATGCATCTCTTTCATATACAATCATAGAATCACAGAATAGTTTGGGTTGGAAGGGACCTTTAAAGGTCATCTAGTCCAAYCCACCTGCTGTGGGCAGGGACATCTTCAACTAGATCAGGTTGCTCAGAGCCTGACCCTGAATGTTTCCAGGGATGGGGCATCTACCACCTCTCTGGGCAACCTGTGCCAGTGTTTCACCAGCCTCCTTGTAAAAAATGTCTTCCTTATATCTAGTCTAAATTTACCCTCTTTYAGTTTAAAACCATTCTCCCTTGCCCTGTCGCAACAGGCCCTGCTAAAAAGTTTGTCCCCATCATTCTTATAAGCCCCCTTTAAGTACTGAAAGGCTGCAATAGGGTCTCCCAAAAACCTTCTCTTCTCCAGGCTGAATAACCCCAACTCTCTCAGCCTTTCTTCATAGGAGAGGCATTCCATCCCCCTCAATCATTTTTGTGCCCTCCTCTGGACCCGCTCCAATAGGTCCATGTCTTTCTTGTGCTGAGGGCTCCAGAGCTGGAYGCAGTACTGCAGGTGGGGTCTCACCAGAGCAGAGTAGAGGGGCAGAATCACCTCCCTCGACCTGCTGGCCACGCTTCTTTTGATGCGGCCCAGGATACGGCTGGCCTTCTGGGCTGCGAGTGCACACTGCTGGCTCATAGAATCATAGAATCATAGAATCATAGAATCATTAAGGTTGGAAAAGACCTCTAAGATCATCGAGTCCAACCACCAACCCAGTACCCATGCCCACTAAACCATGTCCCGAAGYRCCACATCCACACGTTTTTTGAACACCTTCAGGGATGGTGACTCCACCACTTCCCTGGGCAGCCTGTTCCAATGCCTGACTACCCTTTCAGTGAAGAAATTTTTCCTAATATCCAATCTAAACCTMCCCTGGCGCAACTTGAGGCCATTTCCTCTCGTCCTATCACTTGTTACTTGGGAGAAGAGACCAACACCCGCCTCTCTACAGCCTCCTTTCAGGTAGTTGTAGAGAGCAATAAGGTCTCCTCTCAGCCTCCTCTTCTCCAGGCTAAACAACCCCAGCTCCCTCAGCCGCTCCTCATAAGACCTGTKCTCCAGACYCTTCACCAGCCTCGTCGCCCTTCTCTGGACACRCTCCAGCACCTCAATGTCCTTCTTSTAGTGAGGGGCCCAAAACWGAACACAGKATTCGAGGTGYGGCCTCACCAGTGCCAAGTACAGGGGCACGATCACCTCCCTGCTCCTGCTGGCCACACTATTCSTGATACAGGCCAGGATGCCGTTGGCCTTCTTGGCCACCTGGGCACACTGCCGGCTCATGTTCAGCTGGCTGTCGACCAGCACCCCAAACTGGACTCATGTCCAGCTTTTTGTCCACCAGTACCCCCAAGTCCTTCTCCACAGGGCTGCTCTCAATCCCTTCATCCCCCAGCCTCTATTGATACCGGGGGTTGTCCCATCCCAGGTGCAGGACCCTGCACTTGGCCTTGTTGAACCTCATGAGGTTCACACGGGCCCACTCCTCGAGCTTGTCCAGGTCCCTCTGGATGGCATCCCATCCCTCAGGCCTGTCGACTGCACCACTCAGCTTCGTTTCATCTGCAAACTTGCTGAGGGTGCACTTGATTCCACTGTCTATGATATCATTGATGAAGATATTAAACAGTATCGGTCCCAATACGGACCCCTGAAGGACACCACTCATCACCRATCTCCATCTGGACATTGAGCAGATGAGCGCTAACCTCTGGATGCGTCCATCCAATCAATTCCTCACCCACCGGATAGTCCACCCATCAAATCTGTCCCTCTCCAGTTTAGAGAGAMGGATGTGGTGGGGGACCGTGTCAAAGGCCTTACAGGAGGTCCARACAGACGACATCAGTAGCCCTTCCCATGTGCACTGATGTAGTCACTCCATCATAGAAGGCCACTAGGTTGGTCAGGCAGGACTTGCCCTTSGTGAAGCCATGCTGGCTGTCTCGAATCACCTCCCTCTCCTCCATGTGCCTTAGCACAGCTTCCAGGAGGATCTGTTCCATGATCTTCCCAGGCACAGAGGTGAGACTGACTGGCCTGTAGTTCCCYGGGTCTTCCTTTTTTCCTTTTTATAAATGGGGGTTATGTTTCCCCTTTTCCAGTCACTGGGAACTTCACCAGACTGCCACAACTTCTCAAATATGATGGATAGTGGCTTAGCAACTTCATTCACCAGTTCCTTCAGGACCTGCGGATGGATCTCATCAGGTCCATGGACTTGTGCACCTTCAGGTTCCTTAGGTGGTTTCAAAACTGATCTTCTCCTACAGTGGGCAGCTCTTCATTCTCCCCTTGCCTGCCTTTGCCTTCTGCGGCTTGGGCGGTGAGGCTCAAGCACTTGCCGGTGAAGACTGAGGCAAAAAAGTACCTCTGCCTTCTCCATATCCCAGGTAACCAGATCTCCCATTTTGTTCCGGAGAGGGCCCACATTTTCCCTAGTCTTCCTTTTATCCCCGATGTACCTATAGAAGCTTTTCTTGTTGCCCTTGACAACCCTATACTCCTTTGGAAAAAACTTATAAAATACTATTTTGCAAAAGACTAGTGAAAAGAAAACCAGGAGATCCTTGACACACTGTGAAACATGATTTTTGATTTACAGCCAGGCCTTCATTTTCCTTCTACCCTTCCCTCATCACAGTACATGAGTTTCAAAGGGTTCTTTACAACAATGTGTGCTGCAAGAGAGGAACATATATGATAACAACCAATGCCTCCAGGTTTACGTTAATACCTATGAGTTTGGAGACAAGCAGGTTTGTTTTTCATCCCTTCGACAGGCTCTTTTCATGTCAAAAGCAGAGCATCTGGGTGTTACACTAGTAAGTATTTCACAAATTCGTCAAACAACCACAACATCCTTGTGACTGATGCTGTCCCACTTTTTCTCCCTCTCCATCCCTGTTTGGTGTAGTTGGAATGGCTTTCTGGTAGCAGCATCACTGAGTATTTCAGAGGACCCCGAGTAATTCCACATGATCTCCAGAGATCTTCCCTTTCRTGCCTAGCTTAGACTCCCCAGCAGCTCCTCTTGGGAATATATCCATGTGTCTTACTTCAGTAAAAGCTGTTGCATAACTAGATAGTTTGAAAGATCTTTTCATTGATCCCAGATACTCCTTGCTTATCCAATTTCCTGCTCAACACCATGACTGTGGTGTATGCTCTATCAGACTTCCTCTAATGAGATGCCTAATGATTTGTTGGCCCCTGCAGCACTCCCAGCTGGAGGTAAGTTTGGTCTGCAATGAAAGGCAATTAGTGAAGGGAGCTCCACCCAGCTTTACCATAGGTGGTTGGATAAGGAAAATAAAAATGCCGCTGCAAAAGTGTTTCTAGTTTGCATTTTACTGGTTCATCACCTTAMACTTATTAAGGGGAGGTGGATTCTCATCTTATTTACACAAACAATAACTGGTGCAACACCACAGCCACCAGTGGAGTGGTTCATACGCTGCCTGAGAGAGAAACCGGACACACAGAATCTGTCCCACCACAAACAGCTTAGACAGCAATACAGCAGAAATCCTTGAGACACGGTAACGCTGTGTATTTCTCAGATAAATGTTCCAAAAGTCTATTAAGACAACTTGCCTTCAACACACAATTCTTATTTAAATGCATTTCCTCCCACCCCATTCTTCTCAGCTGTGAGAAGTTTGGAATAAGCATTTGCGGGGTTTTGTCCTGTTAGTAGTGGTTTTGTTTTATTTCCATACATCTTTGAAATTCTGGAACCTATGCTTATTCAATAAATACATCTGGCTGATGCCAGAAATGGGATAACAGAGCTTTCTGGAGAAAGCCCATGAACATGTGGTATCCTAATAGTAGCCCCAAAATGCAAAGGCCAAGATTAACATGTGGCTCCAGGGGCAGAAGCAAATTTCTGTAATGCTCCTCCTGCCTCTGTGTTATAACCACCTCTTGTGTCTTGACTTACATCTAATTTGTGAGCTCTTGATGGTTCAACCATTCTGGTCGGTAGCTGTACAGCACCCTTCCTAATAGTGCCCTGATATTATTGGAGAACCTAAGGACTAACTCAGCATAAATATCAGCTCATTTCTTTTCTAAGGTATAATATACATATGGCATTTGTACAWCTAATAGCAAAAGGAGGTCTAGACATGATGTTTAACTGGTATTTTACCCCAAATCCAAAGAATAGTTTTGCATGCTGCAGACCATTGAGCATATGCTTTTCCTAGAATGAAAACCAGAAAGGAATATGTATCCCAAGCTCACAAGGGACAGAGATGAACATCTAACATCAAGCATCAAAGGTTCATCCCAGGCTACACAGGATTTATGGAGAATTTGAATTGACAATGTTATGGCCTTTGACAAATTTTGAAAAACCATATGCCTGAAGATGATTATTTTCTGAGTTACATGCTTTTGAGCATTATGAGATGCAATCAAGACCTGAAAGCAAGAGTTAGTATTGTATGAACATTTAATTTGATATTGTTGTTATTGTAGCTTAAAATAATAAGCTCACCATAAATGAAAATAACATCCYTTGTTTGCTAGCTGGCACAGGATCAAAGCTAAACACTTTCCAGACTGAGTCTTCAGAGATTCTCTAAAAATCTTTATTCCCCTTTAAAATTTTGATTTGCATTGGAAAGATTAAATATGTGTTTTGATGTGCAACTGGGTGATACAGACCCTCAACATTTTTTGCTTTTCCAACATAAAATACGATTGTGGTTCGTTTCATAATTATTCTTTTTATTTATTCATATTGTTATTAAAAAGCACAACCTGGCAAGTGAGTCACAGTCCCGGGTGCCAGGTGGTAACCAGCTCTCCAGGACAGGCACATGCACTTATCTTCCTAATGGTAATAAACGGGTGTCAGKTTTTCCTATTCTACCATCCTTGCCTCTTTCAAACTGTAATAGAAGACTGACTTACACAAAAGTAGAAGGAGGAGGATGCTTGTCCACTTACTGCTTGCATTGCCTTCTACCTCTTGTCCTCTGGAAACACTAGGGTGCTGCATTGACGGAAGAAAATACTTAGAACCAAGAYGCAAAAACTTTAAAGAGAAGCACAGTCCAGATCAATGCATGAGCATTATCTTTTTATTTTTCATTAGAATGTGAAATGTTGTAAAACTTAAACAGAGCTTCTATGGGGAATAACGACTGACTTTGCTGACAATGACCTTAGTCTTGAAAGTGATATATTTGGAGCATTTTAAAGAACTTTCTTTTTTTTGCTTCTCACGTAACTGCTTCCAGACCCTTATGCTACAGGATATGGGAGTTCTGCTTTACTTCTCCCATTTCCCAGAATCCAGATGGCTCTCTTCTGCACTTTTTTCACTCAACAATGGATGTCTTCAACAGAAATGCTATTACACAAATGTATGTGTGTACAAATGCCTTAATTGAAATTCACAGCATTTAGGGAAATGGGCAAATTAGGTAATCATAACTGTCCTTTCCAGCCTTAAAAATTGTGAATGAATAAGTTTGCGAACACCCAGTAAAATTCATAGTTGTGGCTGCTTTGGGGAGTCACAATACTTTACTTGCAATATTGGAATAAATATTACGTGCCTAATATTTCAAATATTCCTTTTCTCCAGCTCAGTACTAATCTTTCGTACCTGTAGAGATGGGTAGGAGTTGAACATATTCATAGGTAATGAGCTCTTCAATCATGTAGACAAAAGTTATAGACAAGCATCTGTAGTTCGACAACCAAGCTAGACTGAGACCCACAATTTTAGAACATGAAGATTGGAATAGCAATTGCAGAGGATTCTACAACACTTATAGTCAACTCACAGTGAGTTGGAAACTATATGCTCTTGTTCTAACACAGATAAAATCAGGGAGGTCCCCAGATGTGTACTATGCAACAGGTCAGACTGTTTGACTACAGTGGTTCCTTTGGATGTTTTAGTGCTGGAATCTGTGAGCCTGTAGTAGATATTGTATCTCCAAGCATAAATTTAGCTCTTTGCACAACTACAGTGCATGATTAAATCAGAAATTCCACTTATGCTGCATGCAGCTGTGGTACTGGAAGGGAAGAAAACTCAGCCTGTGAGATTAGAAGCATGGTAAGAGAAAGATAAGACGTTCTCAGCTACCAGGAATATCAATAACTGGAATTTACTCTGAATCTTTTGTTGATTATTTCACAACTTGAATCACTTTTTCCAAGAATACAAATGTGAATAGGGAAAAATTAAGTTAGGACTCCTCTAGAAGCAGCATATTGTTCTGTTCTCTTTCCTTGGTGAATTGATCTGACTCCAATTTGCAGTTGTGTATTTGATATCCCTTTTTGTCCTGAAAGATAAAGCCAACCTGAATTATTGTTTGACAGAATTGCTACAATAGTGGCATGAATTTGTCATCCACTGAGTATGAGGGACTGAAAAAATGAGCTGCCATTTACAGGAAGGATGTTATTTTATTTTAAATACAAATGATTATAATTGGTTACACTATGATGTTATTACTTCAACAGCAACCCTCTGAAGTGTTAGAATTCCTTTTTTCATCCAGCTTCATTAATCTATTGGAAGAGGAATTTCTAGGACACAGACTCACAGAATTAATAATTTACATTTGTCAGAGAGTTGGGGTTGTTCAGCCTGGAGAAGAGAAGGCCYGAGAGAGACCTTATAGCAGCCTTCCAGTACCTGAAGGGGGCCTACAGGAAAGCTRGAGAGAGACTTTTTACAAGGGCATGTAGTGATAGGACAAGGGGTAATGGCTTTAAATTGAAAGAGGGTAGATTTAGATTAGATATMAGGAAGAAATTCTTTACTATGAGGGTGGTGAGGCACTGGAACAGGTTGCCCAGAGAAGTTGTGGATGCCCCATCCCTGGAAGTGTTCAAGGCCAGGTTGGATGGGGCTTTGAGCAACCTGATCCAGTGGAAGGTGTCCCTGCCGATGGCAGGGGAGTTGGAACTAGATGATCTTTAAGGACCCTTCCAACCCAAACCATTCTATGATTCTATGTTTAGAAGAACTGTTTTCACTTGTGGTGTTCTCCAAGCATTTCTAGACACGGCTTACCAACATGGTCCCATAAAGGACACAGAACTTCAAGTTGTATGAAGCTTCACCTCCACCGCAGGTACTCAGTCTCTCCAAATGAAAATAATTTCATGAGATCAATGCCAAGGTGATGTCCACAATTAGACTAAAATTCCCTCAGTCAGGAGAAATAAATGGCTCCTCTAACAAAGGTTTCGAAACCACCATGGATGGAACATGTCTAAACAGTGTACACTGTTGTCCTCTCCAATAGTCATAATAAGATGATCACCAGACAACATCTAGACACACTGTGCACTCTGCCTGACAGTTTCTGAGGTTATGTAGAGCCAGTGGCTCATTAGAAGCTCAGCTATTGGTTCTCTTTAACTCTGTTTTTCAATCAGTGCAAAGTTTTTTTGAAAGAGGAAAAATTTCTCATTAGTGACAACAACCAAAGCAGGACAAGTGGCCTTTTTTGGCCTTTTGTCCTTCTTATTAGGGTAGGTGCTCCAAATGGCTTCCAACTAGTTTCAAACTATTTGTGAACAACTAACTATACAAGAGTCTACTTTTGCAATCTTTGACTCCATGGAAAAATTAGCTGTACCCTGATTTCAGTATCTTTATGGTTGAAGTTAATGCGATATTATGAAATGAAGGCTGTTGTCATTTTTGGAGAACTTCCAGATGASAATCTCTAGTGAATAAGGGGTATCAACAAGTTCCTTTCCAAATGGCACATTTTATGCTCTTTGGTTTCTGAATAGTTATAAAAGGCAGGAAGGAATCTTGTAGACTGAGAAAGATATCTCTATAAAATATTACTGGGTAGCTGATGTGCAAATTGTTAATATAAAAGATTACAGTTATAGGAATGTAAAGCCTTTCAACTAGGATATGAATAATTGCCAGAGAGTAAGATAGAGTTACAGAAAACTTTCCATCATCAAAAAGAAGMTGTTATAGGTAAAATGATACAGAATATTGTTTGGAATTACATTAAATTATACTGAAATCTTTAAATCACTTTCCTTTTACAATCACTTTATATCTTCTACTTTCAAATATGTAATTTTTGAAAGTACAGCTTTTTGAAAAGAAGAGATTGCAAACTGAACAGCACTAAATTTTAAAAGGCATGATATGTACAAATATTTCATTCTAACTGGTAACAACTGTTTAAGGAAGTGAAAGGCTGATCAACTCTGTAATGGAAATAAAGCAGTCACTGAATACACCTCAGTGCCGTGGCAGGAAGAGGAACAAAGCAAAAGCATCTGAGTCCAAGGAGCCTCAAGTGGCCCCTGCTGTAAACATGCAGTTAACCAAGCTGTATGAAATGGGGAGCTATTCACTCCTCTCATAATAGCAAGAGTTAAGTGGACCATAAGTGTGTTTATGTTTACAGAACTGTATCTTTCTCCTCCTGCAGAAATGATTGTTTGGGGTCCCCGTTGAGCTGCCCTGCATCTGATCACTGTATTTTTTATTAGGACATTAACCTGCTGTTTCTATCGTACTCATGCATGACTTGCTTCAGGGGTCATGAAAAACCTGGTGTGAGCAAACCCTAGGAGCCCTCTTCTTCACACCAAGAGGGAGTGCCTGAAGGGCACCACATAATCATCCTTCTTCAGCCTCCTTTAACACCGATACACAAAACAAAGTTAGGAAACCTCCCGACTAGACCCCAGTGTAAGCTTTCCTACACAATAGACGTTATAGATAAAATCTAACATTAAGGTAGGGGCCAGAACTGAAGTCACTGGTAGCTTTTGTGTGGACCTGAACTGACATTCAGTTAGGCCCTAATTGAAACATGAAATATTTAATCACAGTTCATTAAATGTCTTTGAACTGATATTTGTCAGGCATTCCAGTTTTCTGAATTTTCCACTTGTCATTGTTTAAAAATTTTCTTTTCTTTTTCGCCTGGTTGCCACAGAGAAAGATAATAAATGACTAGCCCTGGAGCAGGATCCCATAGTACACTGCATGCTGGGACTTTCACAATAAGTTTCAGCTCCAGGGATCGTGGCAGACACAGTGAGCTGTAGAACTTATTGATGGCGTGTCTCTGCCTCCCCTTATGTATTCCCTGTATAGAGTTATCGACACATATTTGGCATCCTCCACCACCAGTCCTTGTTCTGTACTAACGGACAGGGCTTTCCACCCTCACAAAGATGCTTGTCATGCTTGGCACCTGCTCCATACTTCCATGGACCAACCAGATTTACTCATCTGGGGATCTAATTAAATCCCTTACTGCGTTATTGGATGAGTCATTTCATTTTTAATGACTTCTCCTAAGTTTCCTGCAGCTCCTTTTAACCTGGAGAGAAAAAAACAAAAAAACAAAAAAACAAAAAACAAACCACACCAAAAAACAAAACAAAACAAAACAAAACAAAACAAAACAAAACAAAACAAAAAGCATTGAAACCAAAGTCCCGGCATTGGGGCACTTAAGCTCCATTTGAGCAAGTGTCTTGCAGTCTGACTTTGGGGACACAGTAAGAAATCTGCTGTTCTCTCAGCCTTATTCCCTGAACTAACAACGGAGGTGAACCCAAATCCCTTTTTAATGACCTTGAAGGCATGACCTAAAAATCTGTTGAACTGGTAGGAAGGCTCAATTTGATTTTTCATTGTTTTGGATTGGGCCCATCTAGCATGGAACAGCTAGATGAAGATCAACCAAGAAAAAAAGCCCAAAGACCTGATGAAGAGAAGGGTAAAGCAGTTCCAGTATAATTCCCACTGAAGTCTCGAATCAGTGTTGCTATGAGAAAAATAAGATGCAACCGGACACCTCGGAACAGCCCACTTCTTGTAACTCTCATGTAGATGTTTTTTTGGCAATGGCCAACTATATTGACTTGGTTTGAACCATGTGCACAAAAAGTCTATAGACAGACTAATTCCATATCATCCAGAATTACTCTGGTGTTTGCAGTGTCTACTCACACTCTGTAATTTTTAATCCTGTTTCTTTCCCAGCTTTCAGGTCTAGAAATCTATCATCAGCTTTTTATCATCAGCATTTTCCTCGAAATGTACAATTTTATTTGAGCTTCCTTTTTTGGTTTTTAATTTCGTTGCACCTCTCCATTCTGTGTCATGAAGACCATCACCGTCCCTCTCTTAGAAAGTTACCTTAGATGATGTTTTCCTAACCTCCTCACAGTAGCTTTTGCTGTAACTGGACTTTTCTGTCTCAATCATTTCTTTTTAGAATTTAAAATAATTTTTCCACTTGCCCCAGAAACCCTTTCACTCAGAGCCTTTCCTCTTCACTACAATTTTGACTTCTGGAATACAATAGCTCTTTTAATTGCAGCAACCTGAACTCCCATTCCATATAGACCTCTTCCATGTGTCCTGTGTGAGCTCTTATTTCAAACCTTAGCTACAAACACTTTCCGTCACTACTCTAAATTGCCCTATCTTTTACTTCTTTTTTTTTTAATACCAGTTGGCTTCCTTTAAACCAGTAAAGCATTATGGGATATCATTTGTATAAAAGACAATTGTTTCTTTAAAGTTATGCCCAATTTTTCCTTGGTTCAGGATGGGGGTATTTTATGCCCAGGAGCTCAGGAACTGAGGATGGATGTAGTTTAAAGGAGAGAAAGAGAACCAGGCACACAGCCAGTTTTAGCCTACTTTTGAGAGCAGGCAGCAGTACTTTATGCCAAGTTTTTGGACTAACTCCCCATCAAATATGAATAGAATCAGACTTCTCACTCTAGTGAATTTTAATGAGGTATATTTGCTATCAAATAATAAATATTGMTGCACCTAATATCTCCGTTAGAAAATCATCTACTTTGTCAGYCTTTGAAGCCTCTGCCTGGGCAGAGTATATTCAAATCAATTCATTGTAAGTAATACAGTACAAAGGAGTTTTGAAGATGCGAGTGGAAGTTGGGCCATTTATATAGARGGCTATATGTGGTAGGGCTCATGGGCAACAATGGGAGTTGTTGATCAACAACCTGACACAGCTTGAAGCATTGGCAGAGTGAGAGCAGTCATGGGACTGAGGAGGACTCAGAGTCCGGCAATGGGGGAAAAGTAGGGAAGGGAAGAGTTATGCAGAGCTTTGAAGAGAGTACCAAGAAGGTTTAGTGTGATGCACTGTTGAATCAGGAGCCAACAGCCATCTTCTGTTGAATGGAATGTATTGTACTTTCTCTCCATTTTCAGCAACGATTGTCACAGTTTATCCCTGCCACTGCAGTGCTATAAAAAGTTAAATATTGTTATCTAAACACAGACAGAGGGAGGGAAGTTACACAGGTTTAGAAATCCACTGTTATAAAACCAGCAGAAACTGTGCTGGAGAAAGAGCCTAAAGGGGAGATTGTTCCCAGCTCCCCAAAAGCCTCCACCCATGTCATCCTGTCCCACCTGGATGCTTTCGCCCCAGCTTAAATAGAGCCATTATAGTGTTATATATCATCCCAGTGCCTGCATCAAAAGGTTCATTTTGCTAGTACTGCATCATCATCCTCATGTCAGCTGTTTAGCAGCACAGTGTATCAGTCAGATACATCATTGGAAGTGAGACGATTTGAGAATAATGTATGTAACAGATAATACAATTGCAAAGCTGTTGGGGCTTAATTATGGGATGCAAGCAACCACTGCATCTGCACCACAACCACCTGGGAACACAGAGAAGTGAATTATTTTCCATGTGCACGTCATATTGATGACTCTTTTCTATTGACACTCTTGATACTGGCAGTAAATTAGATGAGACAGAAGGGGATTTTTCCTATTTCAGTCCATGTTAACTGAAAGGTAATTTTAAGTCTCTGCATATTTACTGAGTAAACTTCAATCTGGCAGCTTTGAACAAAGGAGAGAGAGGAGAGGAACGAAGGTTTTTCTAAATGCCACTGGCTTCCTTGTGCAACAGACTGTTAAATCCTATTAGCAAAGTTTCCCCAGGGGTAGCTACAGTAAGTGAGGGATGTGGTACTCTCGATTGCTGCGATGCTTAAATATCCAAACATTTGGTTTGAGGACAATGTTTTAACTTTTTTGGATAAAATCAGCAGGAAGACAAACTGTACTGCCCTTGGGGCCTCTGAATCCACCGAGTCAGCCCAAACCCTTCAGGAGAGTTTGGATGCATCAGAGATGTCAATGTACAGTGTCACTTGAGCAGGCTTTCAACAAGGCTCTCCACACTTGAGTTGCCTCATTATTTAACTTGCAGAGAGGTGCCAAGTCACTGACACAGGGACACTGGGTAAAGCAAGACTCTCTTTGCACACGGAATTATGATTCTAGTGTTGGTACATGAGCAAAGAAAATCCTGTCTCATTTCTGATTGCTTTTGCAGAGCTGGCATACACCTATATTTTTCAGGAATTTGTGTTTTGAAGTCCTTTTTACTTGTAAGCAAGGAGTCACACAAGGAAACTTTTTTATTCAACTCTTATCTTGTTTCAAGCATGACCTGAGCTGTTCTGTTTTAGTGGAGATTTAAATTCAACATTTTTCAGAGGAACAGTTTGGCTTTAACTCCATTTCAAGGGGAAAAGTTAAAAAAAAAAAAAAAAGAAAAAGGAAAACCAAAGTGATTCAGTTTCAAAAAAGATTTCATGTTGACCAATTCAGTTCAGCTTCAGCTCAAGAAAAAAATATGTCTTTAAACCAGGTTTTCATTTGGATTCAAGCTGAAGTGAACTCTCCGCTTGTAAATTCCATTTATCTTAGGAGGGAGGCATTCCTAAGCAGTAAATAACAGAGAGTGCATAACAGTTACTCTAGATGTAAAACTCCACTTCAGAATTGCAGGGACAGTAATGGCAAACATACTTGTCAAACTGGGGATATTGAAGCAGCTCTTAATTTTCCTGAAACTAAAAAGACTCCCTTCTATAAAAATGAACACAAAAGAAAGACAAGGAAATGAGCATGATTATTTTTCAGTAGCTATTCATTCAAAAAAAGCATGACATCTAATGACATTGTGTTGGAAAAGCCAAACTAAATTGCTTGAAAAGATGAAGTGCTGCTTACTGAGATAGGTTTTATTTGGTGGTCTCTCATCTTGGTACAGATTTAGCTTGACCTTGCTTAGTTTAGAAGAGTTTGGCAGTGACATTACTGCAAGTGTTTGATAAATTCTGCTTCTTTTACCTTAGACCTTCTGATTTCCTGTAACTGATTGATCATTTCTACCAATGTGGCTAGCTTAAAGAATAAGTATTTTCCAGTAATGGATGTGAAGAGAAAGAAAAGATCAAATACAGATTACTTGCAAATATAAAATAAACAGTAGTCAGGCAAGGGCTGAGGGAGAAGAGAGAGCAACTGTTCTGTTGTATTAGAAGAAATCTATATAATTTACTCAAACTATATTTCATAGAATCATAGAATGGTTTGGGTTGGAAGGGACCTTTAAAGATCATCTAGTCCAACCGGGCTACCATGGACAGGGACATCTTTCACTAGATGAGGTGGCTCAAAGTCCCGTCCAGCCTGACCTTGAGGAGTTCCAATGATGGGCATCCACAACTCTGGGCAACCTGTTCCAGTGTCTCACCACCCTCATAGTAAAAAATGTCTTCCTTATCTTTAATCTAAATCTACCTTCTCCCAGTTTGAAACCATTGCCCCTTGTCCTATCACTAAAGGCCTTGGCAAAAAGCCTCTTCATCTTTCRTATAAGCCCCCTTTATGTAATGAAAGGCCGCAATAAAGTCTCCCCAAAGCCTTCTCTTCTCCAGGCTGAACAACCCCAACTCTCTCAGCCTTTCTTCATAGGAGAGGTGTTCCAGCCCTCATCATTTTTGTGGCGCTCCTCTGGACCTGTTCTAACAAGTCCATGTCTTTCTTGTGCTGGGGATGCCAGAGCTCGATGCAGTACTCCAGGTGGGGTCTCACAGGAGTGGAATCTCCCTCGACCTGCTGGCCACACTTCCTTTTATGCAGCCCAGGGTATGACTGGCTTTCTGGGCTGCAAGCGCACGATGGCGGCTCATGACCAGTTTTTCATCCACAAGTATCCCCAAGTCTTTCTTGGCAGGGCTGCTCTCAATCCATTCAGCCCCCAGTCTGTAATGATATTGGGGATTGCCTGAACCCAGGTGCAGGACCTTGCACTTGGCCYTGTTGAACTTCATGAGGTTCGCATAGGCCCACTCCTCAAGCCTGTCACGGTCCGTCTGGATGGCATCCCTTCCCTCTAGAGTATCAACTGCACCACTCAGCCTAGTGTCATGTGCAAACTTGCTGAGGGTGCACTCAATCCCATTGTCTATGTCATTAATAAAGATGCTGAACAGTGCCAGTCCCAATACAGACTCCTGAGGGACACTGCTTGTTACTGATCTCCATTTGGACATTGAGCCATTGACTGCAACTCTTTGGATGCAGACATCCAGCCAGTACCTTATCCATCTAACAGTCCATCCATCAAACCCCTACCTCTCCAATTTAGAGGTAAGAAAATTTTATTTCAATTCTACCTGCTTGGTTCYGACATCACTGATTCTTCCATCCTTGTTTGATTTTTGGTTCCCAGACCGGCAAATGACACAAACCAGGTRTGTTCTTCCCATGACATCTATACTGTATAAAGATTTTCTGCTCACTGCCTGCTCCATTCTGTTTTCTTGTTTAACGCAACAAGTTTCAATATATGTTCYGATGTTGTCAGTTCCTTCTCCTTGCATCCTTACCTGTCTGTGGTTTGTCATGGCTGAAAACCCCAGAGTGCATAAGGTCATCAAACAATAAAAATGAAACTGTGGCAATATKTCAATACCCTGTTTGTTTTGAGAAAATATAGATCAAGATTCAGCCTCTACCCTAACTGGGCTGCTGAGTCTATGTGGCATGTCCACCTTTGTCGTGGTTTAACCCCAGCCAGCAACTAAACACCACGCAGCCGCTCGCTTACCCCCCA
>JASVER010000106.1:838844-884673 GCA_030449065.1 Oceanodroma leucorhoa
GCTCCTCATAAGACCTGTTCTCCAGACCCTTCACCAGCCTCGTCGCCCTTCTCTGGACACGATTATATAGATAATGGACACATATATATAGATAATGATTCTATGATTCTATGATTACATCCCACCTACCTCCCTTCCTCCCTCCAGATTGTTATTCAGTGATTAGCAGCAGCCTTTGTAGACAATTATTTCTTCCTTTAATTAATCAGTAGGAGCAGAGTGACACTCCACCACAGAACATGAAAGTCCCGCTAGGTCATCCGCMCTTCACTCCACCGGAGCAGGAGATATAAACTGATGCTCAGTTCAGTCAATGCTCAGATATCTCTACCTACTCTTTTTTCAGCCTAATAGATAAGTTATCAGGGACATTTCTCCTTAACTGGTGATTTAGAGGTTTTTATTTTCATTTCAGAAGTGTGTAGRTGAAGAAAGAATCTGCCCAGTAAACATTTCGGGGAACCGTGATTTCAAGTAGATGAAAACTACACTGTTGAAAGACCCTTCTATACTGCCAGAGTAATCTAAAGACAACTTTGGTCTGTCTTCTTAGCATAATGAGAGTCAGGCTCAGAAATCAAAAAAACATCATGGTGTCCATTAGCACCTGCCCCTCAAAAAGCCAGAGGCCCCAGTCTAGCATGTAGTGTAGCATGAGGTAGGTGCGTGCCATGATGCCCGTTGGGAATAAGGAGCTACAGCAACATCCTACACACACACACATGCACGCACACGGAGAAACCGCCACAGAGATTGAAAGCTGCAAACTAGCCTAAGCCACTTGCTTTTGTACAGAAAGCAAGAGTTTGCCATCTCCAAGACATCTCCAAGACAAGACTGCATGAAATTCCAGCTGTGTTGCACTCTGCACATCAACTCTCCCTGTCGCCCTTCAAACTCAAGAAGAAAGGAGATTTTTCTTTGCTCTCCTTCAAGAGCTACTCTCTTGCTTAAACAGCTCCTGCACTCTCCCCTGAACGAGGCTGCACTTATACAGCAGGCAAAGGGAGATTGATTTTACAAGAATGCCTGTGAAAGGGAGACCCTCTGGCCATAAGGGGCATAGAAAGAGTGTAATGATTATAACGGTCTTTTCAGTAGTCATTCACAGATCCAGAAAAGAGAGGAAACTGTGTGGGATATCTAATRTAGAAAAAAACCCTAAGCCATTACTGATATCTTAATATCTGTGCAGTACTTAGCAGAAGAGTCTTACCACGCTTCACCCTCTCAGTCGGGAGAAATTACAATGCCATATGAATAATACATGAAGTGCTATTTTGATGATTGAAATTAGTATTAATGCAGAAGATTATTTTAATAGTGTGCATAAATGGAATTTTCAGTGCTGAAAGGAACTCTAATTAAATCCGATTCTTTCAACGATTCGCTGCTACGCCACTCAGCATTTTGGCAGGGGGGAGGCTGTTTGTTTTCTCTAACACTTATTTCTGTCTCCTCTTTAAATAATTTATTGTTATATTAGTCACTACAATCAAAAAGTAAAATAAAAACCTAATGATGAGGTCAAACAAGAAGTCTTTTAATAATACAGAGCACGCTGCACGAGAAGGAAAACATGCCAGCACCTAGGGATAGTCATAGTGGGGACAGGCATGCTTTAATGCTAGGAAGCTGGAGAAACTACTTTCCATTCCTCTTGCTTGTTTTCCTGTAACAAAACCTTGGAATTTCACCAGCACAGAACAGCTAAAAGCACTATTTCTGCAGAATGCACGAGGGATTTTGCTACCTTGCTTTGCCTGTTGCATACAACAGGGTCATACTTGTACAGTGACATATATTCACCATTACCATATAATTGGAGCACTGCATTAGATCTGACTCAGGAAAAACAGGCAGTCATATAACATCTTTCAAGGATCTTTGTCCCACAGCAATTTCCCATTCAGCACACATCTACCTGAATCCCTGTTTGCATAAGACTGACCAGCCTATTTGGACTGTCCTTCTGCAAGCTCAAATGCTTCTAAATTACTTTTTCTAATCCACATGCAGGAAAAGAATTATACCAATGAGATCACCCAGGAATGCTCAGGACGGTGAAAAGCATAGCCAGCCTGTTTGCGTTGCAGAAAGTGCAAAGCCAGGAAGATGTTATGATAATTTCATAACTCTTCTCAAGCTCCACTTCTCCTCCTTCATAAGSGGTGTGGGATCAGGATGAATCACTAAGAGGTGTTTGCTTACCTTAAAAGCAATTCATTTCTTTTTTTTCCCCCTAGAATAAATGAGTGTGGGTCAGCACTTCACCAGCTTGCAGAACAAGCCCAGGCAGCTCTACCTGCCTTCCTTTCTCTGAACAGGCAGAGCAGCTGAATCAGCCCTGCTGTGAAAAGACTACATCAGATATTGATAATGACAACAGCAGTAATGTTGTGTGTAGGCTATTTTCACTGCAATTCTTTTGGGGCAATGGCTATATTTTAGTACATTCTTTATGAAATGGCTAATACATTCTGAGGTGTTGCACAGTACTAGATTACATGGAACCTCGCCTTCCAACAATTGTTGCTTGTTCTTTCTTGGAGAGAGAGTATTCAGACAAAAGAGTAATCCCCCAGTTTATGTTCCCAGTGCTCAACTCTTCCAGACACTGCATGATAATAAAATATCCATCATTATATGTTCACCTTCTACAATGTGTCTTTCTGCTGTACTGTGAAGAAAATACAGTTGAACAATCCTGACCAAAAGCAGCCAGCTGGCTCCACTCTCACAAGAAGTTAGAATTGTAGCCAGTGCTCCTACACTCCCTCTTTGAGAAACATCACAAGACATATTTCACCAGAGCTAGGATTAATATTTTGGTTCTTTGGTGAGATCCTGGTGTCTTGTGGCCAAGAGTAGCTCCAACAAAATCAATGAAAGGAATAAGGGGGAAAAAAATGAAGATCTAGAAGGAGAAATCCAGGATCTAGAACAAACATGCAAAAATCCAGGRTAGTAATAAAAATAAGAGTTCCCTGTAGATGCAAGAACAGTAGAGGTCCTTGAAATACATCAATCTCTTCAGCTCTACGTGCTCTGGATGTAGAGTGCAGTGGCTGGAGGCTACTGCACCTTATAGCAGGGGCCAGCCACTGTCCTCCTCAGACTTTATTCAAAGGTGGTTTAAAGCTATGATTGCATCTACATCCTCACAGAGGTAAGGTACAGTATTACTGTACAGCCTGCCATGTGCTAGTCATTTGAGCAATATTTACGGCYATGTATTGTGCTATGAAGCATAATAAACAATGACAAAATATCAGTGGCATATTCATCTGAAGAATCATCATTTATGTGTTTTATGATGGGGCTGTTTCATAATTTATTGCAAAGTTGTTTTGTGCTGTAAAATGCATTATCCAATAGTTTTTAATGTATGGTCACAATACATTATCGCAGCACGGAGGTTAAGCTCAGGTGTTTATTACTGAGGCATTTTTAATCATAAAGGAGAATCCAGGATTGACTAACCCATTTTGGTAGAAATTTGAGTTGATGGAATACTTAAATGAGAATAATAGATGCTGTCAAACTGGCGGGGCCATTGACAATAGACTCTGGAGCCTTTGCATTTAGGAGACAGAATGAGTCTTATTTCAAGCTGCTTTGCTTTTGTTCTGGTGATATTGATACAGATATAAACACCTGTTTACAGAAAAAAAAGAGATTTTTGAGTCACTCCCCTGGACAAGGAAGGTCAGAAGTAGTTTAGGTTTTTGCTGTCCTCCTGGGGCCTTCAATAACATCCTCTACATACAGGTAGAGATTACCACCCCTGCAGGTCCAGGTTTCCCCCTCCATAGATGCTACTGCTTCCTCAGACCTGTCAGCAGAGCAGATGGTGCTCTCAACCTACCTCAGTGCACCTCAACCTACCTCAGCAAAAATGAGTGGGGGTAACAAAGACCTATTATTCTGAAGAATTTAGAGAGCTACACCCCCAGGCCATGGAAAAAAGCAAAGGGGTGCAGCCACCGTGATCAAGCCATAGGTACTTGTACTGTAAACATCTACCCACCAATCAAGTCACGTCTGTTTCTCCACCTAAATCGCGTTTTGCTACTAAAGAGAACATCATCTTGAAGTGTGCAGTCACCACTTCTGTCTCCTCCAGATCGCTCCCTCAAGACTCACCTTTTCAAGGATGTCAACAAAATGCACCACCTGACTGCTGATGGCCAGCTCTAACAGCTTGCTCCAGGGAGGCAGCATTGCTGATACATTATCCATTCTCCACACCACAGGTTTTTGTGGGGGTTTTTGGGTTTGGTTTTGKTTTTTTTCCTCCATTGATTGCATCCAATTATAAACTAGACTAGGCGGATAAACATTTATTGACCAAGTGCCACCTACACATTTCAGACCTGGGTGCAACTACAGCACAAAATGAAGTGCAGAAAAAAGATCCTCAAGCAAGCCAGTAAGTTCACAAACCCCAGCATGGGTATATGGAAATGTCAGTTCAGGTCCAGCACCAATAAATCTATTTCAACACTGGTATCTGTGGATACCTCTAAATTTCTTCTGTGACTTGCATTGTGTGGCTGGGGTGTGCCTCCACTGTGCTATCCTTCAGGGCCAATGTCAGGGTGAAATCTTTCAGTAAGACCTGCACTTTGCACAAAAATGGGGGGTTAAAATAATATGTAGCTAATAATTAACTAATTTTTACATAATTTTAAATTTCTCCTAACACTTTACTAAAAAATACAGTGCAGTCATAGACCTAAAGGTATATTATTGCCATCAGTGTCATAAAAATTGCTCTCAGAGAAGCAATAATGAGAACTCCAGCACTGCATATTCTCAGCCGACTTTCAGGATATGTAATGTGTCACTGCTACTTGTCTGCAGTCATTAAGGAGGTCATCTGACAAGACAGACCTGAACTTGGACTTCAATATTTTCGTCATGGAAATTTCAGCTTCGCTCAGATGTGTTGACCTGAAACATGCACTTAATCAAAAGGGAACTCCACTCAGAAAGAGAAAGCTGAGTTTTTTCCAGTAATGGCTAAAAATATGGTTGACATGGCTGTGCATTTAATTGCACATCTGTTTGCAAGGTTATAATTTGCATTCCAGGTCACTGACATTTACTTGCAAGACACTTCCAATCTGATTAGAAATTCTGCGTATAAGTCTAGCAACCAAGAAGCTAGCAGAGAGGTGACTATGTTGCAGCTGAAGACAGAAAGTCACATCTCAAAATTCTCCTTAGCATCTTCCAAATAGCCTGACTACATCATCTTAGGAAAGTTTATGTCTTCTTTGACTTTCCTTTGAAATATAGAGGAAAGAAATCTGTGTTGAACTAGGTTATCTAAGCTCAAGCTTCATTCTGAAAGCACTTACTGAGGAAATAATTTGTGTCAGTTTTCCCTTCACCTTGAATTTCAGGATTAAGGTCTTTAGGTTTGGATGTCAGTTCAACAGTGAAAGCCAAAACAGACAGCTGTGGAGGACCACTGAGGAGTTCATACTGCTTACCTCTCTCATTCAAGAAGTGGCATATTTCTGGAAGAAGATTTTGAAATCTTTTAAGTTGATTTCCTTTTCTGTTGCACTATTGTGTGGAGAAGGTAGGCAGCTGTAATGTGCACTATTAAAAGATTATTTTGAAAATGTAAGTAATGGAATCTGACAGAGATGAAGTTTGCTATCCTCAGGATGGCCTGTGCTACCAAAAGACTGCTGTTAACCTTAGCAGGGACTTAAAGAAGCTGGAAAGATAACTCTTTCCTGTGCAGTAGATAGGTATCATCACTGAGGCAAGGGAAAACCACCAGCTGCTGTTATTGAAACAAGTTGTGGAATAAGCACTTCCATGTCTTCCATCTACCTTATGAATAGCAGGAAAATGTTTCCTCCCAGTGTTTTCTTTTGTTAGAGTTTTAGACAGTTCTCCTTTGAAACCATGCTCTATGGACATCATTCATATGAGTACCGGGCTGTGTCGACAACAGCTGCTGACTATTTTAAGAGGAAGACAGTGAAAGTGCATGTTTCCAACTTTTTTCAATTTCCCCTCAGATTTTCCTGTTACAACTTCAATTTTCCTTGCTGCCACACTCCTAGAAATCTGGATACCATACATAACATTCAGAATATATAGTTATCAGAAAATAAGTTTGCACTTGCAAGGTGACCCTCTTCTACCAGCTCAATATTTTCATTGCATTTCTTTTTGGCACAGATTTCTGGTGTAAGACATAACTGTTCAAGCTTCGGGTTTAATTCCTAAACATATGAGTAGGACCAACGCCAGCCTCAGACCTGGGGGTATATCCATTCTTCCACTTGGGCTGGCCTCCTGGCTGCGCTGTCTGGAAGACTCAACTGTGTTGAAAGGAAGGCTCTCTCCAGCCCTTGCTCTGCACACGTCACATTAGATAATCCTTGATTAAAAGTATGTAAACAGAAGTAGGACTAGGATGCCTTTGTTCAACTTCTATTCCAACGTCTCTTGTATCTTTGACTGAACAGTAAACGAGCTTCAGTAAAAGATATAATGAAGATTTTCTTTTCAGTGACATGATTTTTGAAGATGGGGAAGGCCTACAGGCAACATGGACCTCTGGCAACAGGCAACCTCTGCCTACAGGCAACAGAACCTCTGGATGAGGTTCTGACCACTAGTTCATTACATACACATTCATTATAGTATCGCCTTCAAAGAGAGAAAAACCTCCTCGCATTGCAACCTTTCCCTCAGCCAGGGACACTAAGGGGATGGAGGCATCTAAGCTACATGCTTGATTCAGACATATGCACTCTACAGAGGGCATTTGAACACACTCCTCTGCTCAAACACTACTTGGTTGTTTAATGACAGGCTGTATGACTGTCTGCCCCATGGGGTGGTAACCTCTCCCTATTGAATTTGCAGGGATCTTAGATGCCACACGCTTCCTTTTTCTCACCATGCAGGATGGCAGGGCAGGGGGCACAGATACCCAGTTTTTCATCTGCTGACACCTAAATTGGAAGTGCTTATGGTGTTTTTCCAGATCTTGTCCTCTGTCTTAATCTTTGCACCTACTGTCAGCAGAATGCTGAACAAGCCCTCTGGAAAACTAGACGGTAGGTATACTGAACTAGGCACATTGATGGATACTTCAGAGATTACTTGGCCTTAGCTTTCTGCATTTCTAAAATTCAGATAATGATTGTTACCTACCTTGAGGACATACTGGGAAGCTTAATTCATTAACTGTGTTCATAAAGCAAAGCAGTATCTTTTGGCTCCTAATTTAAATTCAGTAGCCAATGTTAAGTCCCTAAATCAATATGTAGAGATGTGAACAAAAAAGATTTCTCTTTCAAAAGAGTTTGGGTCCATTCATCCCTCAGCAAGAACTCTCCTACTTTCTCTACTTTTAATTGACTCAGTTGAGAATTGGGAACCAAACATCTGACCATTATGATCTAAATTTGTGTTTGTCAGAGCAAAAATCCAGCCTAAATAATGTGGCTATTATACTCCCCACAACAGAAGCTATCTATGATTGAAGTGTTATTCTCATTAACTTCATAATAAACCTCTGCAATCAGAAGATACTTCACCGATGGGAACTCTCTGAGACTGTCTCTGCCCTGATTAAATGTCTTTGGTGCATATTTGCAATTACATTTGAGCGAACTTACATACATATATGCGAACATTTCAAATGTCCATGCCATACTCTTACCTCTGCAGGACCACGGAGTAGTTTTATCTCCTCATAAGCCAAAGAGTATGTTGTCTTTTTCTTTCCTTTATTTCCTCCCTATTTCATGGTGCATCTGTCCATAGTATACTCATATTATAGGAGGACTGGAAATGATCTGGACCTACATGTCAAATGTAGCTTTCCCCACCTCCCACCCCTCTTATTCTCTCATTTCTTTTTAGATGCGAAGTTCATTCCTTTCAACTTCCTTTGAAGCAGTTGATGCTTTCAGGTGATGCCATTGGTTTGACAAGGCAGCCTAAATCATTGAATATAATATCATTGTCATCCTTCAGGGTTTCTACCAGCTGCCTAGAGGGATGATAGAGGAACTGTTTCCTTCTTAGGTATAATTTGTCTCCTGGGATGCTTTAGAGGAAGATTTTACCTCTCTCCGAATCACAGAGCAGATTGCTACAGACAGGCATAGGTGATAAGTTGTCTCTTTGCTGGTAAGTCTCACTGACACGCTCACATCCTTGGGGGAGGGCATATGCCCCTCAGATCAGAGTGGTATAGAGTGCTAGAGTTGGATTTTTGCCTTTGTCTGTAGCATTTTGCACTGCCTGCCTCCTATGAGTACTGGAGGATGTCGTGGCAAAGCCATGGGGTCTTCTTTGCATGCCATACTATAGTGGTGGCATTTGATTTTTTGATTATAAGTCTCGGCACAGGCTGTTACAAATGGTTTATTGGCCTGCGAAGGCAGGTGGAATAAATGTTTTATAGACCTTTCTGTACTACACATTCATTATACACTTGTTCATAATTGTAAGGAATTGAACTTGTTGAACTGAGTAGTCCAGTCCAGTGTTCGTAAGTTCACTTTGGTGTGACCAGTTCTTTAATCAGCCAAACTCTTTCAATGGATTTTTCAAATCTCCTTATGCAATTGATTTCTAATTATTGCTGCACTCCCTTGTGTGTAAAGACTACAACAATCTAGACTAATTCAAGTTTTAACCACTTGTTGAAGTGGTGAACTTGCAGTACAATCTGCATTTAGATAAGCCACTTGAGCCCAGTTGAGGAAACAATCCCATTTCAGGGAAGCATTTGAACACGTAAGAATAATTGGTTGAGATGACTGGGATTATGATGGTTGGATTTGCAAGGATTTCCAAGACAAACAGGACACTGGGATAATGCAGTTAAGGCCTCCCCATGTTTACAGTTAACAGAGCACCAGGGAATGATGTGACTAGCACTTTGCTCAGAAACATCAAAATTTAGGAAACAAATTAAGCAACCAGGCTTAGATTTACTGGGTGGGAARGGGAAATCGCTGCCTTAGAAAGCATCCTTACTCCTGGGTGTGGTACAACTTTAGCTGCTCATCTGACTTGCTGAATTTGCAGCACAGCTGGATCTGGCCTGGCCCAGTGGTCATTTCCAGCTGCTTTGGTGTTTTCAGACTAAGGTGCTAAAGGTCCAAGAGTTTGGAGAATGGCCTTACTTTTCCCCCATTTGTGATACCATGATAAGTCTCTTAGTCTGTTTCATTTCTATTTTTCTCCACTATGAAATAGTCCATAACTCTACCCACGACCAAGCTGTGGTAAAAATAAACCCGTTTGTAAGAGTAAAAGCCACTTCTGCTTCTAAATACTCCCACTCTTTCTAGATTGTGGAGGGGAAATGGTAATGAATATACCAGGATTCGTCCTTGTTTCCTGCTAGGGCTTTTACACTTGTTTTGACCCTTTGTGTTAAGATACTGGGTTAATACCTGGGCAATGCTTGAAGTCTCCAGTGGGAGGTTTGAATCCACAGCATTATTAAAATAAGCTGTAGTTCACTTTACCAGAAAACAGGAATTATTAAGGAGCAGACAGGGCACAAGGTTACGTGAGCCAGTCTAGCCTTTCCTATATTCCTTTAGTGCCAAAACCTTGTTCTCAGTAAAATCTTTCTCATGCTCCTCTCTTGTCTTCCTCTTGGGTGGTCAATAGCAGAAGCCCAGAGTGCAAGTCAGGTGGTAAGAAGATTTCTCAGCAGGGTTTGAAGTCAACAAAGATCCAGAATCGCTGGAGACAAAGCGGGTGAAAACCTGCCAAATCTGCTCTTAGCCTAGCTCTGCTAGAGGAAATGATTACCTATCCTTACACCCTGCTTTCCATCTTGTTTTCCTTTATTTCCCTAAGCAAAAAAATCAAAGTTCTTCATTCACAACTGTATAAGTGAGATGTCAGTGGCACTTTGAGCATTATACTGTATTAGGTACTCCAAGCACTCCTCAACAAAATAGTTGAGAGAAAAGATCTTGAAAGGCTTTGTATTATACAAGTGAAGACAAGAGGAACACAACACACTAGAGACACTGATAAACAAACAAAGGCCTTATCCGAACATATGTCTAAAACCATTTTCAAATGATTAAAGAATCACAATTTTTTCACTTTGGAAGAATGGAGAAATAAGCGGTGTTTAAATCTTTAAACAGTAAGACCTGTGGTCTCACCCTTTATTGATTCAGGTACTATTTATCTCCTTCTATATTTCACTGCAACTAAACAAAAATGGTTCCTATTATATTCTATTCCTTTTAGAAAAAAATTCAAACATATCCTGCCTGGGAGGAAAGCCAAAATGTTGAAAAGATATGATGAATGAGAGTAGACATTAGCTGAAGCAGGAACACTGAACAAAAAATGCAAGGCATCGGCATGGTACTGCTTTTATTGTCACTAGCGAATCTGAAGGCTGCCACTTACTAAAGCATAAACACTTATTTTTTCAACTTAATAGTTAACTCCGTATAAACTGAATGTTGGCTATTTTTAATTAAACGTCCACCACTGCCAGTCCACAAACAGACAGGCTGGAAACCGTGAAAGGTATCCACAGAGGCTGTTTTTGGTTGGTCCCTGAGATGCACGAGGGAGCTGCTCCATACTGGCTCCCAGAGCAGGAAGCGAGCACTTTCTTTTTCCCCATGCAAGCATAAATCTGTAGTCAAGAGAAGGTTATAGAAACCTTCTCCTCAGTGGAGAATTTTCCTGCATCACAAATCCCCCAGTCATTTGAAGGTTGGCTCCAAAGCACAGTGAAGTTTTTTGGTAATGTTTCCATGGACCTTAAGGTTTCGTTTAGTTCTGCAAACGTTGTGAAATGCCCTAACATGTCCTAGACATCCACAGATATGACATGGGTGCCATGGAAGATTCATGACCCAATAGAGACCGGGTAGGATGTGCCAAAAAGTCTTACAAGCAGAGTCTTATCACCATCCCTTCACAGTTTCCTAAAACTTGACCTAGACGATTTTCCAATCCAAATGAAACAGTCAGACCCTTTCAGCATGCACCAGTAAACTGAATTTGCTCTGTCCTGCTCAAAGTTATCTTGGCATTAATCAGTTTCCGGGTGAAGATGTGTAGCGGTGCTGGTGCAGTGCCACAACCAGTAGGAAAATCAGTCTCCCAAGAAACCTATTAGCGTGCTCATAGATCCTGAATCTGGAACACATGTGGCCAGTTTGATATCCAGGCAATGTGAGCTGGGCTCTCTCTGTACATTATCCCCGATATTAACATCAGCCAAGAGATGCATGCCTGGAACTGGGATTAAATTCCTGCTCACCTTTAATCTCAGACTTTCAAATCTGAGCTTGGGTGACACCTGTTAATGTCAAGACGTATGGAAGGACTTATGTGGGTCTGTAGGCTCCCAAACCTCTCAAGCTTGCCAAGTGCTCTTTCAGCAGCCTCTGTACCTCCACAACAACTACAACTGTGCTGGTAGTAGCCTGGGTACATTTCCTCGCTCTTGCCTTCTGCCCCAGCTCCTTCAAGGAGCCACTCATTGCTATAATTTCATCTGCTAACTTTGTGCAGATAAGATGTGTTTTCCACGTTGTGCTCTGGGGTGGCTGAGGGGTGAAATGTTTCCCCTTTTTSAGGAGTGCCTTAACAGTACTATGCTTAGACATGTTTCTGCAGGCAGGAAGTCCCCCCTGAGGAAGTCAGTGGAGGAGCCCTCTCTTCAAGAACATTGAGAAATGAATAGTTTAGTCTCTAATGAGACTAAACTACTGGGCATGAGCCTTTGCTCAGAATGAAAGATTCATATGGATTATAGCTATAAACAGAGCTCTTCCTGAGTTTCTACGTAGCTCAGGGCCGCTTTGCCTCCACCTCTGCAGTTCCCTCAAAAGAGGTGGCAGCACATCTATCTGCCCAAAGTGTCCTACTCAATAAGAAAGTGGGTAAATCCCAGCATCAAGTGGATAAATTAATCTTCTACCAGTCTGTAGTCTGTTTTTGTTAGCACTGTATCTAAAAAAAACCACCCACCTGGTGCAGAATTTCTCTTAAGATCTAAACTAGCAACACATGGATCTCAACACAAGCCAGCAAGAAACAATGACAAGGCTTTAAGTTCCCTGGCTTCATCGAAAGCCCAGGAGTTGCTTCTGCATACCTGTGCAAGATTACTAATAAAGCCAACATTTGTGAGAGCCCTTTTGGCTGATGCATGAGCTGCAGAATCACTGCCTGTCAGATCTGTGACCAATGTGGCCTGCGATAGCAGACTCAGCCCGGGCGCACTTAGCTCACTGTCTGGGACGCATTTAAAGCTCTTTGTTTTCATTATGAGATGAGGATTTGCCAACCCTAGTACTTCTATGTACTGACAGCTTAACTGCTGATGTCAGATTTTGCTGAAAAATGAGTTAATTTATGATTGCATGAAATGTTTGTCAAAAAGACAAAACGCTTGGATCTGTTGGCAGTATATAAAACTATAAATACTAGAGAACATAGTGACAAGAGCCAACATTTATTAAAATTATGGCCTGTAATGTTTTCAATAACCTCTTTCATTTGTTTATTATTATTTCACATCAGGAGGTTTCTAAAACCATACAATCCAGGCAGCCAGAGCACGCCTAGAGTACAGGTGGACAGCAAACTTCACCATGAAGGACTTGGGAAGGGGCACAAGTAGAGACAGGAGGGAAGTCTATCATCACATTTAGTCATCTTCAGACTTCTCCATAGGTAAGTCCCACCACTCCTTCTGCCAGAGATGCTGTTCCTTATCCAGTGACTTTCTGATGTCTTTATGACAGCTACTTGGATAATAATCATGGAAGAGTAACACTGGGAAAATAAAAAGCAAGCTGTCTCCCTCCTGACTCTGAAACCGCTCTGGAGAAGCAAACCCCTTTGGCTTATTGCCAAGGGTAACGGTTGCATTTGGAGGCCCCAGATGACTCCTGATCCATGGGTTCATCAGAGATCTTGGTGCACTGAAYAAGGTGGGGACCCTCTATAACCAGTTGTTCTTGTTCACTCCCACCCACCTCCTGCTTGCTTTGGACCCCGGATCCCTCCAAGAGGTAGGCTYCTCTTCAGCTGTACTTTCTCCTTGCTATTTATGTCACTGATCAGGACTCCACTCTGACAGTCCTCATTCAGCTACAGAAGAGGGGCCTTGCTGTAGTGAGCCTTACATCTAAAGGTTGGTAAATAAAGAGCAGAAAGGGAATTAGATGTCCAGAGAAAGCAAGTAATTCACCTGAGGGTAAATCATTACTGAACCAGTGAGAGATCTTAGGTTTCCTGACACAAAGTTTAGCTCCATGTCCACTAATCCTGCCCCTTAGTGGTTTTCTCCCTGCCCTAACTYGTCTTTCATATTCATTCCTATCGTATTCTCACGCATACTATTCCCCTTTTACCAATACCTTTCTCTCACTCAGGGGAATTACCTGGACTTCGTGCTCTTCTACCTTGTTCTCTGCTTCACTAAMATTTTTTTCCTGCTACTGGCCCCCAGTGAAAATAATACTGTGGCTTTCATTTCCTCACATTTTCTTTAGTGTTTGCATGTCTCAAGCTGTTCTCGGCCATGCTGTCCAGAAAGCAACCAAGGGAAGAACCACCAGTATGAGACCGGCAGACTTCCAGACAGACAGCATGACAGAGTCACTCCACTGTCAATGCATGAGCCTTCCCACAGTGTTTGCTCCAATTCTCTGTTTATCGTGGTTTTAAATAGATTGTCCAATCATTCCTTTAGGGGACTATAGCATATTGCTCAGCACTTAATCATTGTCATTTATTGGCACTGCTGTGCCAAAGATACAATCCCCTTTCCACGGAGCATGCAACCCCAATCAGGCTCCTCTCAAATTAGACTCAAGTCAATGTCATGGAGATATTTCCACTGATCATTACTGAGATTGCTGTGAATCTGTGTATTTAGCAATACTAAACTCCTCTGTTAATCTAAACACTGGAAAAACTTAAATCATTATTTCTCTTTTATACTAAAACCTGGAGGTGGAAGCATGAGTTCTGGGGAAAGCCTGGGTGGAAGATATATGCTTCTTTCCCAGTTTCATTCTTTGGGCTCAATTCAGTTGCCCAAATATAAGCGTGTAGTGACTTTTGAGATGCTAGTGGCATCCAAGATGGCTGCACAAGTATGCCAAAGGACCTACAGTAAAGGCAGTTTCAGGCAGGATGCCTTAGGGATTCTGAGGTGGTCCTAAATGCCTTTAATCAGGCAACTAGATGGTGCCCCCTTTCCTGCTAAGTTCAAAATAGGAATGTAGTAGGGCACAATTTCAAGCTTAGCTTATCACATTTCCCAGGTTGTTATCTCCTGAATAGCTAACAAAGAACAAACTGGCATGACTGAGACCCGTCTGGCCCTTAGATTCTCACTTGCCCTTAACTTCTGCTGCTGAAGGGAAGGAGTAACAACTCAGTCTCTCAAAACACCTTGTCTAATCTGTGTAGCCAGCTCGTGTGGAGATCTGAGCAAGGAAAACCATATATTCTGACAGAATGTTTTCTGGGTTTTTTCAGGAGAAACTTTGGCCATCACAGATCCTTTTTTAGCTTGGAGGGAAAAGCTAGTCAGATAAATAGCCAATATAAGGATGTGGTCCCTTGATCTTGAAAGTGTGAGCAGTCAGGCAAAGAAACTGCATTAGCAGAAAACAAAGAGATAGCTGCAGCAGTTAACCTATCCCAGTACTTAAAGGGTCACA
Source organism: Oceanodroma leucorhoa (assembly GCA_030449065.1). Classification (NCBI taxonomy): domain Eukaryota; kingdom Metazoa; phylum Chordata; class Aves; order Procellariiformes; genus Oceanodroma; species Oceanodroma leucorhoa. The sequence goes on from JASVER010000106.1 coordinate 853,574, forward strand.
GTAATGCTAAATATGCTTTCCTATTGGGACTGTTGCCATGAAAGGACACTCTGAAGACAACATACAGAGTTTCTAGCATTTCCCAGAGACGGTCACCTCAGCCGCTATTTGAGGAACTAAGTCGTGGTATTCACCAGTGCTGCACCCAATAGGTCTTTAGCGGTGTGTCAGTCACTCATGTTTTCAAAAGCATTTGTGATGCTAAACATTTCTCATGAAGTCTAAATGTCTCTCTACACAAGCTGCTTTACCAGCAAACTTTCACTTTTCCTGGTGACTTTACATTAATACAGCAAAGATCTTCAGTCATTACGTCTTAGGACATTGAGGAGACAGTGGTTTTTGCTGACAACAGAAGAGTCGACACTGAGCAACTTTACTGCAGTTTTGCACATGCAATCGTGAGAAAGATATTGTCTAAAAAGCAAAGAATATTAATAGATGCTTTTAATTACATGCTTTTAATGATTGATTTGTCATGATGTGGCAGGTTAGCCCTGGCTAAAGGCCAAAATTCCACCCATCTGCTCACTCACTCTCTTTCAACAGGACAGGGGGACAAAATAGGATGAGAAACCTCATGACTCAAGATAAGGACAGAGAGATCACGCACCAGTTACTGTCATGGGAAAAACAGACTCAAACCAAGGAAAATTAATTTAATTTCTTGCCAATTAAAATAAATTCAAATGGTGAGAAACAAAAACAACACSTTCCCCCCATACCTTTCCCCAGTCCCACCTTCACTCCTCCACTCCCGACTCCTTTCCCCACAAGGGGCGCAGGGGGTGGGGATGGGGGTTGTGGTGGGTCCACCACAGCCCCTCTCGGCCTCTCCCCCCTCCTCACACGTCTCCCTGCTCCAGCGCGGGCCCTTCCCCGGGCTGCAGTCCTTCAGGGACAACCTGCTCCCGCCCGGGCTCTCCACGGCCACAGCTCCTGCAGGAAATATCCCCCTGCTGTGGCATGGGGCCCTCCCCGGGCTGCAGGGTGGGTCTCTGCTCCCGCGGGGTCTCTCCAGGGCTGCAGGGGATCCCTGCTCCGGGCCTGCAGCACCTCCTGCCCTCCTCCTCCTCCGCCCTCGGGGTCCCTCTGCTGCTGCTCCCTCCTGGGCTTCCTCCTCCTCGGCCTGTGCCGCCTTTTGCCCTTTCGGAAACCTGTTTTCCCCCCGGCGCCCCCAGCTTGGCTGAGGGGCTCAGCTGTGTCCTGCGGTGGGGCCGCTGGAGCCGGCCGGGACCGGCTGGGACCGGCTGTGTCCGGCACGGGGCAGCCTCGGCCTCTCCTCACAGAGGCAGCCTGCAGCCCCACTGCCAATGTCTGGGCGTGGACACACAATACACATGAGAAGAGAAGTCTTAAACTAGGACTAAGGCATTTCAAGTTTAAGGAGCATTATAAAAATTAGTTTTAGCTTAAAAATCAATTATAAGGATATGATACTAGCTGAACAATTTGAAGGCAAATTATATAATTAGAGGAAATTTATATTTCATGGGTCTTACAGGAGATTCATAACTTGGGATATTTGAAGACATGTCTTTGGGGCAGGTTTAGTCTCACCTCTTCAACCTGTGGACTCAGATAGATAGATAAACTCTAGAGGTTCCTTGTTGAATAGGTAGGTCAGAATCACAGACCTCTTCTGATCTTCAGCAGGGTAAGGTCAGCAAAAGCTGTACGAGCCTGGAGCAATCATGAATAAGTACAAGTTTGTTTCTTAGCCAGGAAATAAGCCTGCTGCCCTTTGCTAACCCCCTGAAGCCCATCACATGAGGCAATGAGGCAAGGCGGGCAACCACTGCACAGCAAGTCCTTCTCTTCTGCATGTGGACAAGGACTGCTTGAACTAAGCAGCAAGGATCAGTCATAACAGCTCAGCTGGCTCCCCAGAGCAACTGTGAGTCAGACCCTTAATTTGGTTTACCCACTGTTTGGTTCCTGCTGTACTGCTGGAGTTCAGATGAGTTGGATGCATGGCAAGTTGCTAAAGTAGTTCTCAAGTGGAGAAAAAACAAGTTTAACACTTTGACAGTAGATTTTTGGTCCTTCTTGTACCTGGAAGCCCTGTTTGAAGAGAGGTAATAGATTGGCAGGACCCTTTAATATCAGTTAGACAAGCTGGACATCATCAAGAAAGATCACAGATGCTAAAATCCCAAGGGAAGAAAAGGTAGCAATGAATTAAATAACCCAGCAATGTCTCTTTCCTCCCTCACAGTTCTGACAACAAGGAAATTAGCTTTGATGGTTTTCAATACCAACACGACTGGTATTGAATGATACTCAATGGAAACAACTCTCCTTCTCTGAAATTTATCACAGTGCTCACAAATTCCCCATCCTGGAAAGGGCAAGCTTCATCTGCCCACTCTTTTATCTGTCTCCTGTGCAGCTGTAGATGTAAATTCTGCTTTAAAAAAAAAAAAAAAAAAAAGACTTTGAGATCTTGTACCTCAGCCAAGATTTGATGTACTTTTCAACGTCAGCAAATTGGAAAATCTCAGCGTAAGTTGGAAGTTGAAATAAATGAGCTCTGAGATCTCTACCTCGGTGGGAGGATTTGTTTTGTCTTTTCTTCTTCTTGGCTGCTTGTGAGTATTATTTTTTATGGAGCTTTCTTGCCTCTTGCCTTACCGTGTCACCAGCAAAATAAAAAAGCATTTGACAGTGCAGTCTGTTAAGGAACATGGAGAAGAGGGCAAACTGACTGCCCAGCTGAAGGCATCACAAGTGGATACTTTCTAGTGAAAAAGGTGGGAAAGATCCAGCTGCCTCTGCAGGTGCCAGATCCGAAGACCCATTTCCAGACACAGGAGCCCGGACTGCTTGCAGACAAACAGCTGCACTGTGAAGTGAAGTCAAGAGCAGGCATTAAATTATATGAGACAGCCCATAGGAAAAAGAAATGTCTCCCCCCACCCGGTGCACTGACCCTCTCTGCCCGGCCAAGACCTCCCAAAGGTTCAGTCAGCCACTGTGAGTCTCAGGATRGGAAATCCTATTTTAGAGTGTGGTTTTATAGTAGAAACCTTGCACTTGGGATAAGTGTTCGGGGTCCCTGCAGAGGGGAAGGAGATTTAGATTTTTCTGAAAAGGATCTATAAAAGTCACGCTTGAAAACCGAGAGCACCCATGCTAGGAGATAGGAAATGCTGAGGACAGATTAATCTCCCTCCTCTTCAGGATCGAAGTGTCTTAGCACAATATTAATTTAAACGCACTCCTTAAGATAGGAGCTACCTTTCAAAGAGACTACTGGAAGTGCAAGGGTCTGCCCMTGAGGTAGAAGATGTGGATGGGGAATCACATGTATGAAACCTTTGTGAATGCAAGCCAGGCCAGATCTTGATCGCTTCATTTCCCTGTCAGATGGTTTCGTTCGTTAAGATCTTGTCCCATAACTGTTCCCCTCTTATGTAAGGTGAGGAGCCCTGCCTGGAGGAGCAGCCAGGATTATAGAGTTAACACCAAGCTGGGCAATGTCAAAATCTTCTCAACTGTTTCAGCAATAAGAGGATGTTATTTTGAAACTGTAGGGAAAAACACACATGAAAAACAAGCTATGGTAACGAATTTTAAGAAGTAATTTAATGCTACTCATAACAGGGGAGCATAATCTCTCAGACTGATGAGCAGTCTAACTAACACTAATTTATGAATAATAATTCAATCTAAATATCCTCTGTGTGTGTATGTGTGTGTATGTGTGTTCATGCAAATAGTGAGTCTGCCTCAGCATTTGGTAATCCTGTGAGTGTTTTGGTAAGGGTGCTAATGAACCATAAAGTACAGAGATCTAGTTGTCTGACAATGCTTCATATTAAGATCAGGCAATGAAGTGTAAAAAAGGGACTGGATATGAATGCATTAAATGTTGCTGGTTTTTTACACTCGTATGAAAAGAGTGAAACACCAATGAATGGAATTGTACCAGGCAGCACCGGAGGTGTCTCAGGTACACTCTTTGATCACTCATACTCCTGAAGCAGACAAGGTTTTGCTTGTCTTGCATTAGTTTTAAGAATTACACACAAAATTCCTTGTTGCAAGGTTATTAAAAATATTTTTATCTGTCAAAAAGCAAAAGCTATGAATTCCCTGAGAAGAGAAATAAGGAAAAATAAATCCTTCCTATCATTTGTTGTAAAGCAATGGTTGCAGATCCAGCATGAAGTTTTTATGAATTTTGGTCTCTGGTTCTTATCTCTTAAACAAGTGTTTCTAAGCAGGATTAGATTTATACTGCTGATAATATGTAGAGCAACGTTTCTTGGCATGTTGCAGAAGGAAACAAAAGAAGAAAAACATAATGTTTTCCATTTCTTTGTTTCTTTGCAAGGAACACTCATTAAGAACTTTGCTGGGAGATTACATTGGTGTGATCAAAAAATTGTCTTTTTTTTTTTTCACTCAGGCATAAGATGTATAAGCAGAAGAACATAAATAGCAGTAGGAGAGAAGAATTACCTACTTTTTGCATAGAACACTGGAGAAACCACTACTGCAGTGCTGTGTGCAGTTGTCATGTCCACACTTGGAAAAAAAAGTTAAAAAAATAGAATAGGCTTAGTGGAGAGTTAAAAGATTTGTTTGGGGTCTGGCAAGCATGCCTACCTAAAAGATGCCAGGGGTGTTTTAATGTGAAGGTTAAGAGGCTATGAAATCATTCTCTATGGGGGCATCTAACCTGACCTGTGGTGAACAGCCAAATCCCAAAATCAGCCAGCTCAGGGATCAGGCTGGAGCATGTTGTGAAAACAAGTAATAAGGATTACCATTTGGAGCTGTGGCCTCCATCCTTATTCCTTAAGAAACTCTAAGTGAGGAATTTCCTTCAGACTAAGAATGGGAAAGCTGGCCTTAATGGACAGAAGATACTGGCTGCTTGCAAGAGTGACATACATAGAAGTCGTTGGTTTAGTGCAGCTTTGGAAAGACACGCCAGTGGAAATCAAAACCCAATATGATGAGACACCAAGAAGTGCTAACAGCAGGGTCATTTGTTGTTCCTTTGTCCTCTGACATCTCAGGTGGGACCAAGGCCCAATTAAGAAAGACGAATCCAAAACATAATACTATACCAGCTACTATGAAGAAAATTAACACCATCCCAGCCAAAACTAGTACAGTGTCACAGCTGTTTCATGGGTGTGGAAGAGGAAGAAGATTTGAGGGAGGTAAACAGGAAAAAGCGACAGTAAAAATACAAAAACCACATGAAATTTCATCAGTGAGGGCTCCTGCAAAAGGCCTGTACACATTTCACAGAGCATGAGAGGGACCAGGCCCTTTGCTTGTAACCTAGTGCTTGAGAATCACTAGGCTAAAGAAACATCTATTAAGCTTTGGCTTTTTTCAAAGGGATAATTAGATAGCTTCTCAAGACCTTTTTCAGCATTGTTTTCTATTAGTTTGCTTGTGGGGTTTTTTTTTTGCAACGTCTGAGACTCAGGCAGCTCTATAAAAAGACGCAGACAAATACAATACTCCTATAAAACTGACTTCTCTCTACTTAGTCCTCTAGCTAGGGAGTTACTTTCTTATATAAAATTGACTACAACTTTTTTGAAAAGACTGATTGACTCTTCCAAGTAATCATAAAGTGAGTTACTCAGATTTACTCATTTCAAGCCACATTCCTCTTTACAGTTGCAGTAGAAGATGAGAAACAAGGGAAAGGCAATATATATCAACCTGTAATGCATTGTTCACATGCAGTAGTTCATGGTAGTCAGCAGTAGCATCTAAAAATAGGCCACAAAATGGGGAGAGATATAAATATATATATAGATATACAGATATATATCTCTCTCTTTAAAGTTTCAGCAAAAAGTATTCTGCCATTTCAAACAATGAAACTAGGAAAAAAAGAGATGCACCTACATCATTTCTGGATTCAGACTTACCAAAAGTAGGGAACAGCTGGATGCTGAAGTGCTCGTTTTTTGAGGGAAGTGAGAAAGAGGATAGGCATGATGAGAAGATGTCATAGTAAGCGTGGCTGGTGAATGAATACTGGGTTGGAGTTATGTTGGATAAAGTGAGAGCGAGCTCATACCATACTGGCCCCAGTACAGTACAAATACAGGGAACGCCCAGTATCAGCAATGCTCTGGTGCTCTGCTTTTCCTAAAAGGTTGCTGTTATTACTGGGAGGATAAAATAGTTTATAGAAAGGAAATTATTCTGGGGAAATGCTGCTTGAAAGCATCTGCTGTTCCCATAGGGTATTGCTGCAAATAACTGCCTGTTTTATAACGAAGCAAAGGAATTTGGTGAATACAAGATTACATAAGGTTTACAAAGGCATATTAAGATGTGAGATAGGAACTCAGTATGATCTACAAAAGAACCTAAGAAGGGAATTGAAGAGGATTAGGCACCTACCCTGCTTAGGTCCTTTTGCAAGTGCTGTAAGGCACCCTTATCCATCTCTGAAGGCAGAAATTCCTTAGGAAACTCCCCAAGCTTTAATCATAGGACGAGAGGAAATGGCCCCAAGTTGCGCCAGGGGAGGTTTAGATTGGATATTAGGAAAAATTTTTTCACTGAAAGGGTAGTCAGGCATTGGAACAGGCTGCCCAGGGAAGTGGTGGAGTCACCATCCCTGGAGGTGTTCAAAAAACGTGTGGATGAGGTGCTTCGGGACTTGGTTTAGTGGGCATGGGTACTGGGTTGATGGTTGGATTCGATGATCTTAAAGGTCTTTTCCAACCTTAATGATTCTATGATTCTATGATTCTATGATTCATATCCCTTTAAATGAAGTTTGAACCTTGAATTTCAAGTTCCAAGCACAGAAATGAATCATGAGTGGAATTTTCCCTTCACTTTTCAACTCCGCTCTGAGCCTTCCTTTCTCCCTCTCAGCATCTTCAGTGAAACACAGGCTGTACTTGCAGAGCACAAAAAGGCATATTTTTTTGCTGGAGGAAAGCAAGCAAAAGTGAGCCGTCAAGGCAGGACTGCATGTGTTCACTGATCTGACACATTTTGGCTGATCTCTCCTCTTTGTCCCTTGTGTTTCTGTCTCAGCCTTCTCTCTTTGTCCTCAACTTCCATTGAGTTCAACAGAAAGTTTCTTATCACATGCTAACTGCTATTTACAAACAGCCAGCTTGGAGGTTGGAAGGCTTAAAYATTTTCCCTTAAATGTATGTTTTGATTGTGGAAAAAGCAGGGTCCTTTTAGAAAATTTCAGCAAAATTGCTCCTGCTGTTTGAAGGAATGAGGCAAAGGAATGAAGCAGATTTAAAGTAATTTAAAGTAAATCTAGGGAAGWAAATCTTCCATAGATTTAAAGTATTTTTTTCACTGTTTTCATTATGATTCTCTAACACCTTCATGCTAACTTCCATGCCTCACTTATCAGCAGTGTCCTGTCCACTTTTCTTCTGCTTGATAAGCTGCAGTTTCAGCAGAATATGTTGCACAGGGTCTCTAGGTCCTTCTAAAACTCTCAGTCTAGCAAGCATGCTCCACCCCAGGTTTTGGAAGAATGGGCCAAATTTTTCCTGCGGATGCTTCTTTTGGCTGGTAGGGACAGTTATGGGACTGAAAGCAGGGTGGCTGACATCYAGGAAGCCAAGAGGAGCAGAAGAGACAAGAACCAGGCTGTGAGTGAAAATATTATGAGGAGCCTGGGGAATGGAGGACCACAGGTAGGGGAAGGGAACAACACTGGAATGAGCAGCAGATGAGGATGGGGCAGAACAGTTCCCAGAACAGCAAATACAATTCCCTGAGCTGTACCACTGCCCTGGAATCCTGCAGCTTGATGTMTTACAACTACCTGAAAGGAGGCTGTAGTGAGGTGGGTGATGGTCTCTTCTCCCAAGTAACTAGCAATAGGACGAGAGGAAATGGCCTTAAGTTGTGCCAAGGGAGGTTTAGATTGGATATTAGGAAAAAATTCTTTACTGAAAGAGTGGTCAGACATTAGAACAGGCTGCCCAGGGAAGTGGTGGAGTCACCATCACTGGAGGCGTTCAAAAAAAGTGTACACGTGGCACTTCGGGACATGGTTTAGTGGGCAYGGTGGTGTTGGGTTGACGGTTGGACTTRATGATCTTAGGGGTCTTTTCCAGCCTTAATGGTTCTATGATTCTATGATTCTTAGTCCTACTGTGAATGGGACACAAGGGAAAGCATGCAGCCTACCTACCACAGCATCACAAGCCCCCATAGAACCTGCACGGGGGGGATGCATGCTGGTCCTTTGTCATCTCACACTCCTAAGGGTGTGCTGGTTTTGGCTGGGATGGAGTTAATTTTTTCATAGTAGCTAATATGGGGCTATGTTTTGGATTTGTGCTGAAAACTGTGTTGATAATACAGGGATGTTTTCRTTATTGCTGAGCAGTGCTTACACARAGTCAAGGCCTTTTCTGCTTCTCACCACCCCACCAGTGAGTAGGCTGGGGGTGCACAAGAAGCTGGGAGGGGACACAGCTGGGACAGCTCACCCCAACTCACCAAAGGGATATTCCTTACCAGATGATGTCATGCTCAGCCTATAAAGCTGGGGGAAGAAGAAGGAAGGGGGGACGTTTGGAGTGATGGCGTTTGTCTTCCCAAGTAACCATTATGCATGATGGAGCCCTGCTTTCCTGGAGATGGCTGAACACCTTCCTGCTGGTGGGAATTAGTGAAGGAATTCCTTGTTTTGATTTGCTTGTGTGCGCGGCTTTTGCTTTACCTATTAAACTGTCTTTATCTCAACCCATGAGTTTTTTCACTTTTACTCTTCTGATTCTCTTCCCCATCCCACCAAGGGGCAATGAGTGAGTGGCTGTGTGGGGCTTAGTTGCCGGCTGGGGTTAGAGCACGACAAGGTGAATCTATCRCCTCTCCCGGGAGACAGAGGAGTACTGTAAGAAATATGGCCTAAGGGCTCCTGGCAAATTACAAATGAAGTTCTCAGATTGACAAGCTTAGCTAAGTCTGTAAGAGACCCAGACACAATCTTGTGCTCAGAGGGAATGGCAATAAAAAGCAATCATCTTGCTTTTATATTGTTGAGCAGAGGTAGTAAGCATTTCAAGAAATGCTCAGCCAGCAAACTGAAACAGCAACAGCAAAACACTATATTTTGTCAAAATTCAAACCACCTCAAGGAGTAAATTAACACTAACCAGTTTTGAGCTCCCCACACCATCAGAAATGACAGTGTTGCCATATTTATTGTTTCAGTAAGCTTCAATTGCTAGAACAAGGAGCCCTTTAAAGAAGCCAGGCAATTTCAGGMTGTGGTGGTTATAAATGCATTAGTTGTGCAGGTGGGTTGTTCTTTGCCTGAACTATTTTAAAGACCATAAGAATTACTCTTCTATGATGTTTAACACTGCTAGAAAAAATTTCTGTCCCGTATATCTCAGACATCAAGTTAACAAGGAAACTGGGGGCCATGGAGAAAGTACTGGGGACTATTTTGTACTCAGCACTGTATTCCAATCTAATATTTAGTCCCACATATTTCAGTGATCAGTGAGAATAAATATTTCTTAGTTACACTTTGAAAGCTACTTTTATGTTATAATCTCTTCAGGAAAGTCTCAACACATAAGACAGGTAAATTACAATTGCATTCATGATGGAGAAGGGTAAAATGAAGCCCTGAGGAACCACATCTTCAATGCCAGAGTTGAGAATAAGGATTGATGTCCAAGTCTTCTGTCTGCGGGTGAACCTCAATAACTCTGCCTTCAACATGCACAGTTGCCAAAAGAGCTGGTTTGGTCTTACTATCCCAAGCAGCACATGCTTGCCTGAATGCAGGTTACATGCAAGAGGGCATTACATTATGGGGAAAGCCAATATCGCCAGCCAGCCAGAGTTACTGCAGGAAGAGCAAGTGCCTGCCTGGGTCCCCCTTTCATCTTCACCCGAATGGAGGATCCCGTTTCCTTCCAAGAAGYGTATTAACTTAGCGTTCCTGATTTTCTTACCTATTATGGTTCATTACTATGACCACCACYGAAGAAAGAAAGAGATCTGGGGCATTTTTTAATTGAGATGTATAACACTTGAGTTCCTTAGTGAATGTACTTGTTTTGGCTAGGATTGAGTACATATTGTCTTCGTAGTAGCTCGTATGGTGATATGTTCTGGATTTGTGATGAAAACAGTGTTGAAAACACACCAATGTTTTACCTATTGCTGAGCGGTGCTTACACAGAGTCAAGGCCTTTTCTGCTTCTCACCCCMCCCAAYCAGCAAGTAGGCTGGGGGTGCACAAGAAGTTGGGAGGGGACACAGCCAGGACAGCTGACCCCAACTGACCAAAGGGATATTCCATACCATATGACATCATGCTTAGGAATCAGCAATAGGSGGAAGAAGAAGGAAGGGAGGACATTGGAAGTTATGGCATTTGTCTTCCCAAGTAAATGTTGCGCATGATGAAGCCCTGATTTCCTGGAAATGGCTAAAAATCTGCACACCAATGGGAAGTAGTGAATAAACTCCATATATTGTCTTGCTTGTGTGCGCAGCTTTTGCTTTACCTATTAAACTGTCTTTATCTCAACCCACAAGTTTTCTCACTTTGGCCTTTCCAATTCTCTTCTACATCTCACTGGAGGGGAGTGAGCGAGCGGCTGTGTGGGGCTTAGCTGCCTACCGCGGTTAACCCACCACAGTGAATCAACAAATGTTGGTTGGGCATTAACAGTCAAAAAAACCCTAGTGATATGCAACACACCAGCTAGAACCTGATCTAGGTCGCCAAATGTTTCATACCTCTGACATAAAATAGTATAGCCACTCATTTGAAAATGCTCATGTAAGAAGATATGGATTCTTTTGAAATACTGCAGGTCACTCCTACTCCTACCCCAAAATAAATAAATTTTTCAAACAAATTCATCCACTTACCCCCAACATCCATTTTGGTGTCTGGGATCCTACCCTCTACTACCTCATTTAGAAACTAGTAGGCCCTAGGGCAGAAAGCCAATAGGTGTGGGTCCCATGTCCTAAAGTTGCATTCCTGTGTGAATTCTCCTACCTCTAGTAGGAGTTACCATGCCTACGACCTTTCTGTCAAAGCATTACTAGCATCTTTTATCCTATACACATGGAAAATTGAGATCTGGCAACTCAAACTTTCTTTTAGGTTTGGTTGAAAATGGTCATCAGCTTAAAACTTGTAAGGGATTAGGGGATACTGCCTAACAAACAGCCAGCGTGTCCACACAACCACATTTCCTACTGATTTCAGTACAAACTCAGACTGAAAATAAAATAAATGTGTCATAATTTCTACCCATTCTCCTCATTCTCATTTAGAGAAATATTTTTGTCAGGACACAGTTAGGAGCTATCATCACTAATATCTAAGATCCCCAAGGTATCATTTAGAGAAGAGTGACTGCAAACATCTGTATTCAGCTTCCCTGGAGGCTTAGACTCCCATGCGTAAGTCAATACACAGCTCTCAACCTATATGATCATATTATTCGGTAGCAGTTAACAAAAAAGCTAATYCATGGGCCTAATGAGCCATGACTACCTTTCCAGATTGTGTGCAGATAACAGACATGGGACAGACACTTCTGGTTTTGTTTCCAAACTTCTTAGGTGCATTTTGCCTCACAAAAAAAAAAAGGCAAAATTTGGTTTACCATGGGCACATAGGGCAGTTGAACGAAGATAGCATTAGGTGTCAGAGGCATCTAATCTGCTAGCAGTACTGCTCTTCTCACAAAGAAATGAGTCTGTTCTCAGAAGACTATGAGCTTGGCTTAAAATAACAGCTTTTATAAAATGCTGGCCTCTCTGCCCACAGGGGGACCTCCATTCATGCAAGCTTTCCTTCACGACAGCGTGTGCTAGAATTATATGATTTAATCTTCTCCTTTGTCTTTTCGAATGAAGGCTGAGAGTATCAAGTCTTTGCTGTTGATTCTGGCAGCTGGGACTTGCTCTAAGAAAAATATCAACTATTATGTGACTCACAACTGTGTCACAAAACTTCACAGGAATACCTTCCTTCCATACCACTTTTGAAGAAGTGTCTTTTCGGAAGATGTCTTTTCTCCCTGTGCCTCCATTTACACTAAATCAGACTAGACAATGGACCAGACCATGCTATCCTGCATCCAGTCTTTACTGTTTAGTCATYAGGTTATCCCATGGCATGATTTTGGTCCATAATAACTAACATGGGCAGTGCCTGTGCCTGCTTCACACGATGGTGCAGCCTAACCATTAGGTCAGGAGGTAGCATAGACTAGACTGGTCCCAATACACAGTTTGGATAAGAAGGTTGGGAAGATGATTTAATCATATGGATATAAGTTGTGCCATGCCACCTGCTCTCATAATCAGAGGCCGAAGCACATTTTATTACCAGGGAAGAYACAGCACTCCAGCCCAAATACAGAAATTGTTCAAGAAGGGACTAAGTATTAGCTTCTCTAAAGCTTTTTGTTCGGCAATATTCAGGCTTAGATTCATTATTTTCTTAATAAAAAGACCCATAAGTGTGTTCACTATCTTGTCAGAGAGCTGCCAGTCTGAATCTTTGCTTTCATAGTCCTCTTGTATTGTGCAGGTCTTGAAAGCTTTCTATTGTATCACAACATTACAATTCACAAGATCTTTCAAGAAATTAAAAATGTATTAGTACTAATCTCTCTCTTTCCCTCTCGGTCTCTCTCTCTCCCCTCACCTGTGCAGTTAGCCAGATGGTAACTAAGGCAACCTGGATTTATAGTGGGATGTGCAGRCCATAAAATATTTTATAACTCTCCAACTCATAATATTTCTGTAAGAATCTGTGGCATAAACAAACCAGGAGTATAAGAGCCACTCATGAATAATACAGCTGTCCTAAGCTTCACCGTGAAACCTTTAATGGGTTAAACAGAATCACCAAATCTCCCTGCAGATACAGACCTGACATTTCCCAGCTCTAGAGACTGCCTATACTGTATTTTTGGTAATGGCACCTCATTTTGCCTTCAAACCATGAGCTAATCTCCAGCTAGTTCATGTCCAAAATTCTAATTTAACAGTGTCAAGCAAATGTCCTTGGAGAAATCAAATCTGCTTGCCATAAAAATTAAACCCCATAAAATTTGGGATTTCATCCCACTCTTACCTAGTTATTGGACAAGACTTTCCTGAACAACTAGTTTGAAGTCTGCTGTCTTGCACGGCCGTAACACTAGAAAATAGAAGTGGGATCTGCAGGAGGGGAGGAARCCATCCCCTCAGGGATTCATATAGTGGTGAAAAGTGTGGTTAAAATGGGTCTCACAAGCACAATAGGTCAGTCCCATGTCCTAAGGCAGTGGAATATATACCCTGTTAATACCACAAGGCCAGTGTCCAAAGTAAAGTAAGACAAATTCATTTCAGGAGCCACTTGAGGCAAAAAAACTCATTCTGTTCCTCTCCTCCTCAGCGCAGCTTTTTTGAGACCTGTTTCAATATGTCTTATGTGCCACAACCAGAGGAGCAGAAACAAAGCACGTTGTTTCCATTACATGTCTGGACACTGTCAGCCTAGAACTAGAAATGCTTTTCTTTTTAAATTGCAAAAGAAAAGACACAAAAGCAGACAGAGAGCTGCCTGGGAAAGGTTATTCAAGGTTGTCCAGATTTGGAGAAGGGTGTTGTTTTATAGCAAAATGTTGCAGTGTACTCACAAGCTAATCTAGTGTCTATCTGAAGCTTAGGCGCTCATTGAGCTAAACTCAGAAGTGTCTGCAGGGACTGCACTCAATAATGTGATGGGACCCTGATCTCCTGCCCAGAAGGTCCTCACTCAGTCGAGGCTGCCTGGACATAGCAAGGCACAGATTCAACCCAAATCTCCAGATCCACTTCAACCATTCTTCATCTGTCTGCTGCTGCCTCATGTTGCTCTCCCTCTGATTTGTATTTGCAGGGTCTTTATAGCCAAATATATTTGGTGTTGCCTTCCAATGCTAAACGTTGCTTTCTTTTCACAATACAGTTTTTGCATTTCCTTGCCCTGGAGCAAATACTTTTGAGAACTCCAATCTGTGCAGTGTTAGGGCATGGCTGTGTAGGCAGGTTTAGCCACAATTTATCTGCTGCCCTTCCAGATTCTTCCCAAGGTCACTGTTGTTATCACAGGAGTTTGTATGCCAGCAAGGGCCAGTTCCCAGCAACACCCCACCAGCAACATTTCCCCTCCCAGGGACTGTATCATCTACCTGMGACAGCAAGAGCTGGTGCAGAGCATCAGGACACCAGCACACCAAGGTCATCTTCCAAATTCTTGTCCACTGTACTAACAACAGTGCATGTATGGAGGTCTGTACAACTCCCATTAATGGATGAGAACACCATTTTGCAGAAAATACTGGGRAAAAAAGAGTAATAGAGAAGCCACCTGTTTTGATGAGTGTGACAATGCCCTTTCTATTCAAAAAACCTTTGGCTGAAGTTTGTTTGCAGAGACACCTGAGCTGGATAAGGCTTTGAACTCTGAGACATCGATGTCATCAATGGTTTGATGACGAAGACTGCTGCTGTGATGCTCTGTGAACTGGGGAAATAAAACTCCTGGGATCAGGCACAGAAACGAAGCTGTAGAAGTCGCTTGAGAAATGGAGCAGTCAGTGGTGCAATGACTTGAAAGCTAGGGGATCATGCAAGCAATGATGTCTGTGCTACACACAAGGAATTCAATCCTTTCTCCCAAATAAGGGCTCTTCACAGATTATAACACTAGATTTTGGACAGAAAGATATTGTGTGTCTCGATGCCTAGACTTACTGAAGTCCAGGATTATGAACTGTAAGTCATTTAGCCCACTTTAGATAAGTATCACTTTCAAATCGGATTATAATTTGCAAAGGCACAACATGTTCAGGGCAAAACTGTGTAAGACACCAAGATAAGGATTCCAGGAGGCTCCACTGCATGGTAGCTTTGCAGACGAGGAACCAGAGTATTGGGAACATCGTAGTAACACATGCACTGACAAAAAAGCCCTGTTTTAATTCAGCTTGAGACAAAGGTGATTTATCAGATATCCCAAGGCAATTGCCACAGAGAACTGGGGAAGACTGTGCAACATGCAGCTGTTTCTGGTTGCTTGTGGTGCTTTGGCACATATATATGTTATTAATGCCGCTATTGTTAAGTCTTATTTTCCCTTGTGTTGTGTAAAAAGCTACGGCATTCACCTCTGTGCCAGTGACCATCCTTTGAATGTATTTTCATTTCCCATTTTCCCATGTGACACATTTGTCTATGTCCAGCGAAACAAACAAACAGAAGAGCTGCCAGCTCTGACTCAGAGGGGTGCTGGGTGCCACAGGCAGCTTCCCAGAGGAAGCAAGTGTGAAGGTTTTTCTAACACGGCATGCAGACGGTCTCAGGCGTGCTTTGCCAGCTTCACAGAAAATCTGGAATTTCAATGAAGGAAGCTCAGGTTTCCCTCCTGCCCCTGCTCCTCTCAGAGACGTTGATGGAGTGAGTCAGTAATGAGCTGCTGTTGCTGCATCATCACTGCAATCACTGGGGAGAAGCTCGAGTCACAGGGAGAAGCTTAAGCCATCGAGTTACTCCTTACCAGAGTGCTGAGGTGGACAGGGGAGGATGAAATTCAGAAGTGAGCTCAGAAGAAATTCCCTAGTAGGATTAAGCTGCTTTGAAGAAGAGGCCTCCGCTTCCCTTGGAGTCCCTTCCCTGCCAAACTTCGCATTGAACTGCAAGAGGTTAAAGTCATCCACAACCTGATAAGAAAGGAGAGTTTTGGCTACGGTGTTTTAGCCTTTGATGCCATTGAAAAAAAGGATGAAAGTGCACAGACTCACAACTGTGGTTCAGTTTTATGTCCAGCTAGGTGTGCGGACACAGGAAAATATTGGAAGATTTGGATCCAGTTATTGTCTCTGCCAGAGCTTTGAGTGAATTGGTTAAACCACTGAGACCCAGTTTTTCTCCTATTCATGCAGGCACTGCAAGCCATTGCTTAGGCATCATCAACATACTGAAAAACACTGATCAGGCCTCCCCTAACCTATGTACCTTGGGAACATAAGTTTCCTCCAGAGACATGCTCAAAAAAACCCGGTATTTTTCCGCCAACTTCAGCTGATCAGCCATTCATAGAGCTAGCCCAAAGCAAGACTATGGAGCCGGTGTCTGAGACCAGATTTGTCCTGCTTATCTTATTAGTAGGTCTGAATTCTGGGTATGGCATTTGCGCTTTGAAAGTCTTATGGTACAGGAACACTGGTGAATGTTTAGGGGCTTGTGGTATGTGGGGAAGGGCAGAGAAAAGGAACATATTGCTGGCATCATCTATATCTTTCTAAACTCCGCATAGTTATTCTGTGGAGCAGGAGACTCCAGGTGCTCTCTTGTATTCCTAAGAGGAAATGCTTAAGGGATTATTATCTGAGTTTTTTCTTTATTTAAACCTGGATTGTTTCTTCTTGACCTGAGTTCTATATTCTATTTTACTCTGGCACCTGCATTTAACCATTGAATTTTTCAAGGATCCACCATTCCTTTTGATTTATGAGATGAGGGAGAGTGACAAGACTGACTAATCACTATGTATCTCAGTCTATGACACCAAACTTTCAAAAAGGTCAAGGAGGAGTTACCATGAGAGTCATAGAATCATAGAACAGTTTGGGTTGGAAGGGACCATTAAAGGTCATCTAGTCCAACCCCCCTGCCGTGGGCAGGGACAGCTTCAACTAGATCAGGTTGCTCAGAGCCCCGTCCAGCCTGACCTTGAATGTTTCCAGGGATGGGGCATCTACCACCTCTCTGGGCAACCTGTGCCAGTGTTTCACCACCCTCCTTGTAAAAAATGTCTTCCTTATATCTAGTCTAAATCTACCCTCTTTTAGTTTAAAACCATTGCCCCTTGTCCTGTCGCAATAGGCCCTGCTAAAAAGTTTGTCCCCATCTTTCTTATAAGCCCCCTGCAATAAGGTCTCCCCGAAGCCTTCTCTTCTCCAGGCTGAATAATCTCAACTCTCTCAGTCTTTCTTCATAGGAGAGGCGTTCCATCCCCCTGGATCATTTTTTGTGTCCCTCTTCTGGACCCACTCCAACAGGTCATGGTCCCTTAAGAATAAATTTGACATGGAAGCTGAATTTATATTAGCCAGCCCCACTCACGGCAGCATGAATTCCTGCCTATATCTGGAAAGGGCGGGTATCATGGCTTTCTGCTGCACCAGCAAGAAGATCAGGGTCCAGAAGCACAGATCCACTGTACTCAGTGTTTCTTCCTACTGCCCCTGAATAAAAAACCCTCCTATTTCAGTTTCATTGTCTAAAGACAGTTTCTTCTATAGGGACATCACAATCCTGAGTTTCCTGGGTCATCGTAATTGGAGAAGAAGACATAACAGAGCTTGCTGTGGCCCAGTCTCCACCTTCATATAAGAGAAGCACTAATCCTTAGTCTTGGGGTAGCATGAGGATTCATTAACTCATGTTTACATAGTGCTAAGTATTAATTATTAAGTCAAGCTGCCACTGAAAGGAACAAAAGGCCTTGGCTTTCTGAACAATAGGGCAAGCACTTCTTGGAAGACTCCCACAGCCTATTTGACAGATGCGCAGTATGACATGGCATGTAGGAAACTGCAACCATGTTTTCCTTTAAGTCACATAACTAATTAAACTCATGAGTTGGCTCAAGCTTCACTGAATAGCGTGGTGCTTTGGAAGGAAAACTGCAAAGCTTTCTGAATAGCTGACGCTCTGAAGGTGAGGATTTACTGATGAAAACTACAAAGACAATATCATTAGTAATCAAATGGTGAGTATTTTTCTTTCAGCATATTTTTGTGTGTGCGTGTGTGTGTTAAAAAGAGAAGGAGATGGCACGAAGAAGCAAACATTTCCCTTTTACGAACACTTATTCTATCAACAATACAGCAGCATGCAAACCCCAAATAAAATTAGGCCTCCACTGAACAAGTTATTAAGCAGTAAGTAAAAGACAGGCCCTGCTCAGTGAGAAAGGTCAATGTCTTCTATTCTGAAGCTGAGGAGAGCAGGGAGCACAGAGCATGGTAGAGGTTTCCATTTGCTTCACAGATGTTCGGTAACTTCATTGGTGGATGCAACCCTGTCATGACCAAGAATATGCCATTAGGCTAAAAGATAGTTTATTTTCTAAAGACGATCCTAAGTAACAGAAACCACTGGGACTGTGCTGTACCAGTAGCCACTCTTCCTGCCCAATTCTGGAGTTATCTCCTTTAAACTGAAAACAGTAAGTATCAGGGGCCAGACAAGATCTTGACCTGGCTATTCTATGTATACATAGCACAACAGTTGACCCAGAATACTATAAGGGTCAATGTTTTACAAAACAGGAGTGTATTTCAACTTGGGAACACGGGGAGCAACCAGGTATCTGAAAATTGTAAATGAGCTTCAGAGATATCTCGCACATCCATGGGAACTGGCCATGGTCACAATTTTGCCAGTGGACTCTAATAACATGTTGTAATTTTTTATAGCCCCAACATATCCTCTCCCACTAGCCTATTTATTTTCACACATACGCCCACCCACTCTCTTCACCTCCCAGTTTAAAGGCACCCCGGGAGCAAACACCAAAATTACCCACAGGGTCAGCAAACTTAAAAGAACACCAGCTCCAAAGTGATTCCCCAGAAAATTCCTGCATGGGTGAACTGCAGCTATCCCAGATCAGACGGTACCAGGGAGTCAGTGCTATTATTCTTAATCTTGCCAGGGAAGTTATAGGACTCAAGAATAGTGAGGGAAATGTCTTCATTATTATTATTCCTTGTTGCTTTTTTCATTAGCGCTACTAGGTATGCCGTATCACCTGTATTAATAATAGTATTAGTAGTAGTAGTAGCAATAACAATAGTAACAAGAGCATTATTCTTAGGAGCCATAGTCATGACTTCAGCTTTACTCTTACCTGAAAAATAAATCTCTCAAAGCATCTCAGCTTAGTCTCACTGGCGAAACAAGTTAAGTTTAGGGAGGGGGGCTTGCTGGTGATGCATGTCTTTTTGAAACTAGTATGGCATCTCTAGCACATTTCCCATAGGTACAAAGACACTATCAGATGGCAACAGCACTTAGAGATAACACGGGCAACACCAGAGGTGGAAAAGCAAAATGCACTCAAACGAGTAAGGAAGGAGCACAAGGAGATCCTCATTTGGAGCATACAGGCTTTGCTCAGATTTACTGTCGCCAGTTAACTGGTTCTGTAAGGCAACCACTTATGTGTAACTGATAGGTAGTAAAAAGAATTATTTGATGATTATCCCATTGCCTTTCCATTACTGGCCTGACCTGATAAGAAGCAGCTCTGCTATCCATCACAGCTGTGACCGTTCTAACTGAACTCATTTTTCAGACCACTATCAGCCAGCCTTGGCTATTTTTACTCYGAGATTTATGGGGTAAATTCATCCCCTAAATTCAATTTTCTTCGATGAAAGCTTTTCAGAGATTTTTTTCCATCCTTTCTCCATTGTCTGTGAGTTATGCTTTACCTTCTCTGTCCCAGGTGTAAGACCTGGAAGGTTATCTGCAGCTGCAGGGAGATTGCATTGCCTTCCTATATTTCTTATTAACTACTGAAGTTATTATTTTCAGAAATAATGTTTTTCATTCAAATCTCACTGTAAGCTTCAGGAAATCTTAAAACAAGGTAGAATCTATGATTGTGTATGTAGGTGGGTTTTTCCCTCCTCCCCAATAGACCTTGGATCAGCTGGTGATCTGTGAGTTTCTGCAGAAGTGAGGACATCAGTCAATTACATGCTGGAGGATGCTCACCATTCACTTGCATTACTGCTTCAATTATCCAGTAATACCTGCAGCAGATTTGGATACTGCTATCTGTATTAGGCACTTTGCATCAGCTTGAACAGCACACTAAGAGTGCAAGTGAAAAAATAACTTCCACAGAAAGGAACGGAGTCCTCAGGAAAAAAAAAATTAAATTCTCCAATAACTCAAACACCTACTCAGTCAGAAATGTTCTGTTCCCCCCTGTCAGCCCTATGCAGATTATGTTGCTGCAAGCCCATTTCCCAGAGCTGAGTTTGGTTTTTTGGGGGAAATTTAGCCACCTCCTATTGCAAAAGCTGAATATCTATCTTGCAGAAGGGAGATAAACAAGTTGCAAATGCACAAGTCTGAATGAGAGACATGGTACTAATGACTCCTTGGACAATCTGTACTGCATTTAAAGAACTAGACCATGTCCTGGCTGTGTAAAAAATACTTTCGAGGCAGAAAGTCCAGCCCTGCCCACAAAACACCCGCTGAGAGAGCAAAATTCAACATAGTTCAGACTTCTGCATCCCCAGACACCCAAAATCTGGCTTTGGATGTGAGGTCTTGGCTTTTGCTCACCCTTGCTTACATTGCTGCTTGAATTATTAAACTAAATTGCTTTAATGATTTTGAGTTTTACATTTCATTCCTCTCAGGTAGCTAAACCTCAGCTGCTTTGGTAGGTCGGCAAGGCAAGCACTGAAGGTCAAATACCTCTCCAAACCCTCTTGGCACTGCATAACAAGGTGGAGAAACTGAGAAGGGATAGTATCCGATACTGCCAACCCTGACATTCAAGCCTGGAGCCAGACCCAACCCCAGGGAACAGACTGCTGAATCTCCTCTGCCTTTTGCATGGGTGCAAGTGAATTGAAACAAAGGGCCAGATCAGAAGGTGTTAGTCCCTGTAGAGACCTACAGAAATCATGTCAARCCTAGAATTTGTGACTTGGAAGTTCCCTGACATCAGGAAGGTATGCCTCTTTCTGTTGAATCTGCACCTAGTATTTAGGATGGATGGACACCCTTTGCTCAGCAGTGCTGGGTTAGGTAAAAGGGAACACAAGTTCCCTCTGGCTTTGTCTTTTGCCTTCAGCAGAGTACAGACATTCAAAACCAAAAGCCCAGGATACCATGTGGTTTCAGGGGATGCCCGCAAGGGAGACACTTAGTCCCTCAATTCTGAGTTTTCAACTCGTTTATTTTTTCTAGCCTTTTTCTGCAAAGCGGTAGCTTTTGTCTTGATTTTAAACATCATGGCTGCTTTTAAGGGAACAAATCTCAAAAACCCCCCAAAAGTAATAATTCTCTGCAGTAACCAGGTCACTCCTACTTTCATAGCAGCTCTCAATTCCTGTTTATAGACCCTGTACTCCGGTCCTGAGTGGTGATCACCTGGCGGGAGAGAGCAGTAATGCACTGATCCACCACCCCAAGCAATCGCTCATTATACCGTGGCATTATAACATACTGCTGTGCTGAAACATCGTAATCCCCCACCCCCAAATTCCACCCATACCAAGATCTGGCCACAAGATAGACCTGATTTAAAACATCTACAAAGGTTATATATGATATGCTGATTACCCTCCTCCACTCAGCAGCAATTCGGTGGGGAAAGCGTGACTTTGAAAGCAGCTGGCCTGTAGGAGCGGGGAGAAGCGCAGGGACCATCTTGCTACAGGGCACAGATAAGTGCTAACTGATACCACACACTAAAAAAAGGCTTGAGATAAAGACTGTGCAGTGATAAATGGTGCCTCCTCTTCCCTCGCAAGGTGTCCCTGGCTCCCTGTTTGATGCCAGTCCCCCTCAGCCATCCTGCTGTATCCTCCCACCCAGCTTCTTCTCACTGCTCCTTCTGGCCTTCCTGCTGCCATTATCCTATACTGTACCCTTCTCTATGTCTGCTATGGACTGTATGTTTGTGTGTCTGCCTTGTGACAGCCACTGGGAACTTCACTAGATGTTACTCTTTAGGAAACAGCAGTTGGATTTCCAACTCGGGTTTGTGTTTCTAGAACCAGGATGCTGCTGTGCCAGGGGCTGCACGAAGGGCTCCTCTCCCTTGTTCCTTCTCCCTCCATCCCGGCAGTGCACAGCAAGGCTGGGTTGTCCACCAAGGAGCTCCCTGACAGTGTCTCCCCATGGGGAGGGCTCCCCCTCAGCTGCACTGGCACTGAGCAGATCTCCCAGTAAGTGGATGCTCTCTGGGCCGTACAAGGCGCTCTCAAGGTACATCCTCCCTTGTCTAACACCCAGACACACACCCCAACCCCACTCACCACCTTGTGCGCTGAGTCTCACCCACCACTTCCTGCATAAGGAGAGATGGAGATTGTGCCCCATCCAGTTCTTAACGTCTCAGGCGCTCTGTTTCCCTGGGGGATATTACTCAAGTGAATTAATCTCTCTGCCAGGACATTCGGCTCGCTACAGGGACAGTTAGCTGCACATCCCCTGAGGACCGTGGGAATTGGTTTTACTATCCTGCAGTGGACCTTTGCTAGGGCTAATCCTCTGCATTACACTGATCTGTTTCTTACTGAATAGGCTTTGATTGATTAAGGATGTAACTGTTTCTCACACTACCACTAACCTTCTTAACCTTGGCATCAAGAAAAGTACCAAGTCACTCAGGGAAAGATCTAAAAGCCCAACAGCATATACCTCCATAATCAGGCCTGATACGCCCAGCTGCTTTTGTTTTACTGGTAAAAATATCTGCTATAAAACTGCATTATGAAAGAAGCAGGACTGTTGGTGTGGCAGGTGCTGCACTCACTGATGCTGATTCTCAGGCAAATTGAAATGAACTGTAGCCTCCCCAAACCCAGACTATTCATGGGCTACACCCATAACACAAGCAGCTGGGGTCTGAGCCAGGCAATTCTTCTAGGGAGAGGACCATCTTCTCAGGACACAGTCTTAGTGGAATGAGTCAGTTCCTGCCATATCAGCCTGTTGCCTCTGTCTCTGCAGTGTTACCTTAGAGCGCTTGCGAACTCAGTGGTCTCAGCACAAAGCTCCTGAGTCTGCTGTACATCAAAGACATTCTGGCTTAACAGTGGCCACGAGAAGATTCTCCTTGCTCTCAAGTACTATGCTGCCAGCCATCCTGTAGGGTGTGAGGGGATGTACGTTCCCATTCTCTCGGGATTTTCCAGGACTTGAGCGCTGTTGGAGTATCTCACCAGCTTCATTTTAAGGACTGGCATGCCAAAAGGATGAAAAGACTTGGTATTAGCCCATTATTTCTAAATCACTTTATTTCAAGCTGGGCTAAGGTAAGAGCAAATAGTAGTAATACCAGATAGAGTACGCAGTGTAGGAATAGATAATACAGTTCACAAAGACATTTCTATAAATATGCTACTTTCTAGTCTAGCAGGTTTCAAAGTTTCTTTCACACTCTGTGATTCAGCTAATAAGCTGAAAGATGCTTCTCAGCCTTCTTATTCAAGGACTTGCACAACCCATTCACCATCTGGCTGCCTCACAAAAGGCAACCCGTGCATAGAGCCCTTAGCTCTTTTATAATTTAAGTTTGCAGTTTTTTCAGATCTAAAGATTTCCTACTCAATCAAGAAGAGTGTTGCAGCATCCTATCCCCACACCATGGCCTGGCCCCACTAGCATTCGAAAGAGTAATGTCTTTTGGATACAGCCTAGTGCAATTTCTGTTTGCCCAGATGGTCAATAAAGATATTTAATGAATATTCCTGTGGTCAGGGGATAAATTATTAAGTCACTGTAAAAGCAAATGATCTTCCTCCCTGCAATGGCTATAGTCAAATGCCAGAGTGAAGCCTCATTATTCATCTTCAGATTCCACAAAGCCATGTAAATTGACAACCACAATTTATCCAGCTAAATAAATGGTACTGATGCATGTGGCCTACTGCTGGATTTTGATCAGGACTATATTGGGCTGTTAAGGAATTTGTGATTAAATGATCCATGAATTCTGGTTTTGAGGGAAACATCAGCAGAACTGTGCTACCCTACCTCTAATCACACGGCACCCCAGTTGGTGAGGTTCTTTATGGCAAATATGAGAATGCCATTAGAAAAAATGGCTCTGAAGAGAGACTCAGCCCTGGAGTCTGACTGGACAGAGACATTCAGTTCTTGAACATTGATTGCAAAGCAGCCCATTACTGGCTCTGTGGGCATTRCTCCTTCTTTGGCAAATAATTTGCCAATGGATACCTTCTTATATCTCACTTCTTTTAAAGAGTCTTTATTCTCTAAAGTCTTGGACTTTACTGTCCTTTTTCATTTTCAAAAGCTCATTTGTTTAACTTGTCAATAGGACTGTGCATCAGCTAGAGGAGTTTGCTCAGGGCCATGTCCATTCTGGTTTTGAATATCTGCAAGTTTGGAGACTCCACAAACTCTCTGGGTGACCTGTTTCGGAGTCTGCCCCACCCCAATTTCCCCCCTTCCAATAGAAATGTTTTCTTTTACATTTAAATGGAATTTCCTCTATTTCAATTTCTGTCATTTCCTTTTGTCCTATCACTGGGCACCACTAAGGACGTCTCGGATGTCACAAGATGGCTCCATCGTCTTTACTTGACCCCATCAGATATTCATACACATGGATAAGATCCCCCCTGAACATTCTMTTCTCGAGGCTGAATAGTCCCAGCTCCCTCAGCCTCTCCTCGTATGTAAGATGCTCCAATACCTGAACAATCTTTGTGGCCCTTCACTGGACTCACTCCAGTATGCCCATGTCTCTTGTACTGAGGAGCCTAGCACCAGACGCAGCACTCCTGATGGTTCTCACCAGTGCTGGAGAGAGGTGAAGGATCACCTCCCTTGATCTGCTGGTGACACTCCACCTAATACAGCCCAGGAGGCTTTTGGCCTTTTTTTTTGCCACCTACAAAGGCACGTTGCCAGCTCATGTGCAACTTGTTGTCGACCAGGACCTCTATGTCTTTTTCTGCAAAGCTGCTTTCCAGCCATTTGCTCCCCAGCTTTTACTGGTGCCTGGGGTTATTCCTCCCCAGGTGTAGGACTTGGCATTTCCTTTTGTTGAACTTCGTGAAGTTCTGTCAGCCCATTTCTCCAGCCTGTTTAGGTCCCTCTGAAAGGCAGCACAACCCTCTGGTCTCTCAAATACGCCTCCCAATTTTGTATTGTGTACATAATGTACACCCAGAAATCTCATGCAGGACACATGAATCCCACTCTTAGAGCCAGAAGAGTGAAAATTAGATATCACAGAAAGTAACTTCAGGGGTCTAAGTTCCTTATTAGTTCTGGATCTGAGAATCTCCCTGTCATATCTCTTCATCCTCCACTGCTCACTGAAAAGACCATATTTAAATATCACAGCCCTGGTGCATACACTTTCT
The DNA here is from genome assembly GCA_030449065.1 of Oceanodroma leucorhoa. Lineage (NCBI taxonomy): Eukaryota > Metazoa > Chordata > Aves > Procellariiformes > Oceanodroma > Oceanodroma leucorhoa. The sequence continues at coordinate 878,734 of JASVER010000106.1, forward strand.
TTCAGCCTCTCTCTGTGTTAATATTATTAGTATTGATTTTCTGAGATTTTGCAGCAGAGATGGCAAAGGGGTCTCTCTGCTTCACGCTTTCTGCAGAGCACTCCACTCACACGTCATTACTTTCGCAAATATGAAACCTCCATCCCAGTTCTCCACATGCCACAAAAATTTACTAACAATGAACTTTGAAAACAACCCACCTTACAGCTCAAGTCTTTTTTTAAAACTGTTTGCTTGGTTTTGTATTTGTCTCATTGGCTTGACTTTGCTGACTGAGGTTAATCTCTGCAAGGAGGCAGTGAGATTCTTCTTCCCTTACAGCTGATCAGAGAAGGACAGCATGACTGCAGATGAGCACTTTTGTGAATCTAGGGCACATTTCTCTTCTTCCTCTGCCCTTTGCAGGAACTCCACTATAAGGACCTCATTAGGAGTTCTTACTCGCGGCAGCTTCAAGCCATCTGTTGCTACAGAAGAAAGTGCTTGTTGAAAGCATTTATTTTCCTAAATAGTTACTGAACAGTTGGTGCTGTCTGGTGTTTGGGCTACTCCTGGAGGGTGGTCAGTGTTCAAACAGGACCTGTCTAGCCAAACACTTTCAGTCGCGCTTTTTGCTGAAACACACCCAGCCTCAAGATCTGGCCGGATCCCAGGGGAAGTCAGTTGAATCTACAAATGCCTTTCCTGGAGTCGGAACAAGACTCATGCTCTTTCTAAATCCCTTCTCAACAACTAAAGTGGTCTCAACCAAATGATTTGCAGAACTCAGACATTCCCAGTGTCCTGGATCACTGCCCACCTCATAAGCTGTGGTTTCTTTTGCACTACAGAAGAAGGCGTTGTTCCTGTATTAGGAGATGGGGCTGTGGGGGGTTTCTGTCTCACTTTTCTGATGGATTATTCTGCAGGCCAAGAATCTGTTTTGCACTCCCTAAGCGTTAGACCCATGGGGATCCTTTAACCCTTCCTGTAATGGGTTAAAAGGCTAGTAGGACCTGAGAGCCCAACTAGTGCCTCCCTCTCTGGGAAGGCAGGCTCAGATTATACTTAAACTATTCACTATAATCAATGCCATTGCTTGGTTTAGAATCCCTTTCCAACAGCGAGCATTCGCAGATCTCTGTGTCAACCCTTAGACAGAACCACTGGGAAGGTGGTGAGCATCACAACCAGTTTTCTTCCAGGATTAACTAAAGAAGCAAACAAGCTCAGTGATCAGAGTCACTGTTCAAAGCACAAACCAGTGGCTATTTCACAAGGGACTGATGGGAGAGGCACTGCACAGGGCCTCTGTTAATAGAACAGGATGGCAGATGGAAGGGCTGAGAAAGAAGGGGAAGCAAGAGAAATACTGACAGTATGACCCTGAGAGAAACAAGGAGAGATGTGGTGTTGCACTGCTTGCAAAGAGGTTTTAAATTGAGCAAAGACAATGATACCTGCTGTGTTTGGAGAAGTGGTACATTGTACATTCATTAGAAAAATTCAGAGAGCATATTTAGTCTATAATCAATCAGTAATAAATATATCGATAAAATAAGACTGACTATAATAATAAAAACATGAAAGTAATAAATTAAGCACAGTAAGAACAAGAACAAAGGATAGGAATACACCAGACTTCTTGGGCCCTGTAGCAGGACAGTCTTTGACTTGCAGAACTCAGACACTCAGCTATTCTTCCTTTTGGTAGTCAGCTCAGAGTTATTACAGAAGCTGGCCTGTCACTAAAGGTAAATTTGTAGGGGCTGAGTAAGGTCCGACCCATTGACTTTACAGTGAGGAAAAAGCTACAGATGCCTTTACAAAGTGCTGTGGAGATTTTCATTCATTCATTTGCCTCCACATTAACAGCAGAGGCAGTGTTACTGAAATCTTGGCCACTTGAAATCTTGGCCCAACTTGGAAATGGGAAAAAACAGATATTCATGGGTAAGACCCATTTAAAGAATAAGCTTCAGGTTTACCACATGTAGACAGGGGGAAACAGAGATCTCAATTTCTTTCCCAAGTCACAGGCAATATCCTTTCCTTATCCTCTTCCTTGCTGAAGGATTGATTCACAAATGCTGCTGGGGCAAACGTGCACCTTCAGAGTACAAAAGCTATCATTACAGAGAAGAGCGGTCTTACCTATGGGAACTGGTCCAGGTTTGAGGAGAGTTTGAGTGAGAGTGTGTTTTCCAGCTGTGTGATCAGCATGCATCCTTCAGAAATGTCATGTAATTCGTCAGTTTGTAAAATAATGAATCTAGTATACTCCTTTTAATTTCCATTTTGTCTTTTTCCCCATCTAGATTTTAATAAGGAGATACCTTTTTGTTTAAAGGGTTAGGACTTCAATGCATACTACTACTGCTACTAATAATAATAATAACAATAACAGATTACTATGTATATTTTCACAGTTATTAGAGAAGGCAATCCAATGTCTGTTAAATTTCAGGTCCTCTGACTCTTTTAAGATACTCCACACCCTTCCCTGAATCAATAAGTCTGTACAAATCAGCTTCCCTCGCATCCTGTTTCAGTCATGAGGCTGGACTAGCTGATCTCCTGAGGTCCCTTTCAAAGCAAATTATCATATGATCCTGTTAGATAGTTGCAGTTGGCTAATGATGCTTGGGCTACACGTTTTATCTGAAGAGGTGTCTCGTTGTCTGGCTGTCGTGGTATCAAAGGTCTCCAATTACTGAAGTAAATAGTAAATACAGAGCTCGGTCAAGTGTACTGTAATGTGTCAGTCAAGGGCAATACTAAAACTGAGGAGAAAGGAGGAGTGGGGAAATTTGGCTTACCTATTCACTATAAGCAAAATCTATGAAATTGCAGAATGATCTGCAAAAGGATGCAACAGAAGGAGCATCATTTCAGTTACCTTAAATACAGACTATGCTGAATATACAGTGCAATAGGAAAAAGGAGGCTTCTTGAAGTGCCTGTAACAGGGAATCATAAAGTAACAAAATAATTCAGGTTGGAAGCGGAACTTGATCATCTAACCTCTGAATAAAGCAGAGCCAACTTCAAAGTTAGATCAAGATGCTAAAAAGCTTTTCCAGTCAGGCTTTGATTATTTCAAGGTTAGTAGTGGGGCAACCTGTTCCAGGGTTTGACCATTCTCATTGTGATTCATTTTTCCCTGGTACCTAACGGGAATTGCACTTGCTGCAGCTTGTGCCTGTTGCTGCTCATCCTTTTTCTGCACAGCTCCAACTAGAGTCTGACTCCATCTTCTCCATAACCACCCATATAATGTGGGAATGGTCCCATCTTTTTAGTGCTGGTACAGCGCCACTGAAGTTGCACTGGACTAAAATAGGGGGACAAATCTTGCTTATCTTTCTGTGAATTCACAGGGTGTTGTAATTTGCTCATYCTCAGTGTAATAATTCTTCAATGTCCCTGCATCATTTCCCGACTTGTTTTTCTTTACACGTGGATCTCAGCATTGCCTTTCATGATGCAGAGAAAAAGAACTATTTAATACCTCATATCCCAGCATCTACTCTTAGTACCTGACTGGGATATTGCCATGGAAACAGGGAAAGTTTGAAATAAAAGCAAATACGCTCGCTTTTCTTATTTTTCAGTAGGGACTTCAAAATTTACTGCAGTATAAAACAAACTGTGTACCATCTGCTTATTGAAAATTGAATGCAAATATTTCTTTTCTTTATTGGGGAGCTCTAAATCACTGCCACAGCATATCCCCTCAGAAGCATCCTTAGAGGTGGTGCGTGAGTTCATGTAGCTTCCTGTCTAGAAGTTAAGTAGATGAGAAATACCATTGTCCTTCAGCCATGGATGGCACAGATAAAGAACAGGCTGAACCAAAATGGAAGGCAACATGTACTGGAGACAAGCAGAGCCATGAAATCAGCTGCTGGAACAGAATCTAGGCTGTGTAAGTCACACAGCCTCCCAGCTATATTTTGGGAAAGGTAATTTTTTACATAAGATAGGGGTGTGCAGGAGAGTCTTCACAAACACACCAGCATCATTTTTTCCCTCGGTGGTCACTTTCTCTGTGAATCAGTTGAGTCAAGCACCACTGAACTGGAGAGTTGAGTCCTGTGTTTGCAGGGGCAGCAGCATGAGCCTCCCAGCTGATGTGACTGTGATTTATTCAGACTGCCTTCTAATAAGGGGCACCAGAGCATGGTTTTCAATAAAGTCGATGGGGATAAGTAGTTACAACATCTAAGTCACCTAGCTGGAGGAGGCAAAGGGTCTGTGTACAGCACCATTTCTCCCCACTGCCTGCTGAGGTCTGTAAAGGATTTCATTCTCTCTTCAAGTTATATGCCACAGCAGAGACCTAAGTCCATCTTAAGAGGTGGCTAGAAGGAAGCTAATTTTCTTTTCATGTCCTTGATCTCTCTCACTGTATWGAGATTTCCACTAAGGAAAACTTCTGGCATCATTTTGAATGCTGCTTTTATGACCAAGACACTTGCCTGTGAACGACCTGTCTTTCTGAGGTGGGGTATTGCTCTCTGCACCAGCGTCAGTGTTGTGGTACACAGGGAAATTCCCCCTGACTTGAGGAGACAGTTCAGACCCACCACTGAGCCTCTGGCAGCTTCCCAGGGCACAGGCAAGATGTGGCAACATTGATAAGTGCAGTTGTTTCTTTGCCCCTGATTTCCCCAGCCCTTTCCCAAGTCAGTGGTCAAAGAGCTTATGTCTCTTTATGAATTTCCACGGAGTCAGGAGTCGGGTTGGCAAGGAGAGGTTGACTTGCAACAACTGTCCTTATGTACAGGGTCACCTCTTTCTCTAGAAGCAGAGGGAACAACCCAGCTCCCTCTGTCTTGCACTCTGCTCAGCATATAACACTGCTTCKCAGGCAACTCACAGGGCTGCAACCRTTGCAGGGCCATCCATCTCCCGCATGACTTTGCCTTTCCCTGAGTGTTACAGGGGAGAGGTGTTTGGGTAGCAGTTGCAACCAGATTGTGTTTTCTGTTGCTGCTTCTCTGGTAATCAGACAGCTACACTAATAATCATGTCCTTACAACCCTGGCTCCTGCTTATCACAGCCGCCTTTGAGAACGAAAGCACACTGTGCCCTGTTCACTCAGCCATGCGTCACTTTGCCGTCCTGAATGATTAATGTCTGCCTACCAGAGCCTRCACACAGCTCTCCCTGGGAGGCAGTGAAGCTGCATGTCCTATGTTTTGGGCCTGGTGAAAGATGGGTATGAAGGGAAGCACCAGGGAGGTGCAGGGTGCTACGAAAATGTCCATGAGAGACTGCTTTGCAGGAGATTTATTTCAAGTGTGCTTAGATTATGCTTCATTTAAGCTTCCTCCTAATTCATGGACATCAGGTTAAATCTTCTGCTGTGTCCATTTGGAGTGACAGATCTATTGTCTCTGGAGAAGTGTTGTTGATATTGAGAGACTGTGTTTAAGTAGCCATTGTGTCACTGCTGTTATATCTATGGGACGTCTTGATTCCAGGTGTCTCCGTCGTGTTAGACTGATGCAGAGTCACAGTCTTGTTCAGGCTGGGAGGTACCTCAGGAGGTCTCTAGCCCAATCTCCTGCTTCAAGTTGGGCCAACGCTAAAGTCAGACCAAGTTGTTTAGGGCTATTTCCACTTGAGCGCTGTGGTGGGTTAACCTTGGCTAAGGGACAAACTCCCACCCAGCTGCTCTCTCACTCCCACTCCTCAACAGGACAGGGTGGAAAAGTAAGAACAGAAATCTTGTGGGTTGAGATAAAGACAGGGAGATCATGCACCAATTACGTCATGGGCAAAACAGACTCAAACCAAGGAAAATTAATTTAATTTCTTGCCAATTAAAATAAATTCAAATGGTGAGAAACAAAAACAACACCTTCCCCCCATACCTTTCCCCAGTCCGACCTTCACCCCTCACTCCCGACACCTCTCCCCACGAGGGGCGCAGGGGGTGGGGATGGGGGTTG
>JASVER010000106.1:889493-998069 GCA_030449065.1 Oceanodroma leucorhoa
GGGTAGTCAGGCATTGGAACAGGCTGCCCAGGGAAGTGGTGGAGTCACCATCCCTGGAGGTGTTCAAAAAACGTGTGGATGAGGTGCTTCGGGACGTGGTTTAGTGGGCATGGGTACTGGGTTGGTGGTTGGACTYGATGATCTTAGAGGTCTTTTCCAACCTTAATGATTCTATGATTCTATTCTATGATTCTATGATCCGTGTGGTGCCTTCCTTACATCTGCCTTCCCTTCTTGGAGTAGATTTTGAATGATGATCTTCACCACAAACAGCCCTAAAGTGGTGCTCACTGCCTCCCTGACACAGCAGCAGCAGCAGAGTTACCCGCTTATGACTACTTGATGTACTGGAGCAGCAGAATATGGGGTTCTTTTCCCCATTAATTCATGGTAATACTCCCAGGAGAGTGGTGCATATTAKCATATTAGATTATAAACACTCCGAGGAAGCAATTTGCCTCAGTTGTCTGTGTACAATGCSAAGCTGAAGGCCCCTTTTTTGCTTGGCATTAAGCAGAACTGCAGTCAAAATAACATATATTCATGAATATAAGACCRAAGTAAGAACAGGAGGCATTTTTCCCAGTCTGTCTGGGTCTGCCTTGAAGAGACATATGTTTAAAACAATCTTAGAATCATAGAATATCTCGAGTTTGAAGGGACCCATAAGGATCATCAAGTCAACTCCCTGCTCCTTGCAGGACTATCTAAAACTAAACCATATGACTAAGAGCATCATCCAGATGCTCCTTGAATTCTGACTGGCTTGGTGCCGTGACCACTTCCCTAGGGAGCCTGTTCCAGTGACCAACCACCCTCTCAGTGAAGAACCTTTTCCTAATGTCCAATCCGAACTTCCCCTGAAAAAGCTTCATTCCATTTCCATGTGTCCTGTTGCTGGTCACCAGAAAGAGGAGATCAGCACCTCCCCCTCTGCTGCCCCTTAATTCTGGTGGTTCCTCAGATGGGCTCGTTAACTGTCTTTGGACATCCCAAACTTGTTAAGAGCTAGTAGCAGTTGAAATGGAAAGAGTGTTTCTGATCCTGACCAGAATTGGGTTTGAACTGGCTTCTCTGTGCAAAGGTCTTTGACTGGATATAGGAGTACATCAGTTTCCTACAGAGACTTAACTGGAGTGGAGCAGGCTATTTATTGGAGCTCCCCAATAAATATGAGGTAGAATAAACTTAATCTCTGTGTATTTGTCCAGAAACACACAGTCCATCACAACTGACTGGAAAACTCCACACAGCATGGCCATGGGCTGAGGAGAGACCCAAGGCCAGGTTTTACAGCTCACCTGATACACAACAGCTTGTTAAGACACTAACTTCATGAYGGATGTGAACCCTTGTGCTATCTCTCTGGTTGTGTGAAGTCTGGAGAGCTCAGGAACACCTCTAGACCATCGCTTCCTTCAGCCGTTCCATTAAAGGCCCAGATACATAAAAGATCATGCTTTCTTTACTGCAGCTCAAGACTACAGAATCCTTCTGTCTCTACAACTCACTCAGCCCTGGACCCTATCAGATTATCTCAAGGAGCACAGGGAAGTAATGGCAAATTTGAAAACTCATCTGCTACAAGACAGTAGATGGTTACTCAACGGTGAGACCTTTACTCCGGATATCAACATGGTATGGATTTAAATGATCAAAGGCAGGCGAAAATCATCTTAAAATTATCCAACTGCAATCGCCGCAGACTGCGCTTGGGATTCCACTTACCAAGCGGGCTTCCGGAGCTCTCCCTTTTACTAAAACAGCATCTAGCCACCTGTGGTTCTTCTATTAGTGGATCTGCCAGACTTGATTGACTTGTTTGCATTTGGGAATGCTGACAAGACCACATCTTGCAAAGCCGTAGTGGCCTACAAACTATTGCAAGGAGGTGGAGAATGTCCGCAGGATGACAAACACGGCGTGATTTGCGTTCTAGRCTTCTCTCTCTCTCTCCATCCCTCTCCCTCAGGAGAGCAGACACTAATCATTGCCTGTAACAGCACTGAGTGATTAATTTAAGTGATTTAGCACCCGGGGATTCACCTTCACACAGAGATCGATGGTTTGGATGTTTCCTACATTATTACCCTTACAGCAATTACCTCCCACAGATACGTGCTCCTGTGCTAATGAGCCAGAAGCTATTAGAATCCACATCCACCATCTATATGTTTTATAGTTGCAGGAGGGCTCTTCCTTGGTGACCACATCTTCTGGGCAGACAAATTTACAATATGAATGGAAAAGTCTTTTCTGCAGACACTTTGGGAAGGAAAAAAAATAGGCAAATTGTATTAGCATTAGGAAGAGAAGTGTATCATAAGCAAGAAATCAGAGCCAAGGAGAGAAGAATCAGGCTGTCRGTGATGTGAACAGTGCTGAGATTTACCTGCTCAGTGCGAGTAGCTCAGGCAGGAAGACCATACTGGTAGATCTAGCAAGGTGTTATAACTCACACCAATTTGCTGGGTTGGCTCAAATAAGAAAAGTTTAGCCCCAGAGTAGGCTATGCCTAGATCAAACTGCTTAGTGCAATGCTGAAAAATAGAGGTAAGCTCTTTATTAAATCTGACTAGTTAAATAATTCAGATTCTATTAACTGCTGCTCTACCCTCTTTCTTTTTCACCACATCTGCATTCAGCTGAGTCCTATCTCAGTGATGTTGGCTTTTACACTACCACCCAACAGTTTGGCTCGTATCATCCCACAGGCTGTTGCACCAAAATACAGATTAATTTAACCCATCAGTCCAAATGTTCCTCGTTTACAGTAATATAAATTCAGTGAGACGATATCAGATTTATTCTGCAATGCAGAGTCCATACCATGATAGTCAGAGCCCATGCACAGTGTGGGGAGAGACAGACTAACACAGAAATATAAGCTGGGATCTCTTGTACTGCACAGTGTTTCACAATGGCAATGTGAGTCTAGAATGGAGGGAGGTTGCCTTCTTGCTCCATCTCTGCTCCTTGTTTCCTTTTACCTCTTGGGAAAATTATTTCAACTCACATCTTCAAAGACAGAGACAGGGACAACATTCCCAAAGAAATCTTAGAGGAGCAGGGTGATTGCATGTTTTAGCAGCCCCCTTTTTACACATGAAATTTCTTACATTTTATGAAGTAGAAATAACGAAAGAAAAACACAGCAATAGCACTAACTGTGAGCATCATCAAGAGGCATAACTCATAGCTTGAGGTCAAGGTCACTCACATTGTGAGTTGGCCTCTTTTCCTCTCACTTCTGTGTACAACACAGCAAACTTCTGTCCTAAGACTCCACAGATGTATCAGCATCTTGCAGTTTGTCTTGGCATCCTACTATTCAAAATGCAGCTGGTAACACTCATCAGACACTACAACAGTGAAACGCAAGATAAAAGCTGTTTCTTATGATGCACTGTGCAGCACAGGACACCAGAGGATGGTGTAAACTGTCCTTCCTTGCTTGAAAAGTCAACTGTTGCCTTATGTCTAGAGAAGGACACCARATTAAGCTGACGATGGTATGACACACTGAGGAGATGCTCTTCCTGCCCTATGGCACCAGCAGTCTAGTGTCTCCTTTTTCACAGGTCCTCTCCAGCAGATAAGTGCAAAGTGGAAAGAGGTCAAGGGTCAGGTCTGAAATTCCCTGTGATCAAGACGTACCATATGTTCTCCTTTTATTCAAACCTAAGTCTAATGTCACAGCTGTGGGTTATTCCCTTTGGAAATACCAAGTTCATTCGTATGACCTGAACTTCCAGTGTGAAACTGGAGTCTGTTGTGACACATGACCATGTGTGTATGAGGTATGTAGAAGCAACGTGGCTACCAAAGTTTTTTTTTCTTCCTCTCAACCTTGACTAGGAGGTAGAAGGGAAAGATTAACCTCTAGGTAGAGTCCATATAGTCTGAGGTGGTATAGGTCAGTAGTTTTTMTCTCTAGCATTTCCACCCTCTTAGGAACCAAGTGACACACTCCCACCCCAGCCAGACCTGGAACAAATAACCATAGTGCTAAGACAGGGCAGCTCATCTGAATCCATATCAAGCATTAAAGCCAAGAGTTTCCATTAATAGCCACTATATAAGTGGCACAGTACATCTTCCATGTACAGGCTTCACCTATAGGAACATTTTCTTCCTTTCCTTCAACAGTCCAAATTTCCCAGCAGTGAAATGCTGGAGCCAAGGATAGTCTGAATATAAGCAGCAACTAGTCTTTTATACCTGCTTCTGTGGCTGAACTTGGACAGACAYACTGATTGCAGGTCTTCCAGAGCTTTTGTTTTCTGCCTTTTAATCAAGTAACAGTTTTTCCTGGCTCTGAAGATCCTAGAAATATGCCTTTCTTTTTTTCCTAAAAAACTTTTTTTTTTTAATAGCAGAAATAAAAATATCTCCTTCTTTCAGTTCTAAATGTTTTGGTTTCTGTTTAATTGGGTATTGCTTTGTCCTGGGAGAGTGAGAAAGCACAACAGGGAAGAGCTCATTTACCTTTTCTGTACTRCTCATTATTTTGTACACTTCCAGCACAATTCCCTCATTTGTCCCCTCTCAGAAGTCACTGTTTTTACAACGGGCAAGCTGAAGACATTGCCTTAGGTGAGAAAGATGCAGAGATTTGGTCACAGCATGATTACAGACACAAACCCATTTTCAGCGACTGAAATATTTTGTCTGATGTCAACCAAGCAGTTGATGTGTACTGAGCCGGCTCTTGCATTTTGYTGCAGGATGCTTAATTTCTTTCGTCCTCTGAGACAGGACCTAGGCACATGGCAGYAGCCAAACCCTGAACATTCAGGCATCTTATGACTTTTATTCAGATTTATGAAGATATTTATATGCTTATAGATGAAAGATTGGAGGTTTTTTCCTGCATTTTTTTCCCCCATCCCCTGAAGTCTAACATTCCTGTGATTATTAAGAGAAGTTCAGCACACAAGATCTTCAAATTCTCCTGGGCATGCCACTGCACTACCTGGAACCCTTTAAAATGTGGTCTTCTAGTCTGTATTATTGATTGCTTAATTAATTACTCTAAAAGGGCTTTTTGCGTGCAAAAGGGGTGGACAGGGTTCAACRACACTTTGGCTTGTCTGTGTATGCTAGATAAATTGAGATGATAAAATACGCTGGCAAATACCACTCCAAAAAGAAAGAAATGTTGATCTTAATTGCTAACGGAGATGTTAYCTCATGCAACACAGAAAACACATGTGAGATTGCTCGGGTATATTTCTCTCTATTGTTAAAGCTGGTTTTCTCCTTTCTGTGCCATAAGAACTCCTGCCTTCACCATCAGAAAATGAAGCATTTACAAGCATTTTTTGCTGTTGTTTTAATGTAGGCCAGGACTAAATATAGGGTGTATGTAACACTGACTGAATCCCAACACRCAGGATATGTTGGCTTTTCACTCATTTGCAAGTGAGTCTCATACATAGCAAGAATAGATGAAGGCTAATCAGACAAGCTAATCTCACTCTCGTTATAATACAGAACAGTGACTTCTACCAAGCACTTTCTGCATTAAGGCAACGGTTTCTTCCTGTAAGAGTGCACAAGGTAGTTGGTCTCTGTTTTATCACTGTATGTCATGGCAAATCTGCTGCAACCAGTTTTTTATTCTAATGGTTAACTGTTCTCACTGTTCATGTAGACATTTTCTTTCGTCAAGGCTGCTGGAAGGAAATACAAAACCTCTCATTCTCTCTCACTGTGCAGCTGGGATCAGCTTCTGGCCACAGCATCATCAGGGAAAAAAAAAAGAAAAAAGAGGGAATTCTTCCTATTGGTAAGGTGTTTCTCAAATATGAAATATTAGCTCTGGAAATTTTCAGAATTCTTCCATGAGCAGCAGTGTAGAAATCACATTGTAAGGACAAAGTGTGGTCCTGTATCTGACTTCACTTGTGACTTACCTGGATGGCAACAGCAGTACAAGTTGCCCAATGCTCCATCCCAAATGAGAAATCATGCTTGTGCCTCGCAGCAACACCTGCCAGCTAAAATTGGCACTGAGACCCACTTCCCCTTTTTTGCTAGGAAGCACTAGATTAATAATTTTGTGAGTGAAACGCTGATCTCCTCAAGTCAGGGGAAGTTATGCTGTTCACTTTGGTATCCTAAGATCTTGCCCTTCAGCTCCACAAAGTTAAGGTGGGGGGAGTCTCAACAGCTAACTCCAGTCTACCATGCACTGACTCTGCTCTTATACCTCCCCTAAGCACTTTGCTTTTGCTTATTCTGTACTGTAGTCTTCTGGGAACAGCACGGTTGGGTATTTGATGAAGGTTCATACTTCACTCTGCACGTACTTTTGTCAAAAAAGCTTTTATTGCAATGCAAAATATCTTCTGTATATGACATCTTTCTCCCCCCAATCCCCTTAAATTTAATGAGTAATCCTTTCTGGGTTTGTACATTGTGATTCTTGTGTGTATGTATGAATATATATACATATCTATATATCTATCAATCTATAGATATTATATTAATACAATCATATATAAATCTGGACCTATATCATTTTATATATATACACATATCACTAGATATATGTGTGTGTGCATATACATATATATACATTACATATACACTATATACACATATATGCACACACATACATATCGTATAATCATAAACATCTGTTGGTTTTCAAGGGACTTTTCTTTAACAAAATAAGTTCCATCAGTGGATTTTACTTCTGTAGTGCAATTTTACAGGAAGTTAACATTTCCACATTCAATATAAAAGAAACAATATACATTTGAAAACGTGCCATAGGATTTTTAATGAAAAAATTAGAAAAGTGCATTATTTTACAACACTACAGTAAATGATTCTTTTTTTTTTTTCTGTAAAGACATTGTAAAATATATACAGGGTTGCTTAGTGCATTCATTACAAAAGAAAGATGCAATCCCTTGCATAAATTACATATTGTACAGGGGTTCGCTGTCTACTTGGACTTGTAAACATTTGTGTGATACAGTTTTCATTCTTTATGTAAGCTGCAATACATCTTATTTTCATTTGACTGTTGTTGCATTCTAACTCCAGTACGGCATTCTAAGGCCATGTGTGAAGGCATCCTCTCCCATTACGGAGAAGGCCAGGAAAAGAAATCAAAACACAAAAGAGTCTTTAATTTGGTTCTTTGTAATCAAGTTATCACTGGTTTAACAAATTGCATCTTGATGCTTATGACCTGCTCTTTCTCCTTTACTAGGACCAGCTCAACAACTATGTTGAAGTTAGAGGTCTGAAATGAGCAGAGAAAACAGCTTCCAGGAGGTAAATTCCCCGTGCAGTCTCCACAGCCAAGCAGCTCCTCTTTCTAGATGATCATGCTCCTAATGCTCTGTGTGCTGCACAGAAAATGTATCAACCAGGGTAGAAATTTAGAGAGTTTTACTCTATCTCAGGCTGTTGAGGGCCTTTAGAATGCCGTTAATACACCATCGGTAAGTCCGCATATGCACATTCAAAGAAGTACAAAAATGCACCAAAAAGTGTCAAGAGATCCAAAAGAGACATAGCATCAACACACACTCACAAACACACACATACACGCACGCTTCTGTCTGAGCAGGAAGGCTCAGTCTCCAAAGTAGGAATCACAATTTAATTTCAACATGTATGTGTGTTTGGAAGAAATCCAAGAATTTCCATATAAACTCCTTAGGTCCCAAATTGAACACTTTTATCCCTGTTTCTCATAGATGAACAGTTTGTTGAAGTAAGAAATTGCACCTTGAAGAGACAGTATCCACATTCTTTTGGCCTACTGGAAACAACTTTTAAGCCCCCCTCCCATTCCCCATTGACCTATCCAGCTCCAAAGAATTTCCTTTGCTGTCATATCACTAGGCTCTAAAGTTTTAGTCAATACTCCTCAATGGCAACAAACAGCCACACAAATCTTAACAAGTCAAGGGAAGAGGAAAAAGAAAACATTTTTTTCTTCCACAGTTCACTCCTGACCTTGCAAAAAAGGAACAGATGGATTATTGGTTGTATAGCTTATTATATGAAATTTACATTCTGTAAAAGAAAGACAGATTAGGTTTGTGTTCTAAAGAATGAGCCAGACTCTCACAATTTCTGCTTATTAGTTAGTTGTTAAAAAGGTTTGTAGTAAACAGGACTCTTTCTGAAACATATACTCGTCCTTTTTTCATAGAGGGTCAACCCAACAGTACTTACATCCAAACTAACTTTGTGTGGATTAACCAAATTTGTTAATTAACATGTTAAAGTCCAAAAGAGTGGTGCTCAGAGCGGTATCCAGGAAATGACTTAATAAAGCCAACCGCTAGATTAACAGAGTCTTAAACCTGTTGTAACCTGGACAGTGGTATCCCTCTCCTGTTATGCAGGTAGTATACTTGTCCTCTAATATCTAAATAATATTCCTTCACTAACAACTTATACAGAAAGTATCTGCCACAATATAAATGCAGCTGAGCAGTTGAAAAGGAGGTAAACTGGCATGAGAAGATCACTAAGTTGTGCTGAGCATACCAGTTGTGTTGGTCGGTGGTGACACCACCAGACTCTGCTGTACTAATCTTCCCAGGAGAATAAAAAGGGCACAGTATCAACGATGAAGAGGAATTTCCTACTGCTGCCTCTGACTGCAGTATCTCTCCATGTTGGGAATTGAAAAGATATGCTAAAAAGGAGCAATATGGTATCCACCTTTTCTGGAAAACGTGTGACAGTAARGAATTCTTCAAAGAAAAGAAAAGTCACATGGAAAGGTAAGTCACAGTAGAGCARCTGGGGCTTAGATGCTGAAGAACATGAAAGGAATGTACAGTGAAGATAAAAAAAACCCCACAACATCTAACTGTGCATTGCTAAAACAATCTCAGGTATATGTCTTTGCTCCTGTGTTGCACTTGGCCAATCTTTTGGGAAAATGACAGATGCCAGAGCAACCAGAAGAATTTGGCCAGGTTCTGGTGGTCAAAACCATGATGAATAGCTGTGAGCTGCCCCACAGATCCATTTGGATGACTGGCACAAGGAAGATAATGAGATGTGCCCCTGCTGAACAAGAAACTCCAATTCACCCACATTGCCATTCAGAAGGGGCTCTCAGAAGAAGAGCTTCACATCAGGGAGATCAGAGAAATGTGCTAGGTGAAAGGAAACATTAGAAGAAATGGCTATGGAGCTATCTGAAGGCTCTGTCACCAAAGTTCCTTGTCTTAGTTCCTAAGGAGAATGCTGCCCTGAGCTCTTGCCCAGAGCGCAAGTTAGAAATCRGCCCTGTCCTCCATCACCCTCACCCAGAGGCCAGGAAGAAATCCAATCTTTTGCTCTGCCTTTTTTAACCTTGCTTACAGAGTTTGGGAGAAGGATATGCCATAGCATCAGTGTCCTCATCAATCCAGGTTGTGACACAGAAACTCAACTGTATCTTCCCCATTCCCCAGGTGGTCCAGACTGTTTGGACATGTATCCAGCAACCCTTCCTCCTAGAAGCATGATCTATCCCAGACAGCACAGCTGAGACACTTTGGCCATTGCACCAAATGGGTACCAGAACCATGCTCCATCCTGAAACACAGCCCCTTGCTCATCCATCTGCATCATCCCATCTCTCTAAGACACAACACTGGCTCTTTCCTCTACAGGTAAGACAAAATCAGGCCCAAAGCCTATCTCCACAAAGACATTTAAGCACCTGTTTAGTTCAGTGGGAATTAAGAGCCTCACTGCATATATTGGATCTGAGCTAAAATCCTGTCCCCAGATACTTCCATGACCAGCTCCAGTCAACGTGCCAAGATGATGCTTGTCAATAGACAGCTGTGGCATGACCCCCATGTCAGCAGTGATATTACCAAGCAGGCCTTTTGGAAATCGTTTTGTAGACTTGTGATTTCAGACTCTTGGAGGCCAAAATAATTTACACGCTCTACTTCAGCTAATCTAATTAAATACTGTTATCAGATTAATTAGCCTCTTAACAATAATTATGATTAAGGAGCTGCATACCCATGCTGTAGGGAGAGCCAGCAATAACGAATTAATGTTATTTCTCTAAAGGTCAATTTTGATTATGTTTTGATGTGTAGAAACTGTCCAAACACAGTCAATACGAAGAGGTTTCTTTGCTACATTGTGACTTCCTGAACCCAGCTGGAGAAGCRTAGCATTTCCCACACATTTCTATGGCACAGCTCTGGGGAGATGCTATCAAAGATGGACAAGGATACCACAATCCACATCCTTCTGAGCCACAGTACGGATCTGCTGCAGGCAATAGGACAGATGGTGTAACTGATCTCTTCCAAGGAAWAGTAGAGGGAAGATGCTCTGGAAGACACATTTTTCCCTGCTTCCTGCTTGACACCAACATTGGTAATGTGGTCTCACCAACGACAATCCGCTCCACCATGAACCAGCCATGGTCCATCCTTCCCACACCTCCTGCCACTCCTGCTTGGGAAGATGCTGGCAAATAGACTAAACCCAGAAGACCTATGGCTCTTCCTCATTTTGAAACCATGCCACAGACCTTACCAATGATCTACAGACAATGAGCCAAACCACTGTGTCCCTTGGCCTGCTCATGTCATTTGTGCTGCCCTTTCTCCTGATGGCCTTCTCCCAAACAAACACACTCCCAAATTCTCCTCGCAGGCTAATGCATTGCATCCCGGCCAGGGAAGAAGGGGATCTCACCCGTGCGGGTTTATGCACTTTGCATTTCCTATTTGATTCCCTGCATATTGTTTTTAATCAACCTGTAGATTGCTTTTGTCAGTAGTAATTAGAGTGGAACAGTTCCTTCCCCAGGGTGCAGTTCTGTAGCATAATGCTTTTCATTAATAGATGAGGGGGGAAAGTACAGAATGTGGTGATCTTGGGTCTGAACATACGTCTATGAAATGGCAAGCTAATGAGTTAATGTCTGGGTAGGAAAGCRGGGAGGGCATATGGAGAAAGCCGGAGGGCCGCTGTCTGTGAAATGGATCTCTCTTCTAGTCTCAAGTATAGCGCTCTGGATACAGCAATTACTGCAAGCTGTTCCACAGACCAGATAAACAATGAATCAAAGCCAGGCTAGTGGTATCAGAACTCATGCATGAGGAAGATGCATTATAGAGCATAGTTTCAATTATTATATTTGCTAGCTCCACTTGTGAATTAGCCAGCTATGATAAATGTTATCATGCTTTTGTTGCTCTGCATTTCTCAAAGTTCTCTTTTAGTTCAAAAGACAACACAGCTTGGAACTGTGAATATTAATTACCAATAAAATTGCAGCATTAATCTTTCTTTCTCCCTTTTTTTTTCTTTTTCTTCCCAATCTGTTGTGGGTGTTAATGCATAGCAGCACTCCTTACATGGTCAGAAAGCAAGGTGAGGGAGGGCTTTGTGATGTTTATTAATTACAATATTCACAGAAGGAGAGACAAATGAAGGCTGAAGGCTCCAGGGATAGTACTTCCAGCCTAAAATTAGCAGGCAGGTTTGGATGACTGTATTCTATAAAGCATAAATTATACAGGTTGACTGTTGTCTTTAGGTCTTTCTGCTCTCCATTAGGTTTAGGAAAGCTTGTTCATGGTAAGCACTAGTTGGAGACACTGATATAATATCTAGCAGTATACAGAAAAAGGCTTACATTCCAGTTTCAGKAAARGAGTATAAATCAGGACTCATTGCAYTGCACCCAAATCAGTTAGGTCACCATATTGGAAATCTGCATGAGAAAGCRTTTTGATTTCTCTGTAGCTTACCAATTCACAGCAATATAAACCCACCAACTTCARAAAATAGTCCAGCAAGAGCAAGCTCAGCAGCTGCAACATCCACCTAMGTTATGTGCAAACCCAACCATCATGCATTTTCCATGTCTGCATTCTTCAGCATACACAGGAGAAACTTTGTGGAGCTCSTACTGTAACGGGGACACAAATGCTGAAAGCTCCTCAATTCGAAGGTTTTTTTGTTGGACTTTTCCTCCAAAGGAATACTGATGTGTACATGTACATGACTTGGAAATTTATGCAAAGGACAATACAGTTTGGCTGAGAATCAGTCAGAGGCTTTGGAGAAGCCACTTTGGGGAAAAGGAAGAAATAAGAATAACAATCACCAAACAATTTCCAATTAAAGACTTAGGGCCAGCCTGAACAAGTTTAGCTTTAGTAAAGCATCCATTGGCTTCAGAGGAAGGTCCTGACACTCCAGGCTCTAGAGAAGGAAACAGTTTGCTTACATCCTGCTGAGCCCTTGCATTTAGGAGCACCAGTAAAGGAAATAGCATGACTTAACATAAGTTATCACAGGAACCAGCACTGCTCAGGATGGGCTGGGTGAATAAAATCCTGGTTTCAATGAAGACAGCAGCAAGAACCTGACCAGAGAACTCCATGRATCTCCTTATCAGTAGGCATCAGTGAAACACTGTGGCATAGACCTTGACTGAGCAGAGGACAGTCAGTCTCCCAGAGTGATTCTACCCAGGTCAAAGCACAACAGTCTTCAGTATCACCTCATTGATTTCAATTGGAAATAACATAACTACCCCTGCTGTTGAGAACAATTACTTTCTTTCCATCYTTCTTTTTGCCCTCCTACTACCTCTTTGGGTGAAAGTTCCTCTGCCATGTTAATTATCCACATCTTAAATAATTGCAAACTATATTTTGGCAAAGGGTACCATCAGTTTTCATGGTTTAATTCAGCCTCTGAGCTCAGACTGACTAGCGTAAGAGTCCCAGAGCACCTTCCATCTGTAATCAATTTTTCTGCGTCCAATGTCATTATTCTATTTGTTTTGATTTTGGTGTATTGTTACAATGGCTAATCCTTTTCATACGCTTTATCTTGCTGAAGTTCCCAAAATAAAGATTGATATTAAAGTTAGATGACAGGCAGGCTGGTCAGAAAGGCAATATTTCTTTTTCAGTTCTGTGAGTGTTATGCACCTCTAGTTGATGAAAGTAGTGGTGGTGTGATTCTCATTGTAATTTGTGCAATATTCCAGTCAATAATAGTGTCTTGTTGAAATATGCATTAAAAAGTCCATAACATTAGTGTAATGGACACACTCCAACACATCTCTCTGGTCTGGCTTCCTCATAAAGATTTTAAATGACTGGCTTAATTAGATCCTAATATTAACAAGAATATKACATAAAGCTAAATGAGGACATAAACTTCAACTGAAAGCTACTTCTACCCAAGCYCCTGCCCTCTGGTCTGCACACACCAAATCATTCTGGAATATTTTCAGTCTCTATCTTGGTTCCACTGACTGCTTTTTTTTAAGCTTTTAGCAACAGATGATGCCTTTTCCCATAACAAAAGCTTTCAAAACTGTCAGAGAAAACAGGAAATTACCTTGCTTAGGTTTGAATCGCAATAATCTTGATTACTGCCCTGGCATTTCTTCAATAGAAGCATTAGGTTAACTAATGAGACAACCTACAATACAATAGATTAACTTGGTCACTTCCCTCTTTTCTTTTTTTTTTTTTTTTCATGTTGCTGATTTTGTCCTAATGAGTTGTTACAGAGGAGTCCAAACAGAAGTCTGTTGATGAAGGGCACTGTGTATCTTCTCCATTCATTAACAACCTAGAAGCTATTTTGGACCCTTGAAGTAACATCCAAACTCCCCGTCTAGAACTGTCCCATCACAGTCATCGCTGTAAAGCATACATAAGTACAAAGTTCTGGCAAAGCAGCCCCAGTTAGATCAGTCAGGATCTTCCTTATGCAGTAATGAAGACCAAGCGGAGAATTGTGCTTGCATTGTTCTATTAAGTTTCCTCTTTCGTTTCCCTATCACAGCATGCTCAGTCAAAGCTATTTTGGTGCTTCACTGATCAAACTGATTTTTCCCTTTGATGATAATATGAAATATGATAGGATAATAGGGTTGTTATATAATCAAAGTCGACAGCAGGGAGCTAAATTTGTGTTGTTTTGATGAAGAGCACATTAGTGTGACATAAATAGACTAATCTGATTTATTATTATTATTTCTAATGCTTAATAATAGGGAAGGGTAGGGGAAATGAGACTCTGGGGAATGAGAGTGCATCACAAAGTGATAGCAGACGTGTGTGTGCTGCGGAAACATGCGTTAGGTATTTGGATATTAGGATGTCTTGTCATAAGCAGCACCACTACTACCTGCTTCTAGCTGAATTTCAAAAGAGTAAGTACCGAGCAAGAGAGGCTGTTCTGAAAGAAATAACGTCTTAAGTGGAATAAAGCTAATAATGTACCAGAGAAAATATTCTGTGAAAAGCAGTGTTGTGGGAAGAAAACTGGTATTCATGTAGGGCAATAAGAAGTCAAAGAGAGAGCAGACACAAATCAGCTCACCTTTCACTGACTGATTTTTCATGTGTAACTGAAAAGCTGGGATTAACCTTGGACAAAAGCTTCCCTTTCACAATACTGTCTGTTCCAGCTCCAGACAGCCCAAGTCGTTATTCACACATCAATCAAGAACCACAAAAACAACGAAAGAGAGAGGCGTATTTTGCCTGGTGTACTGATGTGTACACATGAGAGTTCTTGTATTTGTGGCTGCTCACAAAGCAAAGTCCTGCAAGAGCTCATGCAAACGTCTGAATGCGTGTAGTCTTGCAAAGGAAATGTCTTGCCACTTTAAAATCTCGTGTGTAACRAAAATATAGATTGGACAGAATTGTGGGTTCTTCAGGCAGAAAATAAAAATAAATGAACATATTTTAAAATCCTAAGGAATGCAGATACATTTTAGCAAAACGCTTTCTCACACACACAGTCGTTACGGCTTTTAGACTTAAAAGTATCACTACGGACATCTACTCTGGTTCCTTCATATCAACATACAGATTTCTTCAACCACGTCCATAAAGTTCRACAAAGCTAAAGCAGAGCTTTTATAAAGCCACTGAGTTTTAATGCAAAGACATTAGTGGCCGATCACCCATGACATGCCGAGGTAAGTTGCTCCCCTGGTTAAATACCCCATGTATTAAAATTTACTCTTCATTTATGGTTCCAGAGGGAAGATTTAGTAACAAATCAGCTAGAGTATGTAACAGCTTGAACTTCTGGAGTTCAACATGATTTATAGGACATTTAAAGATTATTTTTATATGCAGCAGAAATAGAATTTTCCTCTTAAAGAAAAAAAAAGGAAAAAGCTAACCAATATTTTATATGATGTAACCTTTTTTTCACAAAACTGTTTAAATTTTTTGCTAAAASTCCTGTTACAAAAGTTCTCTTTGCTAGGAAGAGAGAACTTCACTYGACTTCTGCAAAATCCCCAAGTTTTCCTGATCTTCTCCAGTGTCAAATACATCCAGCAGTCGTACACGATACAAATGTGTATATTYCAGGCATTCTTTTTCTTATCTCCCTAGCAGGAAAAGAAACCTACATTTATTTGCACTTCTGGGATGCCACAAGCAAARACTACGAAAGTGAATTTGGACAGCACTGCGAACCCATGGGCCACCCTCGCGGAAACCAGCTTCTAGGYGGCAGTCACTGAGGTGGTTTAACACATCCTGAAACTGCTTTTCTAGGTACACTTGCTTCAATACTTCTGCCATYAGTGGTACCAGCAGCACAGCATTAATGCACACAGCATGCTCTCCTACTGTGCTGAAGGATGTTAGTCCCACACGTTAGGCAGAAAAAGTCCATCCTCATCCATCCTCACTAAGAATCCTAAATTATTTCTTCACTAATCTTAATGGAGGTTTCCATGCCACAGCAATTTATAAGCCCAAAGGAAGCTGCATAGGGGAGTCAAAGTCATGGATACTTGCTTTTCATTTACTTGTTGAAACACAGATATGGAAATTAGGAGAACATGAACATATTTGATATAGCTAATAATTTAAAGCCAGGGAGAAGAGAACAGAGGAGGAATGACATTCTTTATTTCTCCCTATTAATGCTCTTTGTAGATGCCTCTTTGAAAGGATACCAACATCCATCAGCACACAGGGCTCAGAGGTGGGGCTTGTACAAAAACACACCATCTAGTTTAAGGAAAAAAAAAAGGATTATTGCTTTTACACCGACAGCACAAAATGGTTGAATTGGCAGGAGGTGATTAGTGCCAAAAAAAGTTGGGTTTTGTATGGCGACTTAACACGGAAGGCAATTTAAAAGATAGGATTAAATCAGAGACAAAGGTGCAGCTTTATAAAACTCTCAGTCCTACCCCTGTCAAATCAAAGATAAATCTCCCAAAGCACGAAATCCCATGTAATCATTGCAAATTCCTATTGTCTTAAAAGGGAGCTGGATTAGGCCTCTAATTTGGTTCTGTAAAGTCTGTTTGGTCCAGATGAAAAACCAAGAGATGGACAATCTCCAAGGACAACTCTATGACATGGTCTCAACATCCTCCACCACARCTTGCCAACGCAATCACTCCCAACGTTACCCTCCAAACGCTGGAGTAAAACTGCTTTTGCCCATTACTGCTAAATGCATTTTGCCTTTCCGCCGAGCAAAAAAGCAATATCACATCTAATCTCACAAGTTCCCAGTGAGCCAAACACTAGATACTGTCCCTTGAATTCTTCCTGAGACCAACAAAGGCTTTCCATTATTTACAAATCAAAAGCATTTAGAGACAATCATCATCTTTATTTTTTTATTTAAAACAAGGAATGCCCTGTCACTATTATATAAGAAAAAATATACATCCACCTATTTATACCCATCCTATTCCAAGCATTCCAAAAATATAATTCCTATTCATGCAGGTAATTGCTGCACAAAATAATAATAATAATAATAATAATAATAATAATAATAATAATAATAATAATAATAATAATTTTATAAATAAAATAAAAATAACAAAATACACTCTTTAGTTCCAACAATTCTCCCAATTTCTCTTAAAAATTCCACCTGCAAATTGTTGGAACAGTTGAAAATGATAAAAGGAAATATAGTTAAATCAATAGGATTATTTGCTTTTGATTATTAATTCCATTGCTAGTTTTTCTTGTGTTTTTATTATGCATACCAGTTTTACAAAGTGCATGCTTTATTTTTTTTTWAATTTTGAACTGGCAAGCTAAAATGATCCATCTTTTCCTGCCTTTTTTTAATGTTAATACAATCTAAAGTCTAGCATTAAAAAATTTATCATGATACACCTGGTATATTGACTGCTTATGGCGCATGCTTGTCTTGGCAAAAAACAAAACAAATTGGCTCCCCTCCCACCCTCCCCGTTCTTTTTGGAAGCAATCTAAAAGTTAAAAGCAGGCTGGAACACAATTGCTTCAAGGGAAAAAAATAATACCTGATGCTTTAATTTTTGTCACATGGCACTAGTTGTGGAATTGCACGCGCGCACACACACGCACACACACCCAACACGCACGCAAGCACGCACGCACRCTGCAACCTGCTCGTGAGGAAAATAGTTTATTAGGTCAGGAGTGCCAGTGGCACATGAAGGCTCCCAGCTGTGTGTGCAACTTTGGATTTGGTACCCACTTCACGTCACCTTGAATCCTCTGACATCCACCGAGGGGGTAATGTAAGGCATACTTTGCTGGAACAGTAATAATCCATGCTTCATGCTCAAGAGCTGAGTCTCAGAGGAGGACTGGCTTTCTCTACTCCCTTTGGCCTCGCTCCGTCTCATCAAGGAACAAAAAAACCAAAACAACGGAGAAGAACTGGGGAAAACAAGGAAAGCAAAAGAAGACAAATCCCTTTAAATGGACTTTCGCCTTTTCATCAGCCTGTGGTTATCTGTAAAGCTGTGCAACCCAGGAGAGATGGAGCTGACAGGAGATGGGAARAGGCTGTTTTTTAATGTGCTTGGCGAGATCTCCTCTATCTTGTAAGAGATGGAGTGAAAGTACTGGGGGTTCAGCTTTGAGCTGAATGAATTTTGGTGGGACACCACCCGGCTGGTGTACTCGTGGGACCTGTAACACATGCAGGAACAAACTGACTGAAGGTCTGTTACTTCGGCCTTGTACCGTGGCCGACCATGCTGGGAGTCCTCTTGGATGTGGATAATCATGCTGTTGCGGTTCCCTGCCAGGGACGCCCGTTCCTCAGCATCCCGCCTCTCGTCCTCGCTGTTCATGGTTAAGAACCTGAGAACAACCAGATTTAGAAATGCCCCAATGACTGTCAACCCCACTAGAATGTACATAAAGCTAAAAGCCACGTAGAGAGGCTTCTTTTGAAGGGCCCCTTTGGTCTGCAGGGCCACATAGTCTCCAAACCCTATCGTAGTCAATGTTATAAAGCAGTAATAGTAAGCATGGAAAAAGCTCCATTCCTCGTACTGGGAAAAGGCTGCTGCTCCAATGCAGAGTGTTCCCATGCAGGAGAAGAAACCCACAGTGACCATGTTTTCCATGGAGACCTCAGTGCTCCTCATCCCACAGCACTTTTTGATGCGTTTCAAGAGGTACTTAACGAAGGTGTTCATGCGCTCGCCCAAGCTCTGGAACATGACGAGTGTCAGTGGGATCCCCAGGACCGCGTAGAACATGCAAAAGGCCTTCCCTGCGTCCGTCCCTGGGGCAGCATGTCCATAACCTGAGAGGGGGAATGAAAAGACAGGACAGTCAGCAAGGCAGGTGATGACCACAGCTCCCCCTTCATGCAAGCCACGTGAATCGCAGAGACTCTGATGCCGCAGCCATATCCAAAGCTACAGGAACACTGCAGTCACACAATCTTCCTATATCTCCTCACCCACGTCCTGTATCCAAAGCAAATAAAACACAGAACAACAAAGTTGTACACACAGGAGTGGAGAAGAGATGAAAGAATGGGCAATCCAACCTACCTCAAATAACTGTGCAGTCTTCTAAACAAGATTATATTGCATTCATTTGCTAAAGAAATTTCACGTCCACCCTGTATTACATGCAATAGTGGAAACTTTGGAAATAGGTTGGCTTGTCCACAGTATTTTTGAGAGGAGTTGGTGTTGCCCTGTCCCAAAACCAAAGTACACTGATGGCATCCAAATTCTGTGTCTGCTGGCAGCATGGAGTTAACATCCACAGACCCACCGACCAAAGAAATTATTTTCCAAACTCTTCCATACTGAACAAACCTTTCTCCTAGACACCCTATGAAAGCCACTCACTACTGGAACACCATAGGACTTTAGGGGTTTAATGCCTGCTCTATCTTTAATTATTGAAAGATAATCAACTTTTACCAGCTTGTTTTATAGTTTTTCAGCTTTTACAGTTAGTCTGGCAAAGGCAATTTTGTCAGCATATTAAAACTAATCCAGGACAGAGGACGTAGAATGTTTCACAGCATAGTTTACAGACAGTAAAATCATGGCTAAACCTTCAATCTAAATCAAACCATAAGTGTGGGGGGGTCTGTTTTGAAATTATAATTTCACTTTTTCACATCACACTGCTTTAAAAATCTACATTTCTTACAGATTCTAAGTGACAGTACCAAAGTCTCCAAAAAGGGATGGCTGGGACTGACCTGGCCATGGTGTGCATTGGCCACGTGGGTACCACTATCCAGACTCCCCTTAGAGTCAATAAATTTAAATATGCACTTCCCAAGTGCAGTTTATCTCATCTACACCTAGATGTCTAAAATAGGTCAATGAGTTATTCTCAGGAGACACCTATTTCTCTACAGTCATTRTAACAGAAATCTCAGGACAGAACTCAAGATTAATATACCTAAATTTTGGTATCTACATGTGTGCTAGGTGTCCAAGTTCCCATTATAGTCAACAAAGATTTAATGAAAACAGCCAGTAGTGAGTTATTTAACTGACCATCCCAAGTCTACCTTACAGCGAGATGAAATGACAGTGCTGACTGTTCCATTGACTGTATTCATTAGGTCCCCATTAGACTGACTAGATGTCTGTTGACTGCAGAAGAATTTAGACACCTACTGCACAGGTAGACAACTACAGGCAAAAAGCCAAATGCAGGCATCTTAATCATGAGTAGAGCTCCACCTTCAGTGACTAGTTCCAATGTAGGTGTCTGCATTGTAGACACCGAGAGTTTAAATCAGCTTTCCAGAAAGAGGCATCTAGCATCATTTGAGACCCCTGAGATATCAGGATATCCATAGAGGGCTGGCAGATGAAACACAGGGCATACAGCAGACCCCCACTCTTACAAATCAGAAGCTGGAAGGCAGACAGCACCTGAGATACTACTGAGGCAGACCAGAAGAACATGGCCATTCTCTGCAGACCATTCCCRTTATACTGCCTCAGCCCTGCCCATCACCTTTAGACTCAGGTTAYGGACCTGCTGCTCTGAATTTGTCTAATTTTTTTTTTAACCTGTTGACACTACCCACCGCCCGAACCTTCTGTGGCAACAGATTCCAGAAGTTCACTATCTGCTGTGTAAAAAATACTTCATAATTTCARGAAGATCTCCTTGTTTCAGCTAGAGCCCATTAGCTCTAGTATTAAAGTTCTGCATCTACCTTATCCATCACATGCATGACTTCAGCTAAACTCAGCTTTACCTCTGCCCTCAGTTGTCTCCTGTCTGAACCGGAGCCACAGCCTTTTTAGCGCACATAGCAGAAATCACATTCCCTTGATCATTTCAGTGTCCTTCTCTGGACCTTCTCTAGCTCTACCACATCATTTTTGAGGTGCAGAGACCAGAACTCTCCGTAGGCCTCAAGATGTGGGTGCACCACAGAGTCTGCAGTTTTGCTATAGCAAAAATATGAACACCAGGCAACCTTCAAAATGAAAAGCAACAGTGGACAGGAAAATAAAATGAGAGAACCATCAAGAACGACCTCCAAAAAGCAACTGGTATTTCCTAAGCTCAGTTGCTAGTTGTTGGCAGATGGATGGGATGCAAAAACCAGTTTACAAAAGAAGAACATAAATCAAAATAGGAAGTTCTTTTCAGGTTACAAAACAAAGAGATTCACCTGTTGTATTGGGCCAGGTAGCCTGTTCATCATAAAAAGCATTTTCCAAATTACCTGGAAAAGGAAGTGTCTTCAATAGATTGATGCTGGGTTTGTTCCACCTGACTGTCCCTCAGTAAAGGCTGTAATTGCCTCTCATTACTAAGATCAGCTTTTGAACTACAGGTGTGTTAATTAAACCAGGGACATCTTCCCATTTTATAGCTTTAGTTACAGCTGATAAAGAGAAGGAAAGYTTCAGAAAATGTGATTTTCCAGATGGTTGCAGAGATGGCAGTTGGTGGAAACAGCTTTCACTTTGGGTTCTAAAGAAAATGGTTGGGGTGAAAAAAGATTTCTTTTGATATCACTATATCCCTCTCACTGAAGATATCCACTGAGACAGTTTAGGGAGATTATAAAACATTAATATGATATGCTTACACACTATCTCACAATTGAATTTCTAAGATTTGTCACAGACTTCATAATTAACTTGGGACTCACAGCTYTCTCATAGGATAGGAATATATCCATATCCCTGTTTTACAGATAGGAAAGCACAGACACTGGCAGGCTATAAGTTCTCTCCAGTTCACATAGGTAGACAGAATAGCCAGAAATTCTGATTTTTGTTCTGCCCCATGTCACATTCACTTTCCACAAAATCAGATAAATGTCTTTTACCATATTTTCACCGTGAAGCTGGGGTAAAGAGAGGACTTTATTCATGAAGCTGGAATAAGACTTTACAAATAGATTAATATATAGGAGGGATCAGAGTCACACATTTCTCCAGTACAACATGGCTTTAAGGAATAGGCACCTTAGTCATTGCCTTCAGCAYTCTGAAATGAGGGGTTTCAAAATACACCAAAGAAAGACTTAACTCTCCATTACTTTAGCATTACAGAATCTGTCCAGCAATAAACAGAGTGTCCTGGTTCCGGCTGGGACAGAGTTAACTCCCTTCCCTRTAGCTGGAGGGGGTGCTGTGTTTTGGGTTTGGCAATGAAAGGAATGTTGATGGCCCATTGATGCTTTGGTTGTTGCTGGGTGGTGCTTGCACCG
The DNA here is from genome assembly GCA_030449065.1 of Oceanodroma leucorhoa. Lineage (NCBI taxonomy): Eukaryota > Metazoa > Chordata > Aves > Procellariiformes > Oceanodroma > Oceanodroma leucorhoa. The sequence goes on from JASVER010000106.1 coordinate 911,478, forward strand.
ACAGCCTCCCCTGCCCTTCGTGGTGCAGGGGGAGCTGGGGGGGAGCATAGCCGGGGCGGTTGACCCAGCTGGCCAATGGGGTATTCTATACCATGTGACATCATGCCCAGCTTAAAAACCGGGGGCGGTTCCTTCGGGGGGGGGAGCGCATGGTTCGGGCGGTTCGGGCGGTTGGTCTGGAGCACGTGGGGGTGAGCAGTTGCGTTGTGTATCGCCTGTTTTGTATATTCTGTTATTGTTGTTATYATTGTTATTATCACTGTTCTACTTTGTTTTATTTCCATTATTAAACTGTTTTTATCTCAACACACGGGTTTTCCTCCATGTGCCCTCCCGATCCTCTCCCCCATCCTACBGGAGTGGGGGGGTGAGCGAGCGGCTGYGTGGTGTTTAGTTGCTGGCTGGGGCTAAACCACGACACAGAGCAATGCATGAAAAGCAAACTCCAGCAGTGCGTGTTCTCTGAAATTCAGTAAATCTCGAATTTAAAACAAACCACTATCTTCTTAAAATCAGAGAATGCCTCTGGGAAAAATRAGAAGGTCAGTAATTGCCAGAGGAAGAGGGGCACAGAGGATCATTAATGCTGGGAAATAGCCCTCCGCAGTGCACAGGGTCAGTCTCCAAGTAGTTGGGTTTTACTTGTGTCAAGTAAAGGTAGAAGCAGAAGCAACTGYCTTAGTAGCAGATTTCAGCTACCAAAATTCAGCCTAACTTCCTCTACATGAATGCCACTGCCCTCTTCCAGAGTATAAGTAGTAGTCCTTCTCACTACAAGAAGGACATTGAGGTGCTGGAGCGTGTACAGAGACGGGCGACGAGGCTGGTGAAGGGTCTAGAGAACAGGTCTTATGAGGAGCGGCTGAGGGAGCTGGGGTTGTTTAGCCTGGAGAAGAGGAGGTTGAGGGGAGACCTTATCACTCTCTACAACTATCTGAAAGGAGGCTGTAGAGAGATGGGTGCTGGTCTCTTCTCCCAAGTAACAAGCGATAGGACRAGAGGAAATGGCCTCAAGTTGCGCCAGGGGAAGTTTAGATTGGATATTAGGAAAAATTTCTTCACTGAAAGGGTAGTCAGGCATTGGAACAGGCTGCCCAGGGAAGTGGTGGAGTCACCATCCCTGGAGGTGTTCAAAAAACGTGTGGATGAGGTGCTTCAGGACATGGTTTAGTGGGCATTTGTACTGGGTTGATGGTTGGACTCGATGATCTTAGAGGTCTTTTCCAACCTTAATGATTCTATGATTCTATGATTCTATGATTCTATAAAGAGGTGATTCCATGTGAACCATATGAAACACAAGGCTTGAAGAGAAATAGAAAGGTTAAGCATGACATTGGTATTTCTCACTCTTCTGTGGTGAAGAAGAAAGATCAAACAGAAGACCTTAAAATTAGGTATAGCAAATGCATCCTCTAACAAGCCATGGGGCTGAGATAACAGTGAGAAAGGTATAGCTGGAGCTTTACATTGGACCACACCTAGGTATTATAGGTATATAACATAGGTATTATAGGTATATAATACCTACCTGTATTACTCTAGTATACTACCCAGTTTGCTGAGGTCCCACAATACAGCAATATGACCACAGCAGGCAGGTTTGTCTGATATTTAATGAGATATAATTTGAATGATCAAGGACAGTCTAAATAACTTCCACGTTGATTGGAAGTGATGTCATTAGTACTCTCTCTTTTATAATACCTCCCAGCTGCTTAGGCTTTCAAGACAGAGCTCATCTGGGTTGGCACCAAGAAGAATRGTTTGGCATTAAGAAATGTCATGTCTCAGAGTGTTACTCCAATTCTGGACTGCAGAGCACCAATGCACYACAAAMGCCATCTCCTCCCAGTTATGGAAGRGCTGGGCTACAGACATCAAAACCAGAACTGCAGGAAGGTGTAGGCAAGGGAGGCAAAGGGTCAGACCATAAGGGCTGACACCAAATGASTACTCTGTTGAGGTCTTCCCTGCCTTTGATTTTTCCAGGCCTTGTCCATTCTCCAGTCGAAAACTCTCAAAGACCATGTGCATCTATATGTAATTCTAGAAAAAAAGGGAATACTATTTTCTTGTTTGCCAGAGTGTATCTACGAAAGCCTGGGGAAAACCCACTCAGCCTCTTTCAAAGCTTATTTTTCCATGGTGCCTTTCATATGAGACACCATATGTGTCTCATATGAGAGAAACTCATTACAATCTATGTGAGGTCCATTTGGGAGGACAACCCAAATAGCCTTCTCTTGCTTCTAAAGGGACATTGTGCTGGGGTACCAGGCCACAACCACAGCAATGGAACACAGTGCACAGCTATCCTGAATCCAACAGCGACCACAAGCAGATGGCGGGGGAAGAGTATAGGAATGGTATAATTATACGTGACATTTCCCCCAAGTATTCGCATACCCAGCTTCATCATTTGGAGCTCAGGGATTTCCTAAGCCAGATATGGTTTCACTGGCTTTAGTAACACACAATGGATTTCTTTTCCATGAACTTGGGCATTGTCCCTTGAATGTGTATAAACTTTTAGCACCTGCAACATCCTGCAGCAAGAAGGTTCATAGATCAACCATGTGTTCTTTAAAAAAATTACCATCACTTCTTTACTTCTCTCCCATTACTGTCATATGATGTCCCCACCTCCTCTATGGAAGAGACCAGGAACAATCATTCCCTATTCCCCTTCTTTGTGTCCCTCATGATTTTATAGACATTTTATCAACAAAAATGCCGTGCCTGCATTCAGGCCTTAAGCAAGTATCTCTGGCGCTGTATAGCTTCATGTGGACAGACCAGCTTGCTTAGATCTACATCAGTGATCTTTGCACCACGCTCAGCTGCAGGGTATAGACAAGCCTGTAATGTCTGTCTTGTCCTCCAACACAAATTCTCTTGATTAACACTTTGCTTCTGGGGCAAAAACAGCTCAATAAACAATCTCATGCTATTCCAATGATGCAGACTGCCCAGAATAAGTAAATCCATAACAAAAATAAAACATTATGGGAAAAAATCCTGAATACTTTCAGTGTGTTGCATCTACATAGTAACCATCTCCAATACTGCAAGGCAAGTATTGCAAACTACTCCAGCAAACTAAACTGGGACAAGGGGTCGATTCCATCGCCAACCCATGATTGTTCACACTCTTAAATCATTAGCACAGTTCCTGTCATGGCTTTACCCTGGACCAGCCAGCACTGTCCCAGGCAAAGTCCATGCCTGGTCCACCCATGGAGGTTAGCACTGGCCAGGGACCACTGCAGCTAAGCACCACTCTGGGGCAGTACGTGTGTTTAGCTGTTGCTGGCATTCTCCATGCCATCTCTGCTGGCCTCCGTGTCGTATAAAACACAGGTCCTGCTCTACTTCACAGCATAGATGAAGCCTGAGTGGTGCAAAGGAGAGGGTGTTTTTCTACATTGGGCTCTATCAGAGATTGGAAGAGGTTTGTCTCTAGATGTGCACTGGTACCAGGCCAAATACATGGTCAGTGTTAAAAAATAAAAATTAAATGTGGCAGCGGTAAGTTATTTATAGATCACGTTCAGGCCACATTCAGTGTGTAGCTGCAGAGCAGCTAAGCCTCATTCACATTGACATTCAATGTACAACAGGTTTTAGATGCCTTGAATCTCGAAGCAACACTACTTTATTCACGAGGGATACTTTATTTTCTCAGGAGTACGTTTCTCCCCTCATTCATCTACACATCATTCATCCCCGTGATGGACACTTGGGCCTGGTCGTTTCTGACAACAGCCTCCGAAAAGAAATGAACTACTCCATCCCCGTGACTCAAACCTTTCTTACTCATGCTGGCAGCAGCCCTGGCCRTGAGATAATGAAAAGAGGATAACAGCACCTGTTACTCAGACGGGCACACATAATTCAGATTAAAACATCTTCCTGATGTCAAACACTTGACTTCAGAGGTTCATCTACGTCAGAGAAACTGCCACAAAGAACAGGCTGGCTCTCCGCTGGATTTGCTGCTCGTGCTTTCAGCAGCGAGAAGAAACAACATGGCCTTCGCAGTGCAGATGAAAGAGGTTTCGGCAGGGATCAGGGAGACACTTCATCTAACTAACTGGTAGTAACTTATTTAGCAGGAAAAAGGCATTCTGTAAGGAAATTGAGAGCACATCATGGATGCTGCTGTACCTGGATGAAAGCTGCTGTGTAACTACACCAGACTCCCGGTACACGAGCACCGCTGACTGCTCCCCCTTCTCTCTCCCAGATGTCTGGGCTCTCCCTGAATCCTGCTGCCTTTCTCTCCAAACATCTCCAGGACTCCCTTTTTCTTTCATTCCCCTGATAGTTGATCTCACTGCAGYACATCAACTGAATAACCTCTCTGACTTTGCACAGTTTCTCCTTCCATCCTCAAAGATATCCTCCCCTTCCATGCTCAAAAGACAGTCTCTAATGTCAGGTCTAAGGGTGGCACACGGCTCCCTACAGGAACAGACAGCAATATGGGCTGATATCATCCCGCGTTGTGAAGACATGGACATTGTGTGAGAGAAGGAAGGATGTGCTAACCYCCAGGTGCAATCTCAAACCCAAAATCCCTCGATAAGGTCGGCACAGCCTCTCACCCCAGCTCACCCCTGCTCTGTTATGACTGCTTCCATGTCCTGACTGCAGGGGTAAGGCCATGGTACCTTGGAAATTACACTCATTGCTTTGCATTGTATCAAGACCTGCAGAAGACCTTCTATTCTGGGCAGCAGGGACGCAGCAGGYTTCCCTCACTTTATTCTCCCCACGACAAGCACAGATGTCTCTTCTTGATCTTGGAACCAAACTTTCAAGATGTTCAGGGAAAACAGCTTCAAAAGCAGCTCTGACCGGCTAGGCAGGCRCACACATACGCACAGGCGGTGTCCAGCAAGGAAATGAGAAGGAGAAGAAATGGCTTMTCTCTGTGATCTGCTGACCGGCAGGTAAAGGTGCAGCCAAAGCCGGTCTTCTTGCGGGCGGGAGGCCAGCCCTGACCCATGCACATCTTGAGTCAGGACAGACAACTGCCTCGGCCGCGGAAATTACCACCGGCACAGTGATTTCTGTAAGCTCACCAGTCATGCTGAATCTACTGCCTGTCAGCAAACTCGGTGTATGACAGCCCAGCAGCAGAGCTGAAGGTCACATCCAAACTTACTTACAAGACTGAAAATTTATGCTGAGTCAGCACAATGCCAGCTTCCATGCCATTCATCCCTCCACCACATTTCCTCACTCCCTCCATTGGTCTGGTCTGCAGTCATCACACAATACCTCCCGCCTTATGAAACCTGAACCTCCCGCTCTGGAGCATTTCTGATAGTAATTTTTTTCTCATAGCTTCTCTTCCTGCCTCACCAAGTTGCAGTAAATACCAGCATGGTGAATGCTTTGCATTGCCCAAACTGCCTGTTGGCATCCACTCTCTCCCCTGAGTGTTACCAGATGTTGTTAAACCATGTCCCATTGCAAGATACAACCATAGGAAAACTACTACATCAAGCGTGCTTGAGCAACTGCTTAAGAACACAGCCCTGAACTCTTACAGCCATGATGGAGCAAGAACTGAGGCCAACAGCTGCGACAGCCTTCTGGGTAGTCCTCCTGTGGGTCCAGCTTGGGAAGACAATATGTTTCTCACACTACATTAAATGACAGTGGTCCAAAGGCAGCAATTTAATTTTGTGAAACACAGTCATGCACTGCTATCCTCATGTCTGATTCAAGGTAGGACTTAGGACTTCAGGTTTGGCTGGTTTCATCTGGTGATTACATGCAATACAGTCAGACGTTTCCCATAAGAAGGTGACACTCCTRAGAATACTTCTCTTAGATTCTTAGAAGATCGAGGCAAATAATGTGTTCAAGTCCCAGTAAGGCTCTCAGTTAGGTCACCTCCAYGGGACATGTTGGAGAACTGTGTTTCAGAGGCTCTCAGACTGCTTAGATTGGGCTTTCCTCCTCTTTCCTGCCTGGACTCCACCACCAGCATGTACACAGAATGGTCTTTCCTCTGTGCTGTTGGATGCCTGCCTGGGGCAGTGAGGGGACAAATCAGTTGAGTTCATTGGGGCAGAGTAGTTGGAAGTGCTGCTCATTCAGTTGTGTGCCCATCAGAGGTGTGTGCCCAGGCAGTTTCCACCCTCCCCACAGCTGAAGAGATCTGGGGGCTTCTCTGCTTCCCCTGGGAAAGATTTTGTATTCCTCCTGAACTTATAACCCAATGGGACATTGCTCCCCCATTTTGAGAGCTGTTGCTTCTGCCTACCTAGGCATCACAGATTTGTTCCCAACATTTGGCCCTCTCAGACACCCACTGGGTCACTGTGAGAACAAATAGGTTTACAAGATTAAATCAACCCATACGAAAATTTTCTTTTTTCTAAATAGTTCTGTTTTTATTCTCATTTCTTGATAATGATGAGCCATCTATATCTATTTCTCTGTCCATCTGTCTTTCCTCCCCAATAGTTTTGAAGCTGCTCAACAATTTCCACCACTTAGAAGAAGCTGTAATGTGAACTTGAGAGTAATCTATTCTGCTGGGCCTGCCATCTGGCCAATCTGTGAATACACGTAAAAGGGCCAAAAAATCAACACACACATAGTGCAGAGTCAGCTGCAATGTGATCAGCTCTTTCTCTGGCCAGAAACAGGAGCTGGGGGTCCTGCAATGTGGGGTGAGATATAGGGACATGGGAGAGAACTGCAGGAATAGGATGTCTCTGTCACCTTATAAGACAGCCTGTGATGGCTGCCTGCGAGGATGAGGATGAAGATCAGCGTTCAAGAGAACTGGGGATGTTTTGGAATTCACAGGAAACCAGGCTTAACTACTGCTGCTGCTCAAGAAATTACTTGTTTCTAGCAAAAGACAAAACTTGAAAAATATTGCTTTAAAAAAACAATATTTTTTGTTGAGTTTGAGAGTTCTGCATTTGTTTGTGTTTGTTGTTCTTTTTTTCCTTTTGCACGTGAATCTTTTCCATTTTTTCTGTGTAAAATTTACACTATAAAGGGTTTTTACTAAAAAAGTAAATGAGGGAAAGTGGAAATTTTCAAATGGCCACATGAAACCACTGACAATCTTCCTGCTCATCTATATGACACAGAAGACCTGATTATCTCAAACTTCCTCTTGTTGAACTTAGACAGCCTCTACTTTTACTGCTTAGATAAGAGATGTCTGCGATCACTGGCAATTCTTTTGAATAAGATGACAGAGCATCCAAGGTAATTGCCACCTGGTGCACCACCCCTCAGGAAATCAAGGATGCCAACACTTGCCAGTTAATTTTGTCCAGACGTGACAACATTATCTCTACTCATCTCTGTGACTTCCTCTGCTTCAGAAAAGAGGCTGGGAAGAAGGAAGAGGTTCCTCTCCAGCTCTGTGAGGAGACTAGCATTGAAAACAGCAGTGAGTTGAGCCATGTTTCTGGTACACAATTTCCCAACTCCTCCCGAAACCAACAGCAGCTCTGTTCTGGATTTCCAGCTGGGCAGTAGTTGACAGTTCCCTGGACTGCAGCTGAGCCTGGCCACCTTTCTGAAGAAATCAACGGTGGTACAGATCGGCAGCCAGGCACATCACCAGGAGACCGTGTGTGCATCACAGGGACGCAGCAAGACAGATCAGCCAACAAGCTGGCTTCTTGTAACAGCAAGAAAAACAAACATCCAAAGTCCAAGGACCATGACTCTTTGGGTTCATATATCTTGGGACCTCTGTGATAAGCACCAAATGATCAGGTTTTCAGGAGCCTGCACACCACCAACTCAGTGTAAAACCTTTGCATCTGGACCGGAGTGTGTTTTATCTCTTTTTGGCACTGGGATACAAAGCCCTCTAGCAGTTCTGAGTCAACATTTTCCCATGCTCTCTATTTCTGACTGCCCCTGCATGCCTTTCCTCCCCTTCCTCCTCTCCATTTTGTTCTCTGACACAGTCAGAGGATTGACCTGAGGCTCACATCACATCTAGCCCCAAGACAAATCATGTCCAGAACAACTTCTCAATCTGAAGAGAATCGTAGCAACCACTAGGAAAAGACTTATCAGGTCATATTATCCATTCCCGGGGGATGGCATATGATTGTTCCCTACAATATATTCTCCAGGGCTTTGTCCAGTTTTGTTTAAATGATTGAAATAACAGGGTTTCTGCTCTCTCCCTTAGGAAATTATTCCCCTGCCTAGCAGATCCAGCTATTAGGAAGTTTATTTGATACACAGCCTGTATTTTTCTATGTTGCCTTTTATCACACTTCTTAGAGACAGTCACAGCTTCATCCCTTAGTCAACATTAGCTATAAACAGAGCTCTTTGGCGCAGAGTCCTGCAGCAAGGAAGACAACACGTGTTTTACAACATATACCTAGATTCAGATTTTAAATCTCTCTTCAAAAGCAGTTCCTTATGTGATCACTTTTATTGAACTTGTTTGAAATCCCTCTTGCTCTTCAGAAACTCCCAGGATCTTTGCTAGAGTTGTGCACAGTCCTTACAGACACAGGACCATGGCAGAGGGTTATCAGTTCCCTGGACTGCAAAATATCCTCTTTGGGTATGTAGGTCTGACTGTTCATCACTATAACATTATGTCCTCATTGTAGAGCAAAATTTTCCTGATGCTGTCATTTCTTTACATCCCAAAGACTCCTTCTACTGCAYGTATGTGATTGCAATAAGCATTATTTTTCCTCAATCCCCTCTATAAATGGCCTTCTTGGGCAATTTTAATAGTTTTCTGTAACTGATATTGGTTGCTCACAGTTTATTGGCAATGATCTGAGACCCACRCAGCGGGGAGAAGATAAAGGACTCACCACCTGCGGAGTTGGCAGGATGATCCAAACAGCACTCTGGGAGATCAGGGAAAAATATATCAGGAAGAAGCGTTGGGGCTCACGTCTTAACAACAGGCCAGAAATTAATGGGTTTCTTCTTCCTTTACTATGCTGTGATGACAGAAAAGGGGCATGAGAAATTACTGATTTCTCTTTGTTYGAAGGGTTAGATCTTTTCAAACTAACCCCGATATCTGTTGGAGGGACAACATGGCAGGGCATAAGCAATCCAGGAGGTTCCTAGAATGCRTCGACGATAACTTCCTTCACCAAGTGRTAGAGGAGCCAATGAGGAGAGGTGCTATGCTGGACCTTGTTCTCACCAACAAGGAGGGACTGGTKGGAAATGTGAAGCTSAAGGGCAGACTTGGCTGCAGTGACYATGAAATGGTGGAGTTCAAGATCCTTGAGGCACCGAGGAGGGTGCGCAGCAAGCTCACTGCYGTGGATTTCAGGAGAACTGATTTTGGCCTCTTCAGGGATCTGCTTGGTAGAGTGCCATGGGACAAAGCCCTGGAGGGAAGAGGGGCCCAAGAAAGCTGGTTAATATTCAAGGATCACCTCCTCCAAGCTCAGGAGCRAYGCATCCCAACMAAGAGGAAGTCAGACAAAAACACCAGCAGGCCTGCATGGATGAACAAGGAGCTCCTGGACACACTCAAACACAAAAAGGAAGCCTACAGAAGGTGGAAGCAAGGACAAGTAGCCTKGGAGGAATACAGAGAAATTGTCCAAGCRGCCAGGGATCAASTTAGGAAAGCCAAAGCYCTGACAGAATGAAATCTGGCCAGGSACATCAAGGGCAACAAGAAAAGCTTCTATCGGTACAATGGGGATAAAAGGAAGGCTAGGGAAAATGTGGGCCCACTCCGGAACRAAATGGGAGACCTGGTTACCCAGGATATGGAGAAGGTGGAGGTACTCAATGACTTTTTTGCCTTTGTCTTCACCGGCAAGTGCTCAAACCCCACCGCACAAGCTGCAGAAAGCAAAGGCAGGGAATGGGAGAATGAAGAGCCGCCCAATGTAGGAGAAGACGGTTTGAGACCATCTAAGGCACATGAAGGTGCACAAGTCCATGGGACCCAATGAGATCCATCCGTGGGTCCTGCAGGAACTGGCGGATGAAGTTGCTAAGCCACTATCCATCATATTTGAGAAGTTGTGGCAGTCTGGTGAAGTTCCCACTGACTGGAAAAGGGGAAACAAAACCCCCATTTATAAAAAGGAAAAAAGGAAGACCCGGGACACTACAGGCCAGTCAGTCTCACCTCTGTGCCTGGGAAGATCATGGAACAGATCCTCCTGGAAGCTATGCTAAGGCACATGGAGCACAGGGAGGTGATTCGAGACAGCCAGTATGGCTTCACCAAGGGCAAGTCCTGCCTGACTAACCTGGTGGCCTTCTATGATGGAATGACTACATCAGTGGACATGGGAAGGGCTACCGATGTCGTCTGTCTGGACCTCTGTAAGGCTTTTCACACGGTCCCCCACAGCATCCTTCTCTCTAAACTGGAGAGAGATGGATTTGATGGGTGGACTGTCTGGTGGGTGAGGAATTGGTTGGATGGATGCATCCAGAGGGTAGTGGTCAATGGGTCAATGTCCAGATGGAGATCGGTGATGAGTGGTGTCCCTCACGGGTCCATATTGGGACTGTTACTGTTTAATACCTTCACCAATGACATAGACAGTGGAATCAAGTGCACCCTCAGCAAGTTTGCAGGTGACACCAAGCTGAGTGTCATCACAGATGACACATCAAGGTGCAGYTGACACGCCTGAGGGACAGGATGCCATCCAGAGGGTCCTGGACAAGCTCAAGAAGTGGGCCCATGAACTGCATGAGGTTCAACAAGGCCAAGTGCAAGGTCCTGCACCTGGGTCAGGGCAACCCTCAGTATCAATACAGGCTGGGGGATGAAGGGATTGAGAACAGCCCTGCCAAGAAAGACTTGGGGATACTGGTGGACGAAAAGCTGGACATGAGCCGACAATGCGCACTCGCAGCCCAGGCGGCCAACCGTATCCTGGGCTGCATCAAAAGAAGCGTGGCCAGCAGGTCGAAGGAGGTGATTCTGCCCCTCTACTCCGCTCTGGTGAGAACCCACCTGGAGTACGGTGTCCAGCTCTGGAGCCCTCAGCACAAGAAGGACATGGACCTGTTGGAGCRGGTCCAGAGGARGGCCACAAAAATGATCGAGGGGGATGGAACACCTCTCCTATGAAGAAAGGCTGAGAGAGTTGGGGTTATTCAGCCTSGAGAAGAGAAGGCTTCAGGGAGACCTTATTGCAGCCTTTCAATACTTAAAGGGGGCTTATAAGAAAGATGGCRGCAGACTTTTTAGCAGGGCCTGTTGCGACAGGACAAGGGGGAATGGTTTTAAACTAAAGGAGGGTAGATTTAGACTAGATATAAGGAAGAAATTTTTCACAATGAGGGTGGTGAAAGACTGGAACAGGTTGCCCAGAGAGGTGGTAGATGCCCCATCCCTGGRAACATTCAASGTCAGGTTGGACGGGGCTCTGAGCAACCYGATCTAGTTGAAGCTGTCCCTGCTGACGGCAGGTGGGTTGGACTAGATGACCTTTAATGGTCCCTTCCAACCCRAACTATTCTATGATAAAAACACATCAAGTCTGAGCCTTCGCAGGGTTAACACGATTCTGCTCTCAGACCTGCTGAATGCCTGAGACAGCTCTCCGTCTGACACTGGCAGAGCTTGAGAAGCTGGCTCTCAACAAAAACCCTTCTAAACAAATGTTACCAAAGRTTGGCATGCAGCAGAGTGGCTCAAATCATTAATGCTGTTGTAATCACATCCTCGGTACCTGTGATGTCATTATCCACTGCAGTCCATAGAGCTCTGTTTGCAAATCAGTGTGATATCAAATGCTGTCAGAGCTGGTCTGGTAAAACGCAGCACATCCAGCAAGAGACGCGGAGTGGCATTTAGAGTCAGAGAAATCAGCTGTGATTTCACTGAAGCAATTGCATTTTAGCTCTACGACTCTCCTCTCTATGCAACTAAGAGACTTAGAAGAGCAGACAACTTGCTGTGAGCTCACCCATCTATCTGTTTTTATTTCATGCTGTATCTACCGCAGATTGTTCCCATCTGGAAGAAAAAAAGGATATTTTTCAAAATTTTAGAAAATACTAATAGGCACATGGTATTTTGAGCAGGTTCTCCTTTCAGCTGTTTGAGAAACCAGGGCTTCCCCATCCAAAAGGGCAGCAAAAGGAAGGGTTAGCAATTCCCACTGCGCTCAACTTCAGTCCCTGCTAGAAAAACATGCCAGCAAATCAATTAGGAGACATAATTTAGTTTACTAATACAGATAAAGTGGTACAAGGTCTGAGCTAGACAAAGTTATACAGATACAAAAGTGCTTCTTCCAGGGTAGTCTCTGTCTCGGCAGGTAAACAGTCCAGTGTGGAGGAACCACCAATTTCTCTTCCCTCTCCTTTGCTTCTCATTCTCTGTCCCTTCATGACCACGATAAGCAATTAGCCAGATGGACACAAGTTTTTCTGCTTCTAGATCTTTGCAATCATAGACTTCTTTACATCAGTTACAGCATTTATTGTACCCTTCTCTGAAAAAAGCATTCCCAAATACATCTTTTGACTCTGGCTGGCTGCAGTTTTGGCCAAGGCTATTTTCCCTGCAGACACTCTAATTTTGCAGCAGCTTTATTAGCTGAAACCTGGCTTCAGTGATCTAACAGCCAAAGCAAGTGGAGTCTATCATAATTTCCCCCATTACATCACATATAGACTGAGCAGTGATTCAATTGGATTTATACATAGATTTCATCAAAGGGGTACATGTATTTCATTAAAAAAAAAAAAAAAAGAAAAACATTTTGTTCAAATGCTTTGCATTGACCTTATTCTTACCAATGTGCATTTTTTTATATCTGTTGCTCTTATTCCCAAAACAGACTTACGCTTGAAAATAAAAGCAAAAAGATTTCTCAATTTTCCTTTACAATTTTTAAGTGTGTCCTGTCAACTGCCTTTGAAAAACTGAAATAATTCAACCAAAACAATTCTGTGAAGGAAGAAGTTCAATTCCGATTGAGAAAGCATTTTTGGAAGTTGAAACCAAGAAAGTTAATGGAAATATATTGCCCAACTCTGTTGTCCTGTTCAGTTTTCCATTGAGCCAGTACTAACTTTGAGGTACATTTATCCTTGCACTTCGAAGATAGAAGACCTGAGCTAAAATGTGAAGGTCAAAGTTTTGCAACATTGTTCAGGGTTGTCTATGGGAAGATTTGCTGGACTTGCAGTATCAGGGTAATTACACCACTGGAGCCAGACCAGTCTAACTCACTGGGTTGGCACTTTCATATGAAGCCACCTCATCCTTTTTTTTCTGATAGCAACTTTTATCTCAAAGAAGCAAGCACACACCAGGAGGATAGAGACTGCCATTACCTTTCCCCACCAAGATGAAATCAGAGGCATKTCTCATGGGATGCTGTTCCAGGCAGCAGAAACTGTCCAAGGTAAATCAGGTGTTTTAGAAAACTGAGCAAAAGACATATTAAACCCAGAACTTGAATTCACATGCAGTGAAAATCTCCTTCCTAAAAAGATGGAGGTCCATCTCAGTTTGGGCTTCTGTCTCCACTAATCAAGCTGTAAGGCTGTCCCTAAACTCACTGCTCTTAKAGCTAAAGTCTTCCTATTTTCAATCCAAACTTGTTCATGGTCTGTTTGTTCTCATAAAAGTAAAGTCCTTAGCTCAAACAGCAATCCTCCTCATTTGTCTTCCCTACTCCCATAGATTAATAAAGATCAGCCATATCTCACCAGCCTGGTTTTTTTTCCTAGGATGAATAAACCAGCCACTGCTAGTCTTGCATTAGACAGTTTCACTTTCATAGCATTTTGCGCCTTTCCAGCTTGAATTCAATTTTCTTGTACATCAACAACCTAAATTTAGATACAGAAACACAGAAATTCAATGCTCCATTTGTACAGACTTTCAATAGTATTTCATACCATTTTAGACAGATCTTGTAGACAGCACTGGCACAAAACTTGAAGTAAAGTACTGCACATCGAACCTACCTGTCTTTGGTTCGCAGTACTGAAATTCTATGGGATCTTATTTTGTCTCACACTGATGAAAATAGAGTAATCTTTCTTGGTGACTATGAACTCACAGCGCTATAACTCAAGTACACGAGTTCATGGTTTAACTAGGGACAAGCATTTGAGCGAAGCTCCATGTTAGCATTAAATAGATGGATGCTAAAAAGAAACTTTCTACATACTGCAAGAATCTCCCCAACAAATGACCCATGAAAAGCAGGATGGGGTTCGTGTGTGCTACTGAGTCTTGAAGCTGACAGGCGTATCCCAATTAATTATTCTAAAAGTGGCCTGGTTTAATCTCCTCAACACATTTCCAGTTCCCAACAAATCCTTTTGCTGAGACCAGGCTGAGAKCTTTCACCTCCCCTTTTAGTTCTTTATTGTTTACAGACATCTACCTTTTCCACGTCAGCCCTGATAAGCACACCGAGCAGAAAGATTGCAGGAGGCAGCAGGGTGAGACACCATTTAATGCACCTGACTAGGCATAATCAGAGCAATACATCACTTCAGTTTTCCATTCCCAGCCAACAGGAATAGTCAAATTGAGTGGAAAGAAATGGGAAGCCACTTACCAAAACTTCTTCAAACCTCTACCCCTCACCATTTCTCTTTTGCTGGGTGGAAAACAGTGTCCTACTAGATTATTTTAATATCATAACTAGGTGTTTTTAATTTTATTTCATCCCTGAACTCCTCCATATAAGGTACCTTGAAAAATCAGACTGACAAAATACTTCATGTGACATTTCTGAGGAGTCATAACCATCATTTGCACAGTTCTTATACCTTAGAACCTCCATTGTGGTCCAAGACCCCACAGTGGCAKGGGCTATATAAATGACACAGAATAATATGAGATGGTCCGTGACTATTCACAATTCTCCTCTGACACTGGGAATTACCATATGCACTTCGCAGACGTGGATATCAGAAAGGGAGAGGGCCTAGTCATGAAGAACACAGATCAGACTAAGAGTTTGACATCCCCCCCAAAAAAGGCCATGTAACGAGGAAAATTATTAATCTGTCCAACAAGGGAGAAAACTCACTAGGAGGATTATTTAGAACTGTTTTGGGCAAAACCCTGGCTAACATCCTCCAGAACCATTCCTGTAGCCAGTGAAGTCTCAGTTTCAGCTTCACTTGCAAGCTTTGAAGCTTGTATCAATAAGGATCAGCACTACTGAGGGTCCACTAGAGTTCCTGTCTAAGAGACATAACAACCCTCCATTGCACTACCCCTCCCATGCATACCCTGTACTTCCAGTGCTGGATTATTTCAAACTCTTTAGTTTGGGACTGGAGTTGCAGACACATGCTCAAGCTTGGACTATCAGTAAGGATCTTAGCACAGTTTTGTGGAAGGCAAGTTTCCTCAACTGCACATTTCAGGGGATCAATATATACAATTATGTGGTGGGTTGACCTTGGCTGGCCACCCAGTGCCCACCAAGCCACTCTATTACCCCTCCTCCTCAGCTGGTCAGGGGGAGAAAATAGGATGAAAAAACTTGCGGCTCGAGGTAAGGACAGGGAGATCGCTCACCAGCTACCATCATGGGCAAAACAGACTCAGCTTGAGGAAGATTAATTTAATTTATTGCCAATTAATAACAGAGTAGGATTGCGAGAAACAAATGCAAAACTAAAACCCCCTTCCCCACCGTCCCCTCCTTCTTCCCAGGCTCAACTTCACTCCTTCATACCCAACTCTTCTATGTCCCCCCTCCCCATTCAATGCAGGGAGATGCGAAATGGAGGTTGTGGTCAGTCCATAACACTTCATCTCTGCCACTCCTTCCTCCTCACACTTTTCCCCTGCTCCAGCGTGGGGTCCCTCCCAMGGGATCCAGTCCTTCACGAACTGCTCCAGCATGGGTCCTTATCATGGGGTGCAGTCCCTCAGGAACAGACTGCTCCAGCATGGRTCCCCTGTGGGGACCTGCCAGAAAACCTGCTCCTGCATGGGCTCCTCTCCACGGGCTGCAGCTCCTGCCAGAAGCCTGCTCCTACATGGGCTCTCCAAGGGCTGCAGCTTCCTTCAGGGCACATCCACCTGCCCTGGTGTGGGGTCCTCCATGGCTGCAGTGTGGATATCTGCTTTGGCATGGTCCTCCATGGGCTGCAGGGGGACAGCCTCACCATGTCTTCACCACGGGCTGCAGGGGAATCTCTGCTCTGGCACCTGGAGCACCTCCTCCCCCTCCTTCTTCACTGACCTTAGTGTCTGCAGAGTTGTTTCTCTCACATTTTCTCACTCCTCTCTCACAGCTGCTGCGTGGCATTTTTTACYCTTTCTTAAATATATCACAGAGGTGCTACCAGCATCGCTGATGGGCTCGGCCTTGGCCAGCAGCAGGTCCGTCTGTCCAACATAGGAGCAGTTTCTGGTGTCTTCTCACAGAAGCCACCCCTGCAGCCCCTGGCTACGAAAACCTTGCTAYGTAAACCCAATACAGATCAATAGCTATTTTTTATTTGCTTGCTTGGTTGCTCGTAAGTCTTGGAAGTAACAGCTCCACTTCCAGACTTGCTACCTGATTTGCTGCTGGGTCTCATTTGTTTTGCAAAACTGTAAGCAGTTTGATGGAGCTGTTGTCACCRGCTTCAAGTGCTCACACTGAGGCTGAAGCTGTTTCTGAGTCCTGAAGACCTCCTGACTTCCTTGCTGTGTAGCTGCAGCAGAATTATAAACCTGGCAATGTTTTATTTATCTTTCCAGAAAACCAACTCTCAGCTTGAAAGAACTTGTCCCAGGGAGAAGACTCCAGTAAGCATCAGCACATCTACTGGGTAGCGAAGTTGCTTTTCTTACTAGGCAGATAGGAGGTACRTGGCCTAAAGACAGAAAATCTGAAAATATCCTTCAAAAGGAAAAAAAAAAAAAAATCTTCTTTGGCTGCACTGAATCTCAGATAGACTTCTGTAGTCTCCCATCAGTTTCTTTCTACTTTTTTCCATACCCTCTCCCTTCTTGTTGGTCATATGCATTCCTCTTCTTCCCCTGCTCCACCTGTATGTCACTCCCATGCCGTTCTCGTGCCTTTATCCTACTTGTTTTCATTTGCTGTTATCCCCTTTTTTTGGTCCTATTTCTGTCCTCTCTCTTGCCCGCTTTCTTTCATTCCCATCTGCCTCTCCTTCATTCTCTTCTGTCTTGACTACGGCAAACATCTGCGTCCTTAGGCAATGCAAAATAGTTAAAAGACCTTCATAGCCTATAACCACCCTATACAACAGTTGTTCTATGACCATAATTGCCAACTATAAACCATCAGCCTTATCTTTGCAGACAGGATTAATTCTGGCATGGTGCATTATAAAATTAGCCATCCTTGGCAAAGCTACTGGCCTTTAGTTTTCACAAGAACACAATTAAATGGCATTTGCACAGTCAAGCTAGAGCAAAGCTAAGAGGAGACAGACATCATGAAGTTATTAGATTAGGAAGTAAAACAACTACTCCTTGGTTAGATCAARCGTTCTAACACATTATATAATGTTCCAGAGGTAATACAGGCAAAATGAAACTGCTCTTAGGCACTTTTCCTCCTTCCCTCCCTCCCCAGCCAAGCCGCGGGGAAGCACRTGTAGTAATAGCAAATGAGGAAAGTCACCAGATCTCCAGACTTTGGGTTTGCTCAGAAGGTAACTTGTGCCACACCAGCGAAAAGGTTAACTTGGTGGGGACTCTGGAGCAGGCACACAGCCTGCGGTCTTTCCTAATTACACACACACACACACACAACACATAATCAGAGCTGCTCCCTCACCCCAGGGCTGGATCTTCAGCTCGTATAAGTCAGCAGAATGCCCCAGAGGAGCTACTTTGATTTATGTTGGCTAAAAATCCAGTCCCAGTGCCCCTGTGCATACAAGAGGATGTGTTAGCATAACTGGTGAGTATCTGGGCTTAAAGAAGCCTTGCTCACACACAGATCGTCACCGTGCAGATAGGCACTTGTATATACATCGGTAGCAACTCAAGCCTCAACTCTTCTCCAAATCAGCTTTTGATTAGCAATGGGCAATGCTCCGGAGCTGGTGTCCACAAGCTCCATACTGCTGGGGCGCTCTCCTCCCCACACAGGGATATGGTCCAAAGAAAACAAACTCAAGCAAATTTGCTGAGCATGCCCTACTTTGTCACCACAGAGGTCCCCCGAATCACTGCATTTGGCATAATTTTGGAACAAAGCTATAAAACACAGACCAGTTTCAACGCACCATTTTTTTTTCTTTTTTTTTTTTCCCTCACAACCTGTGACGTAGTTTGCTCACATAAATTGGAAAAGTTAAACATTTGTCCAGCCCCCTTTAAACATCTATGCCATGTCAAAACGTAAGCATCAATACCACTACGAGGRAACCAAGGATCCTAATGTGGTTCTTCTTCAGAAGAAGGGAAGTAAGAGACACTGGCTTTAGGGTAAGATCTGCAGTCCTTTGGAGTCTGTCAAGGCCAAGTGTCCTAGGCACTGAAACCATTACACAGTGATAACATGTCCTCTGGGAACTGGGTTCAACTTTTGACAATCCACACAAGTTTTACGTGTGAATCCTGTTCAGCACAGCTCTGTTTCTCCACCCACCCGCAGCCAAAGGAGCAGACCGGCTTAATTTACTGTTGTTTAAAAACAGACACTAGCCCTCAATTTATCTCCATCAAGAGAAAAAATACCCAAGCTCCTCAAATGAAAAGTCCTGCAGGATTTTGCCTGCACGAATGTGAGACAGAGATTTGAAAATAAAAAAGACATTTCATTTGTCTTATTAGTGGCTGACTACTGTGGAAGGTGTTCAATCAATTAGACTGATCTTGGACTCGTGAATTATTGATAGAGAGAGCTGGATTACACTCTCAAATGCTTTTAGCTTAATTGCCCAACCCTTCATTGCTTCATTTTCCTTTTATTATGTATATAATACTTTTTGTTGTTTTGGTTTTTAACTATAGCACTTGCCAGCGGCTGACCCCGCTACTTTGCTGCTTTTGCCAGCACTGCCGATGCCGACCCRAGGAGCAAGCGCTGAAGCCTCGGCTGGGCAGCACTTGTCGGGTGCAGCAGGCAGGTAACGTCAAGGTGGTGCCGGCATCCCCCAGAAACCAAGTGGGACTGGGGAGGAGAACAGTGGCTTCCCGCTATGAGAGAGACATGCACGGGGTATTGGGAGTGCCCCTCTTCCACCTCCAGCCCACTCTGTACATTTTATAACTCTCAGTCCCTTTCCATGCCTTTCTCATCATACATCTGCTCCTCTTCGCTTTGTGCCCCCTTTCCTTCCCTCTCCTCTCATGCAGAAATGCAATACAGCACAGATCTGGAGCTTGTCTTGGCCAGCCTATCATCTCCAGCACCATTCAGGTGCTCAAATGGCCCTTCTTACCCCATCCTGACCACCACGGTTCCCCCAAAACCTTAACTTTTCCCTCTCATTACCCCTCTCCACCGTCAACACCTTCCAGCTTTTTCTCATGCTCCCCTCCTCCTCATTTCTCAACTCTTACACCCTCTCCCCCATTTCCCAGACTGGACACATCCTCTCCCTCCTCCACTTGTAGCCTGGAGTGGGCAACACTCAGTGTAAAAATCATCAGGATTTGGGAAYACAAGCAAAATAGTTAAACGTGGCCAGCAGAGATAACAAGTGTCATTACGTGCAGGGCTTTGAGTAATCCAGTGTGCACACAAGCCCCGAACTGCACTGACCTTGATTGTTTAACTCTCGCTGACGTACCGGGACTTCAGCAGAGACAGATTCACTGTAGTCAAGCGTGCTCCATCTTTTATAGACTAAGCACATCTTAAATGCCTTTAAAGCGTGGTTCCCTGCAACGCTTTTGCAGGCTAACCTAAAGCAGGGAGAGAAGAGCAAATGGATTTATAAGGACATGGGAGCTATTTCACAGTGAGAGAGGAAAAAGAGAAAGGGGGGAAAAAAGAGCAAAGTAAAATGAGATGGGAAAGGGTATGAAAAAGATGAAGTGAGCAGAGCAAAGAGGTGAAAAAGAGAAAGGAGGATATGAAGAAAGAGAAAGGAGAGAGAAAAAGAAAGTGACAAGGAAATAAAAAGRTGAGGAAAATGGCAGATACACAATGTGAATGCTTGGAAGAACAAGAACTCCTGGTACCAGATGCGAAAGAGAGTATTTCTGTGATAACAGGAATATGATACGATCAGTACACGGTACTGGGGGATATGATCTGAGAGAGAAATAAAAGCTGTAACAGAAAAACTGCAGTGCAGGTGAATAACATGGTAGCTCATAGGAATTTAAAAAATGAGATCATGCATATAACAGAATCCATCTGAATACAATTCATTTTCTGCAAAACTTTTACAGATCTCTGCCAYTGGATCCAGACATGACAAGAGATCTCTGGGAAGTTTTTAGAAAGATAAATAATACTGGGAAATGTGTCATTTTGCAATTTTCTAGATGGCAAATAGAGGATTACTGTTACTAGCAAAACTTGAGCTCAGTCCTTCCTGGATGTAATAGGCAATAGATTTTTTCCCCCCTGAAATAGCATCAGAGCCAGCAAAAAGCAATTCTATTTTATACTTGGTTTAGATCAACAGTGAGGAMACTACGGAAAAGTGTTTGATCAAATGTTCACTACTACTGTTTAAATTAAAAAGACGGATAAGCAAAAGCAGGTATCCAAGTYCTTAATTTCCGAAGTGCAATGGTGAAAAATTAAAGGGATTAGTAACTGAATCACTTGGTATGAAGAATGCAGGGATGATAAAAAAGCAGCTTGAGATTTCTCTGTGACAAATGCACAAAGGATTAGATTACAATAATGCTCAYTGCAATAGATCTTGCAACTTATTGCAAGGGAAGAATTGACAGGGACATTTAAAAGGAGTGGGAAAAGGACAAATCAACAAATCCATGTCTGCTAAGTTTCTGTATGTAGGAGTAAGATGACAACTGCCTAATGAACATTAAAACAAATAGAAGAGGGTTCTTTGGATGTATAAGGAAAGAAGGCAGCTAGGGAACAAGGGYAGGATGAGGATGAGCCATACATTAGAAGAATATGTTGCTTTGGTTTTCAGCAGAAAGGAGGTTATTTAACTCTCAGGCAAAGTCCAGAGAGAGACCAGTAACTGGGATACAGAACTGGTAACAAGTCCTGAACAACTCCCCACATCCTCAAATGTAGAAACAAAATATCCCTATATCAGAATTAAATAAATAAATAAATAAAGCAAAAAAAAAATTGCAGGTGTGTTTCTTGTTGCACTCCAGTGAGATTAATTAATATGCCCCACAGGGAATCCCTCATGAAAATGAGGAATGCTGAAGGATTAAATAAGAAATGTCAACACGTTGTGTGGGATGGGAGAGGATTGGCCCAGAAAGGGTTAATGGCTGTGTTTTATCACCGTGGTTAAAGAGMTGTCTGTGGCAGCTTATGAGCGAGACAAGCCTTTAGTACAATAACGGGTAAGCGAAGAAACATCAGAGGAAGGAGCAGCTGAGGCAGGGGCAGAGACCCACAGATCTCAGCAGGCTGCAGACACGGGATGGTGGCTGGGCAACTGGCAGAGGYCCCAAACCCAAAGCCTTGCTGGGGAGACGTCCCATCCCTGAAAGCACACGTGGAGCTTCTCACGGTGGGGCTGATCTTAATTAATATTTCCATTCCTGGGACAGAAGCAGGATGCCAGTGATGAGATAAGACAGCTAGCAAGTCACGAATGCACCTGTAATAAAGAAGGGGTCTGTAGCTGATACCCCCAAAAAGCAAAGTGGAAGCACTAGGAAGGTTTGCGCAGTCACTGAGCACCCCTGACAATATAGGAGGCGAATGTCTTCAGCAGCACAGGCTGCCAGTCTCTTTCTGGGGGGCTGGGAAAGAGCTGAAACGCAAGGAAAATGGTATCCTGGAAAAGTTTCCATCTCCCCAGACACAGTGCAGGGACCTGGCCCCACTCACCCGTGTCATCCCAGCCCCTTCCTGCCTCTCACGCAACCCGAGCGGCCGGGTGAGCRTAGCGGCGTGTCCCTGCCTTGCGAGGCCGATCCCCATCTTGCTGATGTGAAGGAGATCCAGAGCTGCCTTTCGACAGGTCAGTGCCAGCGGAGACAAATTGTACAGAAGTGAGGAGATACTTTCCTTACACCGAAGCACCCTGGAGAATGATTTCATTCACAATAAATCTCCTTTCTCAACAGTGGCGATCGCAAGGGGCTGGGCTGGTCTTGCATTTAATTCCCCTGATTAGAGTTAGTCCCAATTTACTGTGTTTTAAGAGCAGAACGGAGTCGAGTCCAAATTTCCTTTGCTACTGCTTCACTGTATCCTCCTATTTAAACCTTTCTCTGCTCGAGATCGCCACGGTGCTAGGACACATCCTGAGAGATTCAGTCTTACACTGCACTGTCCTTGGCCACTGCCTTGGGCCAAGGAATGTGCAGTGTCTTGGCGACCAAGATGCTTCATCACTCTCCAGAAAGAGGTGCTACATAGCCTGATGAGCTGGAGCTGCTGAAAACATCTGGATGGTCCCAGTCTGAGGATGAAGTAGCAGGTTCACCCCTTCACACACCACCAGATCTGGGTTGGCCTTGGTCTTTCATGGCCTCCTTCCAGCCCAAGGGCTGGCAAGATGCTGGTGCATGCCCAGGTCTCAGATCCCAACATGTTCCCAAGTCCATACCTTGCTCATGGCCAAAGAAAAAGAGATGCTAATTGCCAGGTCACACTACAAGGGGCCAGAACAGTCTCTGCATTCTGGATTTGAGGTGCTCAGACAGTAATTCAGTGCGGGCACAGGTGTCTGTGGGATTAAAGCCATTTGAAATTATTTTGGCATAGTATATTAAGATAGTGACAAAGGAGAACCCAAATGAATAAATGCAAGTTTGGGTAAAAAAACCATACAGGTATTTTTTTTTTAAATTGAGCTTTAAAGAAAATGGACCACTTTCCCCAGAGCATCTTTCAGAAGTAAATATAATTCCCTTCTTACTGGTTTGGGGTTGAACCATTTTGTATCACGGGC
Source organism: Oceanodroma leucorhoa (assembly GCA_030449065.1). Taxonomy (NCBI): domain Eukaryota; kingdom Metazoa; phylum Chordata; class Aves; order Procellariiformes; genus Oceanodroma; species Oceanodroma leucorhoa. The sequence goes on from JASVER010000106.1 coordinate 934,482, forward strand.
AAATCCATGCACAAACATACGTCTTTTTAGCCCTTAACATGCAAACTGAAACCCTGATCTTGCTTGGCACAGTGTTCCAGAAGGGGACAGTAAAGGATCCCTCTGCAACTAGCAAAATGAGTTATAATGCAGCTTGGTGTCACCACATAGCAGTGCAGTCCCCGACACTGCAACACCTCCTTATGGATGGAGTATTAGCACCCCAAACCCTCATATTCACTCACTTACCCTGAAAACCCGCAAAGAGGTAGCCTGATACAGAAGCAAACTCCTTGGCATTGTGCTCAAAATGTCAGTGCAGCCATGCAGGAGCGGTTTTCTTACACGGTGCTACTGCCAAGCATTTTCCAACACATTTCTTCATATTACTTAAGCTATTATGACCATGACCCAAGGCATTTCCTGGGRACCAGAGAACAGCTGAAAGTACCAGGCACACAGACCATTAACCCCAGACTRTTGTTACCTACCAGCTCGAGCATCATGGCCTACAAGTCCCCCTACATCCTCGGTCAGGGTCTCCAACTGCTACCACAGTACAGATAAATACTACAAAAGCTCCTTTTGCACAAGCAAACACAAAGAAAAGGAGAAAAAGAAAAAGGAAAAAAAATGAGCACTCTCTGGCCCTTGTGGGGGAAATGAGAGATACCCAACGGATTGGGACAGAGGAAAGGGGACAAGGAGACATCAGGACTCTGGGGAAGGTCCAGGTTTCCTTTCAACACCTATCCTCTGCCCTCTCATGCCCTCGTGCATCGGACTCCCAGGATGCCGGGGGAAGCAGGTTGGTGCCCTGAACAGGAGCCACCTGGGACCATGCTGTGCTGTGCTCCTTCAGCTGATAGTCCCTGTTGCTGCAATGCCTGGACAAGAAAGCTGAGTTTTATAAAGTCCCAAGGGCTGAGATGAGGTCTTCTACTGCCAGCTTTGGATTTTACACTCGCCCTAGAACTAGGAGAGTGGAAATACCAGACAAGTAAATCTATTACCTGCACTGCTCAATGAGGCTTTTATGATATCCCCTGTCCCCCTCAGAGAGATGCTTAGTATACTCTAGGGTGTTGAGATACATTCATTTCCATTTCCAATTCCTTTTTATTCACCATCCATCTCCTGGCTGCTACACACAGACTCTCTTCTTTCCACAAGCAAAGAGCCTTCCTTCCCAGCCCCTTCTTCACAAAAATGCCTCCCGTTGACCCCCAGCCAGCTGCTCTGAGCTTCATTAGCATGCTTGGGGTAGGAGCGTAGCTTTTCAGATTAGCCCTTCAGCTCCTCCATCACCTCAAACAACCTTGCACTTATTTCTGCCAGAGCACCTAGTGTCTCCAGTAAACACTGCTTTCAGCCCCCTTTTCAACAGAGATATGGTTTATTGTCCCCTAAGTAGCCCTTCACAGTTCCCCTTCTCAATCAGCACTGGGTAATGGTTTCCTAGGGACCATAATACTTAGCAGCACAGTAATTGAATGATATTATTAACAGCAGCAGCATCTGTGTTGTCTGTTTAATTAACTGGAGAGCAAATGAGGCCCTAAGAGTCATTAGTCTGATCCTTTATTGTTTTCCTAATGATCTGCCGCTTCTCTTATTTGATTATTGGCTAAGGATCCCCTTTACCAAAAAATGCACTTTTAATAAAATAATAACAAAACAACTCTCTATACTCCTGAATGACATATATTACATCCTTCAAGCTGCAGATTAGATAACTGTAAACTTCTACTCTAAATACTCCAAAAACACCATCCCTACTACTCCTTGAGTAGCATAAGGCAAATAGGAGACACTAGCCTACATTTCAAGGAAAGAAAGAACAAAGCTGTAATAAAAATTGTATTGCTGCAGAGCTGATAAGTGAAAAAGGCAAAGCCCACCCTGCTATCAATCATGGGAGCGCTGTCATGGCTAGAGGAGGCAAGACCACCTTTAGAGACTCCTGGCCAAGGAAAAGCTACAATAACCCAGCACTGATGATCACAACATTTCATTCCACCTCTGCACTGAAAAAAGGATGGGGACCAAATGAAGAAGACATCCTCTCCATCCCTAATTGGGCTGGATTTATGGGCAGTCCAGCAGCAGCAGTTCCCATATCTCCACCTGGGAGGTTCTTGCGTAGCTGGGACAGCCACCGTGCAGAAGCCCAAGCCCACTGTGCAAGCAGTCATGCAACCCTGCAACTCTGCCGTCACACAGAGGCATGAGTCGGATGTGGATGTGGAGTCATCACTCTCTCCATACCCATTTAGCAGCCGTCTTGGTCGGGTGTTTGGGCTGAGGTTCATTGCTTGACAGCTGGTTATTGGCTTCTCTGCAAGGGGCATATGGAAATTTCCATGAAGATGATCCCAACTGCAGTTATTTAGCTTATCAGGAAGCACAGGCAATTGGCATTAACCAATTTAGAAAACATCCCATCTCAGACAGAAAGGAGACCTTGCTGTTTGCATGCCTAAGATATTTGCTCCTGCAAAGTCTGTAAGTTAAGTTAAGCAGTAAAGGGTGTCAGATATACTTATATACAGATCTGGGGACATACCACTGTGTGTTATATATCCTCTTCAATGGCCAGTCCTAGAAGTCTTAACATTAGATAGCTTTTCTTTAACTCAATCTTGTTAGCTGGTTAAACCCCTGGTCTGTTAGCCATGATGCCAACCACCAACCATCACACTGCAGCAGGTATCTGGCTGCTAACTGTATGCATGCCAAAGCCTGCCAAAGCCATGCACCAACATCACGCTAGCACCTTTGCATTCTCATGGACTTGGAGGCACTGTCTCTCCAGGTACTAATCTGGAGACCACTGTGCTCAAACATGGGCCTTAGGTAAGAGAGATACCGCCTCCTTCGTTGTCATCAATCAACATTACAGACAGATTGAGAGGAAGGGTATGGATCCATGGTTTTGTTCAGGTTTAGAGGTGTGGTGCTTGGGTAGTACTTTTTTACTGACATTTGTGGGTCTGGTAATCAACATGGGATCTTTGAACATCAAGTCCATGCTGGCTGCTTTGTTCCAAGTCCCAAATGCATCTCACTTCATAACATCGTCGGTACTAAGAGGTCAAAGCATAGGAACATGACACATTAGGACCAAGGCTGAGGCTTTGAGGGGAACTATGAAAGGAGAGCTGCCTGTAACTCCATGATCTCAATGCAAAATCCTCCAGGAGTCATTGCCTACTTATCTGAATTGTCATTAAGGAGAAAAATAAACCCATTTTCTCCTGTGATGGCCTCATTCAGTTCAGTAGCATGTTTCATCAACCAGCTTCTGCTTGCACATATTAAATAAATACAGAATGAAGAATGAGCAGAACTGGATCCTGGGGCTTTAAAGAGATTGGGAAAATGACTGTCTTGTATGTGATGCTAAGAATAAACAGGAAAATCGAATGAGCAAGGAAAGAAAAGAAAATGTAATGTCTCTTGTCACCACTGGACTTCTCTGTCTCAGGACAAATTCACAACTGCTCCAAGCTTTAAAAGGGTTGTGGTTCTCTGGACATTTCTTTGGAGCGTCAGACTGACTCTTTACTAGAACGTCTTAGCTAGGGACCGGCTCCTTAACAATTACAGATGTCTCTGTCTCTGACTTGTTCACCTAGAAATTCTGCTACACATCCAACCGGACGAGGGACTTATTTGTAATCCCTGATTTGCTGCCATTCCCTCCCTCCCTGGATCCTGGTGCAACAGCTGTTGGCTGCCTCCTGCTCAGTGCATGGACGAAAAATAAATGAATGAACACATGAACTTTGCGGCTTCCTGTGAATTTAGAATATAGCAGCTCCTTTATACTGGGTATAACAACAGGTACCATAAGAAGCCAAGAAAGCTGCTGTTTCCTGGATGAGGTTGCCAGCGTGATTGCTGAAAAGACCTCACACATTTCTCCTTTTGGGTCTAGAGAACCATTTACAGCTTCAAATATTTTTAAAAAGCATTTAAAAAAATCTCAAAAGTTGTGATGTAAATCTGACAGGTACAATCTTTCTTGTGATTCAGCTGAAGATTCCCCCCCTCCAAGAGACAGCTTCCCAGCAGCAGTTTGATACAGCAGGTTCCAGTACTGATTGGAAAAGGAGAAAAAAAAAAAAAGATAGGAGCTTCAGAGATGGTACGCTTCAGAGAAATGCCTAAATAATAAGAAATAATAATTTTTTTCAGGACAGTTGCTAACCAACTAAGTGACTACAGAGAGTCTTGGCCTTCCAAGTCTTCTCTTTACTGCCTCCGTAAATTGGGAATAGTGGTGCCTGTCCATCAATAAGTGAAAATGGTTGTGGGATCTCTGAACAGCAAGCACTGGACATAAAAATGTTCCAATAAACACTGCTGATTTGTGATTTTTCCCATAAGAGTCTTCCTTAGGATAGCTGCTTGGGAAGCCAACCCACTGGATTTTCCCAGCTCTTCTGTTCATATTATTTATGGGCAAAATACCCATGGGTCTTCACAACACAGCTTCACATGCATTCATATCTCAACAGACTTGCTCACACACCATTCCTTTCTCCAGATGCCCATTCACCCTTATCCCTTCTGTGCACTTACCTAGTTACAAAATGCCAACTAAGTGCCACACATCTCCATGGGAGGTTACTCTCTAAACTAGCACATCTGACTGCAAATTTGTACTGTACTCAGCCTGGATTTTAACCTTCCATGATTTCCCCCCATTACTGCTAAGTGCTATGCCCTTTGACTAAGCCAAATCATTCCCCTCTTTCCTCAGTTTTTACAGCCATTAAATTTTTSCAGCTAGGTAGCACAAGCCATTTTACTCATCCCTTGGACAAGCTCTCCAGATTTAACCCTCCACTTGTATTTTGCATTGCCTTCCCACTGCTTTTTGTGCATTTCCTAGTAATCCTTTTTTTTTTTTTTTTTGTAACAGCGTAACAAGGTCTGAATATCTGCCCTTACTCCTAAAAAGCTATGAGTGGGGGACTCCCCTTTTTTAATAGGGTACAACACCTTCAGTCTCTTCCTTTTTCTTCCCAGTGGCTGTACTGGTGATGGCTTCTCCCCACTATGCTTGTGCTTGCAGGAAGTGTTGCACATTTTATATCGTGGCATGAAGCCATCTACTCACCTCCTAGCATCTACAGCATAGCTGGAGGTCATGCCAAGAGTCCAGGGGGTTTCATACACAAGCTGCAATCTCTAAGCTCATGTATGTAGCATCTTTCCAGTTGCATTCTGCAGAGTTAAAGACTGAAGCATATAAAGAAAACAGGAAAGGAATAAACAGGGAAGAAACCCAGCTCTGTGGGAGGGATCCGGGACAGGCCCCTAGGAAGGTGCATTCAAAGGAAGCCCCAGCCTTCTACCAAATAATGAAACAGGTGGCCATGTCACATGCTGCGGAAGAGCTCAGCCATTGCCAACAGGCAATGCAGGGAACCAGAAATCTTGGCTCACGGTCTCTGCTCTCCACGTGAAGCCACTGAGCAAAACTACATAATCCACTTAAGCATGAGTCTCATTTTATGATTTCTGGGTGTAATAAGGTGGCAAGATCAATGGCCTCGTTGACCATATTTGAAAGGTGCATGGGGAAGAGCTGCCTGACTTGGTTTTAAAGGGTGTTCCTTGCTGCATTTGTTGAAAGTGGCCGTAATTAAAACGAGAGAGCAACCCCCAACACAAGAAATCCATCAGGCAATGCAAACGCTATACTGGAATGTGCAGGATCTTACCCAGCCAGAGGTTGAATTTTAGGTAATTGATTTCCAGAAAACTTGTTCTTTGCCAAAATTACTATTTCACTGGCTTTTGTAGTCAAACAGCTAATTCAGCTTATTCGGCAGATTTTTTCTGGTACGTCTGTGGGAAGGGGGACTGGTAGGAAATAACTGCCCCACTGATGYGGAGCAGGGCTGAGCACATGCACACGCCGTCCTCCTCCCCAACGGTGGCTGTGCCACAGCRTGTCACCTCCCATTCCTCACGTCACCAGAGCTCTGCCTGACTGACAAATTAGGGACAATGCTCCACGCATTTTCTCGTGTTTCGGCTGGAGAGCCATGTCACACTCATTTTTGCTCCTGGCCATGTGGGACACGGCCGTCATAGCCTGTCGAGCCCTTCACATTCTGGCTCCTGGCAGTCTGATCTTCTCTGGCCCATCTGAGAAAGGGGCTCCAAACCAAGAGAGAACAAAGTCTGACTCATGGTAGAGAAGGTCAGCCTACAGCATGCTACAGCTGATGACACTGTGCTGGAGGCTCCTGGGATGACATGAATCAGTTAGCCTCCTGTTTTCTTAGTTTCCAGGGAGAAATGACTGACGAGATACCAGGGATGTTTTGATGGCTGATCATGATCTTTGCTTCTTCCTGGCAYGTTCTGGCTAGCAGGTTTAGCCACCACTGGTTCCAAGTCTGTCCTGCATTTGCCTTATTTATCTTCTTCCACCTGCCTCTTTCTTACYCATCTGTCCCTCACTTTCCCTTCCCGTTTCCACAGCAAACTCTGTGCTCCTGGAGAGCTTTCCACGTGCACAAGACAAGCATGAGTGAATTCGAGCTTCCTGAAGTCTTTGTGTGAAAGGTTTCAGCCCCTCTGCGGTGCTGGTGAGCAGTGGCAAGGAAGACTGGCCACCTCCAAAGACCAGTGCCGGCTCCTGTGCCGCTGGGCCTTACCGGCCACCAGGGCTGCATTGGGAAACCCAGAAGGTCCCCACATGTAGAACACTGACTCAGACACTTTGGCATAAAACCTGCTGGCAAATACTTGCCTTTTGAGCAAGCGATTGATCTATCTTCCCAGTACAGGTCTGCCACATACCAGGGGCATTTCAAAAGGGCCACCATTCTGCTAGATGATCACAGTGAGCAGTTTTCTCTACCCAAGAGGCTACCAACTCCTTGTTTTACAATACTTCTTCCTATAAAGCAAACAATCTCAACTTTTGCTTTAGCCTGCTGGAGACCCTGGTGCAGCTCCCCTCATCTTCTCTCTGTGGCCAGCCAGGGACATAAGGAGAGATCAGGGTGGAGAAGGCGAGAGTACAGCTACACTCCTACCTCCCCTATCACCTCCTAAAAAGCACTTCCAAGTCTGCGATAGGCAGAGGCAAGAATGACAGCCTTACAGCCACACATACATACCTAGCTATAGAAATATATATATACACATATATATGCATACACAGCTATAGTTACTGCAGGAACCAGCCTTGCCGCCAGCATCCCTCTCTCAACCAAGACCTGACTGTTTTTGCAATGAGCTCAAAGTCTTTAGCAAAACATAGACAGAGTCAATTTTCTTCCCAGTAGCTGGTATAGTGCTGTGTTTGGGATTTAGGATGAGAATAATGTTGATAACACACTGATGTTTTAGTTGTTGCTGAGCAGTGCTTACACTAAGTCAAGGACTTTTCAGCTTCTCTTACTGCCCTGCCAGCAAGAAGGCTGGGGTGCACAAGAAGCTGGGAGGGGACACAACCAGGACAGCTGACCCAAACTGGCCAAAGGGATATTCCATACCATAGGATGTCATGCTGAACAAAAAACTGGGGGGGTTGGCCGGGGTGGGGCACTGCCACTGCTCAGGAACTGGCTAGGCATTGGTCAGTGGGTAGTGAGCAATTGCATTGTGCATCACTTGTTTKGTATATTCTTTTATCATTATTATTATTTTCCCTTCCTTTTCTGTCCTATTAAATTGCCTTTATCTCAACCCACGAGTTTTACCTTTTTTCCAATTCTCTCCCCCATCCCACCTGGGGGGGAGTGAGCGAACRGCTGTGTGGTATTTAGTTGCCTGCCGGGTTAAACCACGACACCAGGGGAGAGCATCAATAGCAAACGAAGGAGCCTGCAAGCCTGTGGCAGAGCTAGGAGCAGAACCCTGATCCGACAGCTCTGCCGGCATTTAAATCACAAAACTATCCTTCCGCTCAGCCACAGCCTAATTGTCTCCTAAGCTGGTTAGCCTTGCTTTTTGCCCATGTCCTGACTCCATAAGACTGTCTCTTCCATAAAGCAATATGTCCCATCTATTCAGCTTGCATTCAGATTGCCTTGTCTGTGGTGTTTTTTAAGCTGCTCTCAACAACGACTGCTGATCTCATTCAGATTTACCAAATCGCTTCGTAATGCTGAGTGCTGGGTAACCTCGCAGCTGTCTCAGTAGGAACAGACTCAGGTCCTTAATCTTTGCTGATATATAAATAACATTTTTATAAGCCAAATGCAATGAACCCCATTGTCAGGTACTAGCCACCAGGTTCTTTATAGTAGAAGAAATGTCTCTCCAGTAAAAAGCAATCAGTTTGCACATAAAGTCCCCCAAAAACTTAGCTGTGTATTACCATAGGGTAGATTTGGATTTCTAGTCTGTGCCTCCACTGGAAAAGCATCAGTCACATCTCTCCAGCTCTACCTGCTTAGGTACTTGTTAGCACTTATCTGCACCACGTAACGCATCAAGGATGGCCATAAGGCAACCCTCAACACTCAGCACTCTTGCCAAAATCTGCCAGATGTTGGTATTAACAGCCATGGAGGGCCACAGCATATATGCTATCACTATTAATCATTTGTATAGCAATGGTCCCCAAACCATTGCCATGGGTATGAGCCAAGTCCCTTTAGGCCTGGGTTTTGGTAGGTGTTAGAGCATGGTATACTTTGGACTAAGACACAGAAGTTGTGACTGGCACACAGATGTTCGCAGATGAGCAAAGAAATGACTACTGTTTTCAAAGCAGGAAATATCTTTTCCTGGTTTAAGAAAAGTTGGGCCAACTAAATCAGTCACGAAGGGCACTGACTGTGTGTGCAGAACACTTACCACAACCAGGCTTAAAGATCTAAGAAGGGTTTGGGGAACAGTATCGCTGACTGGATGCTAAGCACAGGACTAAATTTGCCCTGGCTAACACATTCTCAACACGTGTTTTTGGACTTCGATAAATGTTGTTACATGTCTGCAGGGAAGTAGAGACACAGTATTCACATAATAGCACAGAATTACATGACACGGAAACAGGGTCAAGCCCTATAGGGGTGTAAAATGGGTGATCTATCTTGAAACCTATGGAAGTCAAAATATTGCACAAAACAGGAAAAAAAAGGCAGGTCTGGTTCAGTATCATGCTTCTAGTAGCACCATTATCTGATGGTTCAAAGAAGCTCTCTTTATGTAAAAACACTTCCATAATGGGTAATCAATATTTTACTTGGCATCTTTCTTGATCTATGCAGAAAACATTTTATGCTCTGAAATTCATAACCAGAAATGTTATTGCTGCCCTCAAAATTAGTCAGCTACAACTCTAAAAAGCTGGCCTCATCCACCRAGCAACAGGCTGCTTTGCATGCTCATCAAAAGAGGTAACAGGAGGTAACAGACTGATTTCAGCACCTACTGTGACAGGAGAATAACATTTAATTTCCCTAGCCCCTGATGAGCCAGATTTCTTCCCCTGTCATATAATCTGCAATAAATACCCCATCAATCCTTTCACCAGGTGGCCGTCTGCAGAGCTGTTCAGTTTAACATATGCACTTTACTGTCCCCATTGCATCATTTGACATTAGTCCACATATTTTCCATTGAAAATCTCACTCAGAAAAAAAGACGCACATCTCTCGCAATCTACATTAGCCGCCATGACGAGTGACTCATCCCCTTGCAGCAAACCGAAACAACTTGTCCTGGATAATCCTGTTTCATCTCTGTTTCATCTCCACCTCTCTGCTCTCCTCTGCCCTTCTTGTTAACCATTTCACTGCTGCCCCTCTGGGTTAACTTTTTGGGTATTAGACTGAGTAGCCTCTGTATACTGACTGAAGGACAGCATGAGTCAAAATAAGGCAAATTTAGTGTTTCAGGAGGTGAGAGTAACATCACCGCAGGCATCCACCAGCCCACTGTAGAAAGAGAGACGTTGGGACTTCTTCTGAAGCAGGGAAGGTGCCACTTTATCACTTGCACTTAGCAATCTAAACTTAGCAGTGCCGAGGGCAATGCAGGTCCCCTGCCAGGCAACACACTGAATTTGCCTCTAAACACATCCTAATTTTATATCAAAATTAAATGTAACTTGACCACCTTCATGCCTGCAACAGACAAGGAGAAACTAGTGGCCAGCCAGCTCTGCCTGCCATAGACACCTTCAGCAGCTTACTCTTCTCACGCTGCATTGAAGAAGATGGCAAAGCACCGACATTTCCCTGCAGGCATCAGATGCCTCCACCAGCCCCTCGAGACCTCCCAGGGCAGAGCAAAGAGGCTGGGGAGGAGTGGGAAGATGTGCTTTCCATGTTGGAATGGGCATAAACTGAAAATAGCCTCCCGGCAGATGAATGCGTTAGCAAAGCACGTATTAGCAAGCAGGAGAAATGTTTCACTGAGACAAATCTATTGCCTCTGAACTCTCCCCGAGAGTGAAGGAGCAGCACCAGGAGCAGCTGTTCACACCAATATGTCTTCCACCTTTACCTCAGGTAACCTCTGGATCCTTGCTGAATCTTGCTGGGGCTTTGAGAGGAGAGGACGTCAAGGCCAGGACCAGTACACTGTGCTCTACATGATTGATCAGAGACTTCCAGTTTGCTTAAAGTAGTAATTTGATGATAAAAATCGTACAATATCCTGCTCCCTTCAACCTCAATACGCTTTAATCTTATTTAACATATTGGGGGGAAAAAAAAAAAAGAAATCTCGTAGTGAGCAGGCACCAGAGGGAATGTGGGCTAGAAAAGGATATTACAGTATCACTTCAGAGAGCGCCATAAATAAATCTTCGCCTGAGCTAGGTAGGCAGATCGGTGCAGYGCTCCACACAAAATTGTACTGCTCTACAAAACAGTGACTCATCAACTTCTCCACTTCTGATAATCAGTCCAACCAGGTTTTCATKACAGCAAGGAAGAGAAGCCAGAGAAGGGAACCATCTCCAAGCCTGGCTAGAAAACATGGCCTTGCTGTCAGAGTGGAGAAGTGGGACACATGGGTCCAGATCCTGCCTCCTTTGATCATTTTATGATGGACAATGTGGATGCTCTCCAAAGGACAGTGCTTGTAGCCAAGGTGTCCAGTGCTGGGCTTCCCAATACAAGAGAGACATGGACATACTGGATTGAGTCCAGCAAAAGGCCATGAAGATGATTAAGGAATGAGACTATCATCTGTCACACAAGAAGACACTGAGAGAGCTGGGACTGTTCAGCCTGGAGAAGAGAAGGCTCAGGGCGATCTTTTCCATGTGTATAAATACCTGACAGGAGAATGTAAAGAAGACAGAGCCAGACTCTTCTCAGTGGTGCCCACTGACAGGACAATGGGCACAAAGTGGCATACAGGAAATGACATTTAAACATAAGGAACTTACTTACTATGACAGTGGTCAAACACCGGAACAGGTTGCTCAGAGAGGTTGTGGAGTCTCCTTCCTTGGAGATATTCAACCCCCAGCTGATGTGACCCTCAGCAACCCTGCTCTAGCTGATCCTGCTTGAGTTGGGGACTAGATGATCTCCCGAGGTCCCTTCAAACTTCCATGACTCTGTGATTCTGTGAGTGTCACCCCAGTTCATAGGCTGTTCAAGGATATTAATATCACCTACATAATGGATTTAGCTGTTTAAAAGCAGATACACGTTTAAATACCTGATAGGCCTCACTAAGCCTAAAATCCAGGGTATTTACTCAAGTGCCCGTAAGTTTCTGAGCCAATGTCCAGCCACATGCCACCAGTAAAGCTGCAGAAATCGAGTGTTCAGAGCTCATTTTATTTCTCTTAAAGAATATAAATTCAACATATAAGTCAAAGGTCTCCAGAGAAGACCCATTAGTCCCTGTAGGGGTGTTCTCTAGAGGGTATCCATCTGGCAAAGACCCCCTCTCAGACCGCTCGCTCTCCCCACTGGATTACAAATTGTCAAGGAATCCATATGAACACTTTCTATACTGCCCATTGCCATGGTAACCAGGCATTGTTCAGGTGTACRTATGCAAACCAACACCCTCAGTGTATGCCATGGACTATTCTGGTTTTCTACTGTAGTGATAGGATTCCCTATGTAGGAGATGGCTGATATGTGCACAGACAACCAGGTAGATTGAAGACTCCCAAGACAACCTGTCTGTCTTCAATTTATTGCCAACTAARGTTTGCTCCCTCCTGTATACTCTCCAACAGATCTTTTCAGTTCTTTGACTCTACAATAGAAAGTTATTGGTTGTTTTTTATTTAGTCTCCTTTATCTTTTGTCTAATGATACCACCACCTCCTCGCAGAACTGGAACTGGCTCCTCTGCTCCTTGCACTATTTTACGTTACTTCTAAACTCAGGTTTGGGCAGGAGTGCAACAGGCAGAACCAAGCCTTTAACCCTCCATCCAATTCCCCTGAATGCATTATTTGGTTTTGGTTTTGTTTTTTTTTTAAATCATTTCCCTTAAGGCAAACATCACTCATCTCCATGAGCCAATCAGGTAATTGCATCTCTGTAGAGCCCAGGATAAGTGTGCATTCTGCAGGTCTAAAGCCTGTTATCATTTTGCTTTCCTATTTCCATGATCTTCCCCTTGCTTAGAATAAAGAGACACTGAAGCCAGTTGGAGGCTTTCTATTGATTTCAAAGGCCACTGGGTTAGGCCTCCGTTTCACAATAAGCTCCACACTCCAACTATTCACCTCCTCAGGCTGACAGCAAAATCCAATCATCCTTTCCCCATTTGTCTTTTCCACCTTCTTTTCCTCCCAAGCTGGGAACTTTCTGCAATTAGCCTCCCAACCCATAAACCAGAAGAAGGGGACACCAGGCACCAGCCCCTTCATCAGCAGCTTTTCTTCCTCAGAAGCGGTATTGACCCCAAGGCTCAGGAGGCTGCTCGGGAGGAACCACGCTGGGTGGATTAAGGGGAAAGCTACAACCAGGGCCAGCCGCACTGTTTATAAGCATTCACCGGCTTAATCCCAGCATCCTGGCAGGATGCCAGCTGTGGCGAGCCAGTTTTGTGTTATTTTTGCTTCCTCTAAAATTTCCCTTGGATGCAGTGCTCTGTACTCGCCACTTCGAACCAACGTGCGGGGTGTTTTATGGCAATCGGACAATAAACAAGAACTTTGGCTGGAATAAATCACAGAGCTCTGCTGAGGTCATGTAGTTATGCCACCCCACACCAGCTGAAGACACAGCTAGATTTAAGRGTGCCCTTAAAAATAATTGATATACTCCACACCTGGGGAAATGACACCCCTGTGATGAGCTGGAGAGTCGTTAGGATAACACTCATGATTACAAGAACACTGATACATTGTGATGTTACCCCTCCACCATCTTATCCGGACACCTCCAATTGACTACCACTGATTATTATTTTTTAAATCTTCCACACACTGCTTCCTTCTTTTTTTTCTCTAACATGGCATTTCCTTTCCCTTGCCCACTTGCTCCTTCCGCTAAATGGAGAAGGAAAATTCGACCAGACRGAAGTATGTAATACAAAAACTGCCATCCTGGGCCCTGGCCCATGCTCTTTAGCAGAAGAATAGGGCAATTCATACCCAGGGAAGGAAAAAGCTACGCACAGCAATACATATCMCTTGCTCTGGAAATTAGGTAGTTGATTTCAAAGGAGCAGCATTTATATGTGCAGAACAGCTATTTAAGGACGTTCACAGAAGCTTTATGGTTGTCTCCAAGCTCCAGAGAGCTCAACTCATGATAAGTAAAGCACCTGGATTTCCAGGTGGGAGGACACTAATCTAAACCTAATTTTAATACATTACAGCTCTCTATAATGTTTGCAGAACAGTTTCTCTGCAAGAGAGCATGTACAGAATGCATGTTAGAGGATGGGATAGGAAGAATTTGTCAGTAGATGTCTGCCTTCTGCAATTCTAAGCCTCCATGCATTACTTACATTACGACTCCCGTGAAGAGTGTAATTGTCTCTTGCATCCTACAGGGCCACTTTGGGTCTTGCATGACATCCAAATCAGGTAGAGGATAATTTTCAGTCAAATTATCCCACTAACTCTGCACAGTTAGAGGTCGTCTCCATCATAGGCAGGGTGAGAGCAGGAAGGGAGCAGACCCAGGCAGAGAACCCCCATGAATCCCAGGGACTGCAATCCCAGGCAAGAGGAACAGACCTGCAAGAGGACTGAGAGAAGATCAGAGCACTGCCCGGGAATGGCCTCTCCCATGATCCACGTGCTCTGTGCAGCACAGAGCAGCAAATGGAAAGCCAAGGAGCCACTGCTGTTTAACTGCAGCAAACTACTGAAAAATCAGCTGGGTTATCCCAAAGGATATAGGGAAGGAGGATGACCATCCTGATACACTGATGCAGAAGGGGGCAGTTTCATATGACAACATCTCCAGAGGCAAATCCAAAAGATATCTAAAAGATACCCATGCCCCCAACCACACGTTCCTGCCAGCCTGCCTTCCTCCATCCCTTTTACCACTGCCATATACATCACAATTCATCTATCCAGCACCCATGCCTTTAGAAGGATAAGTAAACAAATATGTTAAAAAAAACAGGTTAATCACACCAAGAGACTTCACCGTAAGCTGCTTACCTTGTTCTCAACTTTAAACAGTGGTAGCTACCACTTTCCTACATCTTATTTATCAAAGGCTACCAGTTCCAGTGACCCAAGCACTGAGGCCAACATCCAACCAACACTGGACAGGCTAGAAGGGCAGTAAGTTTCCCTGTTCAGCTCTTGGTCTGGATGTTCATTTCCCTTGCTCCCCTTGCCTTTGAATGCTGTCCATCTGGATCATCAGCTCTTCAGATGAGGGTCTTTTTCTTCACACCACCCTGGAACATACTTAACCTTCAGTAGGGGCATAAAGGGAAGCTCAAACTCACATTTCTGGTCTGTAACATAAGGCCATATTCCCCCTCCTATCTACATACTCTTCATGCAAGAGTGAACTATATAGTGACACAGAGCAAGAGTTCAAATCTAATGCTGCATCCCCATGTCTGTGGGACAACCTTGAAAATAGAGGGAAAAACCAAGATCAGATGCTCACGCTGGGTATTTAGTGCAACCACGCTGCAGGAGCAGGAAGCTTTGCATCCTTGGCAATGGACTTCTGGCACACAGACACTGCATGTTGGGACAAGCTCTCAATTCCTGGTGAAACACATTCCTTAAAGGGATAACCGTTTTCTGTTGTTAATTCCACACCTTCTTACTTCTGATTTACCAAAAATAAGTTGTAAAATAACTACTGTGCCAGGTGGTCAGGGCATCCTATGGGAAAAGTATGAATAAAAGTGCCAGGAATTCCTGAGTGTAAAACTCCGTCTTCCTGAAGATGGGATTGAATGTTCACAACCGCAGTGCTGACAAACTTGTCCTGTGGGCACATCACTGGGGAACTGCATGAAATCGTGTCTCCTCATGCAGTGGGGCAGCTGGCACGTTGACGGGTGCAGGCATTTTGAACACGCAGTTACCATATCATCTGCAGAGCCACAAGCATCCGTGTTTTTCCTTGACAGCCCTTCTGCATTTCAAGCTGATGATATTCATTAAACTTTTCTCCCTTGGTCTTTCCTTGTTGCAGCTCTAAGGAAACAATCTGTGCTTTTTACGTCTAGACTGGCAGGAGGAAAGAGCAGAAGGGCAGTAAGGAAAGATCAATATTAGTTGAAAGCATTACATTCCTGACAGTGAGGGCATGTGCACATGCTGCGCATGTGTGACCGCCTGTGTCTTTCCAGCCCCGCTCAGTTATGTCCCCTCTTAGAGTCCAAGCACTTCAAGGCAGACAYCTCCATCCAGATGCCTCCTGGCATCCCTCCACCGACTCCACAAGTGCCTCCAGGACAGACTATGCTCATGCATTTACTTCTAGGCTTATTCAGCGGTCCCACAGTGGCTTTATTCCCAATTAGCAAAGAAATAACCAGTACAGGGCAATGCGGTTCAATATTACCTCCCCCGGCTTTCTGATTTTGCTCAACTTCCTGCAGTTTAGAGTTGTCCTTCAGAGCTGTTCAAAGGCCAGGGGTATGATGAAAGTCACTGCCCAAGGTGTTTCTAGGGTGCTCTGTGATGGGTACAAAATCACTGCTTCTTGGCTGGTTCCTGTGGCTGCCTCAGAAACCCGCCGAAGGCGCAGCAGCATGGATTGAACGGTGCAGTTTCAAAATGCCCCATCTCCCGGTGACCTATCATCCATGGATCACTGACATGGCCATTAAGGCTTATCAAGTCAGTGCACGCCTAAGGAAGGGTCTGAGCCACATCTACACACATGCGTTAAATCTGCAGACGAAAACCATCTTGATGTGATTAAGGCTGAACAGCAGTGACTGCTTTCCACCAGACCCTTCTTTTTCTCTAAGGTTTTCAAATTAAACAGAACATTTCCAAAGGGGATTTATTTAAAGGAGAGACTGATGCCTTTTAAAAACATATTGTAGGGACATTAGAAAGTCCTCATCATTACTAATGCTCAGCACTAAGATAATTATTCATTGGAAAGAAAAGAACGTGTTTGATTCATTTTAGAAATTATCCATGATTAAGGATTACTATTTCTGGATCATTGTTGTTATGAATTTGCATAACGGCCCCGAAGCGAGGCTCATTCCCCACAGAGCACCCCAGAAAGACCTGACTTGTCCATAGTACATGTGGATGCTAATGCTAAGCACGATGCAATGAGGCACAGTGACAAACAGGCAGGAGGTGAGAAGGCAGCCTTGATGAAGGGTCAAGCTTCTGCTTTACACCCAGGGCTGGGATCCAGGAAAGCCAGAGTCATTTGCTGGCACTGAATTTATTCATGGTGTGGCCAGGACTTTTTCTGTGCCTCAGCTCTGCAGTGATAATGGAGAACTTCCCTGCCTTCTCAAGCAAAGGGAAGACGTGATCCCTGTGTCACATTTGACCAATGCCTTAAGTGCTTATTTAGCATCTAGCTAGACCTTCCTTCTCCTATTTGCTACCTTTGCGGTTAACAGCAATAGCAACAGTGCTGTGGAGAAAGGAAGTGAGGCAGGAGGACAGCAGATGACTTCTCAGCACCAGCTGGAGGACTCCAGTTAGCATAAGACCGGGGCAGCAAACACCATTATGGACGAAACAGACCTATCAGGTGTGTCAGGTGGTCACATCTTAACATGCACACCAAGTGGCTTCAGGAAAAAGGAGAAGAATAGACAGCACATGTTCAGTCCTCCAGCAACCCATTCCCATCACTGCAGGARGGACTGACATCTCACCCACAGCAGCAGTCCTACCCATCCGCAAGCATCTTGCAGCTGCCTGGAGCTTGGTGTCCCTCCCACGCCAGCACACGCAGGCACAGCAGCAGTGTCCCAGCCTGTGTCAGCACACRCAGGAGTGTCAGGTCACAGGCAATTGCTCAAGGCACTCTTCAGCTTTGGAGGGATTTCACTTTGCACCTCTTCAGGAAAATTGATCTGGAGCTTTGCTGCCCGAGAGCTGGGATGAACAGCCCTGCCCATGTTTCATTCCTGGGGTTCAGATGAGCTCAAAACCTGAGCCTGAGACTGAATCAAAACTGCCGGGTCTCTCCCAGCTGCAGTCATACACAGGCAAAGCCTCCCACCCCTGCCCAAGTCATTTCAGATTGATCCTGGGCACCACACACTGGGCACAGGCAACTTCTAGATAGCCTGACCTAGAGCCCAAAACTGCTATCAAATCTGAACAATGTGCAGTTTGGAAGGCGGTAACCCACACTGCAAGGGATTTTGTATATAGCAGCACTTGTGAACAGAGTGGTATTTCCATGGCRTGACATCCCTTTCCGTTCCCAGTTTGACATCAGTATGCACCTTGAATGTTCACAGCCCAGGACATTTTCTTTCCTTCAGAGTACTAAAGTACTAGATCCTTAAAGCACTAGATCCTGATCTAATATATATATATATATATCCATACAGACACATATAAGCATACATTACAAAAATATACAGCTACCTCCAAGAAGTACTTCCCGCACCGAGGTTCACAAACTGAAACAGTTGTCATGCAGCCTTGGAACACTTCCCCCCTCTGAAACAAACACCCTTTAGCTTGCTTTGTACTTCTCTCTACTCATCTCTTCATGAAAAGTAATAAAAGACGAAAAGCAAAACAGGAGAGTGGCAGACGAGCCCTTCCCTGTGAGCATTAACCCTGTAAAATATGTCAATTCTAACTTATTCATCTTCTTTCCCTACGGRTTAAACCCCATCACTTTCCCTTCTCACCGTATAGAAGAACCACATGCTGCTGATCACTCTCATTTTTTTMTTATTTGCACTACCATTCCGCTTCTCAACAAAAGGGCGATCAGGACTGAATACAGCAGGTGGTACAGATGAAGCATTAGTTCATCGGATTATTATTAGCCACATCACTATTATTAGACACAGCTTCCTCCACCCATTCCTTAACTCAGCTGAGCGGTCCTTTCACCGCTGCAAGCCCCCGCTGCGTACTGCACGAATCCCTTCTTTCAGCTGTTAGCAATGATGTCCYGAGGTCTGGAGGGTTAAAACGAACACAGAAATCATCAGCACGCATGAAGCATTTAAATCAGTCCTTTCGAGCAGCATTGCCTTGTGCTTGTCTATATTGAAATTCATGTTGACAATTTTTGAGGTTTATTAGGCCTTTATGGAGTTGCTTTTATTCCTCACTAGTCTTCACGAACCTGATTCTGGGTGAACCTTGTTATTAACCTCTTCCCATGCTGAGAATTGAACTCTTAGCCCTCCTCTTTCTGTCCCTCCTCTTCACCACCACTAAAGCTATGCCTCTGCCTTCCTTCTCCCTCTACAGTCACCAAATCCCATTAATAGCTTCTTGTAAGGCACTTTTTCAAAAACATCTTGAAAATCTAAATTAACTGTATTTACCAGTAGTCCTTTATCTGCTCTGCTCTTAATCTTTCCAAAGAAATTGAGGGGTTATTAACATTAGAGACATAACTTATTACGTCTCTTAACTTATTAAGTGCTGCAGTGTTCAAAAAATTAGGTCTTTGAAGATTAGGTGGCAATGTGCTAAGCTCTGTCTACGTTGAGTGAAAGTCCCCATTCCTGTTTTTCCACGATCTGAGGAGAYATAGAAATGCTGGTGAATGGAACAATTCTTTTCGAAAACATGAGTGAAAGCATGCAGAATTTTACCCTTAAAACCCATGGAGTTTTGCTACTTTCAACTTATACTTACCCTGGTGTTTTATTGCTTGTTCTTTAATTAATTTCTCAGTTATTCTTTCAGCAACTGAGGTAAGACTGAGAAGTCTATAATTCTTTGGATCACCCATAGTTCCTATTAAATAGATGGATACATTGGCCTCTCTCCAGTCCTCCCTAGTCAAATTATTCATCATAAATAGTATTTATTATGAATAAAGCCCCATTTTGGTTAGCAGAATGTTTGGGAACCATCCTGATTTTCTTTAAATGTATTGATTGTTTATAAGCACTTGTCAAATAGACCTTAAGTTATTTGCTAACAATTTTCTTTGAYTCTTCACTTTTAATGGTTGGTTCCTAGTTGGCTCCCCATGTCCATGACCTTTTGAAACTGCTTTATTAGAGAAGCCACACACTACACTGGAAAATCATTGATCAATTATAAATCRATTTATCATCACTGGACTTTGGAGACTGGAAGATGCTTTCCCAAATCCTTTGGGGCTCTCAGTATACTTGCAAAGACCTTGAAGTGAACTAAGCAAAGCATAGTGAAGTCAAGAGCTCAGCCACAAAAAACAAAAACTCGATTTTAATTGCGTTATTATTGCATTTCTCCAGCTGGTTTTGAYGCTAAACAGCATGGCTATGCATCTCCCATATAATACTGAATTGCTTAGCTCTTTCAAGACACCCAGATTTCCCCACTGCCATGATCTGGGCCTCTCTTCTGGGACCTGGTCCCTAGGARCAAAATCCTGTGCCCAGCCACCTTCAGTGGGGTGCAACAGAGATGTGCCCATGACAAGCTCCTTACCGCGCTGCAGCCTTACAATCCCTATTTGTTCCAATGCCATGATTTTGGCTCCCTCTCTCAGTCTCTTCGTTGCCCTCCCCCCCTAATTATTCTACTCGCAAAGCATGAGCAAAGAAGGAAAAAGACTCYGAGATGGGATCCTGGATTACCTGCAAACCCAGTGTCAGGATAGTCTTTTAGTTGCTTTGATGTGATGCACTCACAGGGGAGACGTTATGTCAGAAGTATTCTGGCTCACAGAGCWTTGCTTGTGGGAATAGTTCAATGGTACTCAGAAACTAAAACTCAGAAGAGGAAAGGGATTCCCTCCCACACATCTCTTCTCACCATGCYGCCCAAACCCTTTCCAATTCAATATGAACACTGCTTTGGAGTGAAGGTTGATGCAAACAAGTAATAGAACTCCTCTGCAGCCTGTTTATTGCCCTTGATCGCCTCCCTTTCACCTTGACGGTCTAGTATTTAGAGCCATTGCAACTAGCTTGTAACTAGGAAGAAGGAGATGAATCAACGGTTTATTAACACAAGCAGGAAATTAATTTGAAAATGATGCATCACTTGGAAGCCCGCAAAGCTTTATGAGAAGCCTGATCACCTCCACATGAATGAAGCCAGTAGGAAGGGTCCCCACCTCTATGGAAAGGGGAGCTATAGTTTCTGGCTGCCTTGCTGCAAAACTACAAGTCAGCAGTAGGAATGCTGTATTTCACRTTCATTTTTATACATGAATTCACCAATAAGTTGGGGAGCATATTGCTGCCATCGATTTATTGTCATAGTAAATTTTGTGTCTGCAGAATGGAAAAAAAAAAAAMCAACAGTTGGGGAGTTCATCTTAGGAAAAGCGATGTTGTGCAGCCTCCCTCAGTACTTCCTTACGGCAAAGCACAAAAGCTGAAGGGAGAGGGGGAGAGAAAGAAGGGGAAATATTTGGGCTTGTTTCCATGCTGGTCATTGTCCCACTAAATTTAAAAACATTTCAGGCTCTGATTTATTACCATTTTATGCACCCAAGTTTTCCCCTGACTTCCAGCAGTAAAATCTTTGAGGTCTGCGGTCACATAGTTCAATGGAAGCCATGCAATCTATGCTTTTATTAGCTGATCCTCAATCAGCATGTGTTAGGAGACTTTTCACCTGGATGTCTCACATGCATCTGTTTGATTTACCGTGCAAGTAGATACTCCCATCTTTCACAAGTTGCCTGACCACTACCAGGGCTGGAGATGGCTAACAAGACCCCAGTTGGCTTGAGTTGTATCCTTTGCACTTATTTACCCCTCTGCCAAGCAGCATGATCAAAATCTCCAGTGCTAGTGCCTTGCACACCAGCTGGAGACCACCACATTTTCAGTGCTGGTGAGTGTAAGTTGCCAGCTGATGGACCCTGAAGCATCAGCTGGATTTGGCTTTTTCTGACACGGCTCGATGGTGCGCGGGTAGGCAGCACATGGTGGAGAGGGCTGCATCTCAGAGAGGTGGGAACAACCTGTGTCTCCAAGAGCATATGAAGAGGTGGGCCCAGAGGTGTGAGACAAGGGACTCCCATTACCACTACATTTGTTCTATGAGAGGAAAAAGGGCTCCCTAGAGGCCAAGCTCTGAAGACTTTGCTCAGATTTTACTCTTTACTTACACTGTCTTTAAACTGAAAATCTAAGTTGGTATGTATGGGATCATCTCTCTCTCTGCTTTTGTACAAGCAAGTTTAGATCAGATTAGGCTTAAAATAAGAGTGACATACCGTTGTCACTGGGGTTACAGCTCACACAAGATGGTGGGTTGTTAAAGGAGTGAAATAGCGCTCAGCCTTTCACTGGAGGATTTCCAACATTTTATAAACACCAGGCAATTAGACCTTCTGACACCGGCGAGACAGTGAGCTATCTGCTTCGGAGGGGGAGGAGAGTGCTTACACAACCGTCACAGCAAGTCAGGATCAGAACTAAGGAGGAAGACACAGCTGAGTTAATTTCTAGCCCGGTCCTCCAACCAGTCCCTTCTCTTTGGGACTGAGATGTTGGGAGATTCCTCAGTTTTCCATTGGCCACATCACCCAGGGCTTAGACAAAGCACAAGGTCTTAAATATGTATCCTTAGAACAACTTTTAAACACTTTAGGTTAGTATTCATCTAATCAAGCAGAGCTGGTGAGTCTTCCCTTCCTTCAGATAAAGAGAAGCATGCTCAACAATTTTGTAAAGAAGAAAAAGTATCAATGAAGACAAAGAAACGTTAAGCAGTTACAATGCCACTGCTATGCCAAAGAGATCCCAGCATGACATGGAATAGGAGATATCTGGCATCTTTTAAGGTAAGATGTATTTGTCATGTTTCCAGTGAAGCCCACAGTTCAGGAGGTCCAGCACAGACACCAGTTAGCCCCCACCTTCCTGCTAACCCTCCAGTGAGGCCCGGCTCTGCTTTTTCAGAGCAAACGGATCAGACATCCAGCCATATTCGGGATGACACCGAGTGAGACACAGAGATCAGCAGATCCTAAAAGAATGCTGCAGGGAAAGCAGACTGACCATCGGCGCCTGATCTCGCTCCTCTGCAAAGTCTCGGCATCTACTGCCTGGCAATGGCATCACGGGCTYGGGGGATTAAGGTCACATTTTGCAGTCTGACAGGGGCTCGAGATGTTAGCTTGTGAATTTTGCATGGCCTATCCGCACCTCTATCAGCAACGCTTCACTGGCCTGGCCTGTATTAACCTCTTGATCTAGAGGGATTTTGTCTTTACTGTTACCCTTCCTCCCATCAAAACTCATTTCCTATTATTCCACTGCGCTACATGGTGCCAGTAGTTCAGACCTCTCCAGGAGACATCAGTGGCCTTGGAGATATTATTTAACCCCTGCTGGGTCACCTGCAACATTGCATGGTGTTTCAGTGGCGCATAAGGTGAGTCAGTCACATTGTGCTGCTATTTCGGATACGCTGCAAAGCTCCCAGCAAGCCCACTTGCGACGGAGGTTGAGAGTTTGCAGCTTCACCCCTCTGATGAGGACACTGCCGCTACCCAGACCTGAGGTGCTGCCGGGTTCCCCTGCCACAGGAACTTCCTCCATCAAAGCCCATTTATGGGAGCAAAGCACAGTGAAACGTCGCTTCACAGAGCCTGTACTTCAACACTAGCCCACACATCCTTGTCCCATAATCTGGGCTAACTTCGTGTTTCCAGGTGGAGCTCTAGAAACTGAGATACCCTCTACTAGAGATTTCTCGAACAAAGGTGTTGGTGTAGTCATACAGCTGCAGTTAGACTGATGTAATTCCTTCTCTACAGTGGGCATCTTTGCAATGCCAGGTGTGAAACATGCTCTCCTTCCCATCTGCAATAGCTAAGACCTGGGTTTTGGTGAAGTCTACTTCTAACCCAAGAAAGGCAAGGGCAGGCTTCGGCTTTTGAGCAGCACACAGGCTGCATAGTTCAAGACCCACTCACATTTCAGGAACAAGGCTAGGTGAGCCACAGCTTTCAGTAAATTGAACCCTTAGTTTTACAAAGAATCACAGAATCACAGAATGGTTGAGGTGGGAAGGGACTTCTGGAGGTCCTCTTGCCCCACCCTCCTGCAGGGCCACCTAGAGCCAGAACCATGCCTGGATGGCTTTTGAACATCTCCAAGATGGAGACTCCACAACCCCCCTGGGCAACCTGTGCCAGTGCTTGGTCACCCTCACAGTAAAAAAAGTGTTTCCTGATGTTCAGATGGACCTTCCTGTGGTCCTATCACTGGGCACCACTGAAAAGAGCCTGGCTCTGTCCTCTTTGCACCCTCCCTTCGGGKATTTATATACATTAATGAGATTCCCCGAGAGCCTTTTCTTCTTCAGGCTAAACAGTCCCATCTTTCTCAGCCTTCCCTCATAGGAGAGATGCTCCAGCCCCTTAATCACCGTTGTGGTCTCCCTCACTGGAGTCTCTCCAGTATGTCCATGTCTCTCTTGTACTGAGAAGCCCAGAACTGGACATAGGACCCGTGAGAATAGCCAGGACTCTTGAGACCAGCCCCATCAGATTACCCAGCAGAGCTAAATGAGTGACTGACCCTTCAGAAACCACCACTGAGAAACCACCATCGTCTCCCACTGGAAACTATTCCTGAATCTTGCCATCCCTTCATCTCCCAGGGACAATGATACATCCCGTGGCTCACAGGCTTTGCAGAACAATTTGGGGTGTGAGTCAGAGGATTAGGAAAATCTGTCACCCCTATCCTGCAGCTTGAAGAGAAGTTGAAGCTTCTGAGGCAGATTCAGGAATACTTGTGCTTTGCATTTACCGGTTGGATAGATTCACTTTAATTTTGCTGTCTGAGACCTTGGCTTTGTTGCGGGTACCGATTCTTGCGCAGATGCTTCTTTTAAATAAAAGGGCACCCAAGGCATTGGCAAGGCTGTAATTCTGCCATCTGACATTTAAATCAAAATCAATCTTTCCTTCTCTTCGCTCATTAAACAAAACAAAACAGAAGAGAAAAGTCCTCAGGTTCTCCAGGTGTCTAACCTAGGTGGGAGAAGGAAAAATCATGAATGTCCTTGCTTTTAAGAGTATCACCTAACATTTTCCCCTCCCGTCCTGGCAAGCTTCCATCTCCCCAAGGAGACAGCGATATGACTCTAATATTGAACCCATCCATGGCACTTCCCGGAGCCACACGCAAGGCTGAACATATGGACTGGATTCTGTTTTCACACTAGCACACATGAGGATTAACCTCACCAAGGTCACAGAGAGCCTTAGCTCCAGCAATAAGCTACATGCAGCATTATTTGATGCAGTACCTAAATCACCAGGAAGAATTACAGCACAACAGGATCCGGGATCTCCTATGGGAGAGGTAATACCTTCCCAGTGCCATTTTAGCATAAAAAGGGGTGAAGCGTCCACAAGCTTCAGTCACAGGCATCAGCCTGTTCATTTTTGCACTAGATTTGGTTTAAGTTTTGGTATGGATGAGGCTATGTCTGGTTTAGACTCCTTTCATTTTGTCATGTCAGAGAAATGCAAAATAATTAAGACCCAGAACTGTGCAACAAAATCCCACAGTCACAGGGCAAAATTCAGTATAGCTGCCGTGACGTTGCTTTCATTTTTATCTGTCCAGAGGGCTGGTAAAATGCTACCAAAACAGATCACCTCTATGATTTACGTCAGCTTTTGTGCACGTGTAAATGATGGTACAAGGTGAGAACCAGGTTAGCATGCACTGATTTAGAGAGAATTCTCCCTCGATTGCACAAAAGATGGGAAGCTGCTCACAAACCTTGCACTGATCAGCACCCCTCAGATTTATTAGTGTCTCTGAAGAGTCTCTAATTTTGGCTCACCTTCCATTTCACATTTCCCTCTTTCCTGGAATCATAAAGCCTCCAAGAATATTACCTATCACTCACCTCACACCTATTTCCCCATAATTCATGCCTAGTTCTGTGCTTTCCTGTAACCCCAGGTAGTTCAAGGTTGAATTCTGTAATAACTCTTAGCTAGTTTAAATACTTCTGACACCTTCGTGTTGGTCTCAGGTTAGTTACAACTGAATGAAAATGTTTTCAGACATGTTACAAGAAGGGAGGATCTCTGAAAAAAAAAAAAGATGAAGCCTTTAGGAGACTTGAAGTTTAGGGGTATGTTAAGTAACTGATCTGATACCAGGAGACCTCTCTGAATTCCTGTTAAATCCATGGAAAGATTGTGTGATTGCAAAAAATATCTTCTTGGCAAGCATCTCTCTATAGTAAGTAACAAAAAGCGGTACCTTACAAATTTCCAAAAGTTTCATTCGCACCAATATCCTGCAGTTCTGATCCTTACCCAGACATCTGACCCTCTTGGTTTTGCCGAAGTCCTCAAAAGAGAGAGTGTGGGGGGTTTTAAAGAGATTTGCAGTATTTCTTTCCTCATTAAAAAAAAAAAAATACAGATCATAAACAAAAACATACTGTTTTGCAGAACAACCCAAATTCTCCTGTGCACAAAGCACAGACAAACCCAAGTCAGCTGACGACGCCCTGCATAAAGATCCGCTTCCATGGAAGCACTTTTTGACATACCCCTGAAGATGTCACAGCGTCTCTGAGGCTCAGGAGTAAACCCTTTGTCCATCTCCAGAGGTTCCCACAAACCCATGCTCTAGCAGTGGGCTGCTGGCTGCTGAGGATGTCTTTGCCAAACCTACCAACAGCAACACAGGGCTGAAGGCATTTTTTAAAGGCCATTTTAAGAGGTATTTACTGTGCAGAAATCCAGGGGAATTGATTCCAATTGATTCCAGCAAAAGATTAGTCCCTTAGGATCTCCAAATGTAATCCTTAGAGGGATGGCCCAGCCAGGTACCTTTGGTAGTGAAGAGGCTGAAAAATTGGCCTGAGACTCAAAACATGCTAGAGTATTTATTTATTCAGGATAAAATGCAGGAGTAAAACCCATGAGGTCCTACGACAAATCTCCACAGTCTGCTCCAAAATTAATACATGTGTCATCCTTATATTACCAAGGAAAACAGATAAACTATTCTCTCTTGGCCCGTCTCTGCCACATACGCTGTTTCTTCTTACACAATTACAAGGAACAATCTTGCTATGACATTTCAACTGAGAGCCTGCAAATCTCACGATCTCTAGCTACAGAGTAACAGCAATTTAAAAATGGCAGTTCAGTTGCTCTGAATGTCTTTTTCACACGCTGAACAGAGAATAAAATAGTTTATTTGCTTGTGGGAAGTAACTCCAGCAGGGCAAACAGCCCCTTTCTCAGCACAAACTCTGCCCTGGTCTGGGTCAGAGCTGGTCCTGGGTTGGTACGGCCAGCACGTGGGGAAGGCAAGCAACAGGAGAATTTCTTTACAGCAGACCTTGCTCTCCATCAGAAAAAGATTTAATTCAGCTTCGAGCCTTCCCTCAGCGCTCAATTAAACCTTCACAGCCTGAAGCAGCTGAACTGCTCCATTTGTCCGTGAGTGTAGCTGTGACAACATCCTTAAAATCTTTTCAGCAACTGTTCTTGAAAGAAAAGACCATGTCTGGCCTCAGATTACCAGGGAGGATCAGACGTGGGCCTAATCCTTTTTTTGTACCAGCTGCCAGAGGGCTGAGGCGGAGGATGCCCCATCATATGGGTCATCTCACATTGGCTTGAAAAAGCTGGTACGGACAAGCCCAACTGCACGGATTTCTCTGTTCAGAAGCCAAGCTGGAGCTCTTCAGAAATGAACACTGAACTGAAAGCCAGGGAAAGATGGGGATAGGAAGGAAAGTTTTGCAGGAGATCACTACAGAGCAGCCTTGCTACTCYTACCCCACCCAAATGATGGAGGCGGTCAGGACAGCAACCAGTGCTGCTGAGCATGGCCAACCCCCAACCTCAGCCCTGTCCTCAAAGGACAATTAATCCCACCTTGAAGCTGAAACAACCTCTGAACRTGCCTGTCTCTGCTTACAGCCGGAGAAACAGGAGCTGGGGACAGGATGGCAAAGCCATTTAAATGGAATAAACACCATTAATATGCAACAAAACGGTTGGCAGCCACCGAACAGGAGAGGCGTTCTCGCGTGGCAATTGGGCTTGGCTGCAACTTACAGCATTACACCCATCCTGTCTTGCTAATAGAGGCTTTGCTGATGCATATTCGATGGCTTCACTGTGTAAATACGTAACGATATGCTGGGCTAATAATTCAATGGCTGATAAACCCAGCTAAGCAGGACCTTGGAGTGAATTGTTCTGAACATTAGCTAATTTGCCACTAGCCAATTCATTCAGCAAAAAAAACGAATTATTGTGCACAACAGCATTTCATCACTTGGGTTAACAATCAGCACTTTTGGAGGTATTTCTTCACTCCCACAGAACTGCACCAACATTAACTAAATAATCCTCAGCAAGGATTCAGGAAGGCAGGCAGTGGGTACTGTTGTAACTAGAGGAGGAATCTGAGGCAGCAAATTTAAGCCACTTGCTCAGAATGACCCAACAAAACAAAGGAGAGAAGGAGCAAAACTAAGWGGATCTCTACCCCAAATCTACCCACTGAACCAGATTGTCAGGTCAGGGACTGACCCTTTCAGRGAGGTTTGTCTATCCCTCTAAATGTTTCCAGAGAGAAAGATAAAGCCAGGACAACACCAGTGTGGCTACTCTGGCAGTTCTGACTTCTCATGTAGCTTCCAGGAGAAGCCTTCTCCTTTCAGCTTTTGAGCACCAGTTTAATTTTGCTGCAGGTAGAGGAGGCTCTTGTTATGGGCARGGGCCCAGATTTCCTGGAGCACAGAGCAGCTCTAGCTGCTCCCAGGTCCCTTCACTGGTCCTACAGTCCTGAGACTGGACACAACAGGATGCGTTTGTAAGGCCTGGTGCCAACAAATGAAGACTATAAGGTAGCAATGACTTAATCACACATTTGCATTACAAGCAATGATGTCAGTGCAGGTACTTCTAGGACTACTCATCCCATGTTTGTGACTGGTTCGTAGCACACTTAGGGGTGGGTATATCCTTCCTTCCTCACACCCAGAAACAAGTSCCACAATCTGAGGTACAGCAGGAACCCTAAACCCCTTCTAACAACACCATAAATACAAGTTCACCCTCCCTCCTGCTGGAAGATTGTCAACAGACAACGTTCAATAGATACTACAACAGAGGGAAGTCTGAAAAAACAATAAATGAGAACTAAATTAGAGTTATGAGGATTTTAGTTGGCGGGCTTCCCCCTGTTGTAAAGTTGTGAGAGCTCAGAGGTGGTTGTGGTTGTGGAGAACCACAAGGCCCGAGAGATGCGAAACACTCTGGGTGTGGTGTGGACATGGCTAACTGATACTCCTAATTGAAAGAACAAACAGCAAGTATTGCTTCAATTTTAAACATCTCATAATTTTCACTTAACATTTTAGTAGTAGCTTTGCTAGAAAAAAAAAAAAAAAAAAAAAAAACTTTGTTTGTCTCGCTAGGACTCACTATTTCATTTCCTCCTCCCACCAAACATCGTTTTGCTGAAGATACTAAAAATGGTCTCTTACGATTATGATAAAGTAGTGGCACTTCTGAACAGTCAAATCAAGGGAAAAAAGAAGAGAAATGACTCTGTTGATGAAAAGTTGAATGATTCAGACAAGGGAATTGATTATTTGAGTCAATTCCATCAGAATGTGAATGTCACTTTTGTTCTTCAATTTCACTTTCTTTTATTGAAACCTTATGGTCTGGAAAGTAAAAAAAAAAAAATCATTACCTTAACAAAATATCAACAGAGACCTAATTCTGCATCATTCCTGTGGAATTCTTTGGTCGTCTTGAACATGTATTTGACTATATGCTTACAAGTACTTCAGCGTACATTTTCTCATTACTTCTGGTACTAAAACCTCCTTGGGTTAGAAGCAGTGCAGCTATYCAAAACACGTGTATTTTCCACATTGTTTTATGCTTTTTTTATAGTCTTCTAAATGAAAAGTATAAAAGCAACATTTGCTTATCCTGATTTATTAAACATCTATTAACCAGAACATAATATGATTTGTATTTACTTACTGACACATTCAATGAGGTACAGGGTTTTTTATTTTCTAGGTGCTTCATAGTCACTAAACAGGTCAAATTTAGCTAGATACTGGCTAAAAAACAGCACATTTTGAATGTAATATTTCATTATGAATGAGATCTACACATACTGACATGGTATTACTGTCCCTTTAATCTAACACAGCATTACTACTCATGGCATTTGGAGGACTTAGCCACCAGCTATTTAGTTGTTTTTTACACATCACTGCCTGAAAGCTTGTTAATTTTTTATCATCTACCAAAAATTTGAAATTATACTTTAAAGAAGAAAAAGACAGGCACTCCAATTCCATCCCCACTGAGCTTCATGGTTACAGAGGAGGCAGGTTTGTTGGTAAGAAATGTCAGACCAGCCAATATTAGGTCTGCTCCAGTAGATGTTTTATTGCAACAGGTAATAAGCCCCTCTGATGTCCACCGGTATTATTCTGCTGAACAGTAGCTGCCATGATCCCAGGGCACAGCTGTTCAGGGGAGCTGAACTGACATCAAATGTAGTTGCTGAAGAACATGCTCCAGTCTTTACCATTCAAGCCGTAAAGGGACAAAAAATTCCTAYATAAATCCCATTGGTTAGAAAAACATAATGCCTAAAAATGTACCTACTCTTTCCTCTCATGCTGATGGAGAACCTGCTGACAGCACCTTAGAGATTTACTTTGGGTGACACACACAGCATGGAGCAGACTCCACCACAAAACATCTTCTTGCACATGAAACATGCAAGTATCCTGAGAACATTTTCATTGACAGGGTTACTCAGGGCTTGAGCTCAGACTTCCCAAAAGGTCTCACATTGGTTCCCACTCTGCCTCAAGTCTGGAATAAAAAAGTTTGCTAACAAGTGAAGAAACTCCTCATCAGACATGAAGAAACCACCCCAAATGCTATTCCCTGCCCATTACAAGCAGTTAAGTGACTTGAATCACATTGGGTGAGTGATTTCAAGCTTGTGCTCAAGCAGGACAGATACAGTCAGACTGCATAAAATGAAGAGGGAAATACCAGAAAATAATCCTTAGTAAGTACATAGCCCATTGTAAAAATCTAGCCCAGGTGCCAAAAAGAAATCCAATAGAGAATCCATCAGTCTGTGCATGTCCCAGCTGAATACATAATAAATTTAAAAGGGGAAAAGACTGTGTCTACASAGTGTCAAACAAAACAAATAGAAGCTGAGAAAGGATAGTCGAAAAGCCACCATCCTGAAACGAGAACTCTCTACAAATAAATTGGCATCCCCATAGCTCCCCARCTGCCCTTTGCTTTCAGTTCACTGACTCACTAGGACTTGGCCAAGGCCTTGCTGACAGCGCAAAGATTTCTGTCTTCTCCTCCTTCATCCCAGAGAGGCTAATGAGACCATCCAAATGTCACCATAATGTTAACCAAACACCATAACACGGGCTTGGGAGATGAGTACTGACAAAGCATTAGCATCTCATCCTTCTATAATCCCTTGCATGAAACCCATGTAATTTGACGAGCCCCTACAAAACATCRATTTAATGCCTGTATCATCCCTCTCCTCCACAGCACCCGCTCACAGGGTTGACCAAACAGTCCCCACGCTGCAGCCTAACTGATGTTGCTGTTCTCTGCAGCTCATTTTTCTTTATCACAATAACCCACCCTTTTGGAGAGGAAAGGAAGAGGAGTGGGATGGAAGGAGGAATTGATCCAAAATTCCCCAGCAAAATCAGAAGAAAAACACAATCTTAATCAAGCACATCCCTCAAACCTGCAGAAGTCCTAACAACTCAGCCAGGAACAAGCGTTACCTAGAGACGTGAGACTGCGCTCCCAAAAAGTGGGAGTTCAGTTTGGCCAGGAATCCAGAGTGAACAGGAACATCCAGTATGAGGATGCCCAAATGCCGCACAAGGCAAAACCCAAGTACAACTACATCCTTTGAAGGACTATGCACAAGTGTCCCTTCTGCCTTCTATATCCTCTCTCCAAAGATGGCTTGTACTAAAACAGACAGCCTAAATGAGAAGTGTTTGTACACAGTCAGCCATCTGCAAATCTCTTTTAACCTGAAGTATCTCCTAAAAAGCTAACACCAAAAATAAAGCAATTAAAATTGTTTAAAATAAAATTTGGAGGGTTTTCTTTCCTTTCCTTTTTTTGTTTTTTCCTTTGTTTTGTTTTGTTATCCCAGTGTCTGCAACAGCCTTAATGACTGCCTGATCAGAAGGTACCTGAGGTTGCGGGTTTTTTTGCATTGCAGACGGTGGTGGACGCCTTATTCTACGAACAACATCCACCCGCAGTGAAGGGAAATGGGGGGGGGGAGGGACGACGACATTTGCGCTGAAGATCAGAAATGCTTTACTTACACTACGGCTTTCTTTGGGAAAGAAGTAAAAGAGGTGGAAAAACAAGAAGAGGGTTTGAAGCCCTGCCGAGGCTGGGGGGAGCGGGGCGGCGGCACGCCTCTGGGGGGAGCTCGGAAACCACAGTTCGCCCCCCCGCCGGGCTGCCTCCACCTCGCTGTCTGTGCTGTGAAATTAGGGGGGGGGTGTGGTGTAACAGTCTTCTCTCCCCTTTGTCTCTCCTTTGAGAAATAAGCATCCTCTTCCCCTGGAAATTCAGTTTGGAAACGCAGGTATCTATTTCACAGCGTTTTATCGGCTAGCTCAACAATAAATAGAAAGATGGGGGCTGAGCAAACCCGTATCAGGCCCTGCAACATTGCTCTCAACAACAGTGTCTCTTTGGGGTGCTATCGCTTGTACCTGTGTACAGGATCATGCACACGAGGGCCCGATCCCCGGCCAAGGCACCCCAGGCACCGCCGTGAGTACCAGCAGCGATGCTGAAGTTGGTGGCACATTTTTCCAGCAGCTCCTGTGTGATCTCTCAGAACCTCAGGCATTTKGAATGGCTTCTGAATTAATTAATCTCAAAATCTTCTACCTTGGTCACTCAGTGCCTGTCCCAGCTATCTCCAGCAGTATTATCACTGAGGAGTAGAGCAGTCCGTTCATATGCCTTGGCAAAACACAGCTCCTTGAACACCTCTTGCTCAGAAGAGCTTAGCAGGGAATACACATTAAGCACCCCCTCACTCCAAGGGGGAGGTGAATCTTGACCCTCCTGTCCCCATCCCCCTTGCAGGTCTGACTTTTGGCTTTTAGCTATGATGGTCCTTGATATTAGTTAAGCTGAGCTTGGGAAAAGCCACGTTTCTGAGGAGCAGAGGGAAATACGAAGGCAGCCCGTCAGCGTGTTGCTCCTCCATTTCAGCCTAAGTTACAGATGGGGCTTTCAGTTCCAGAAATCCCTGGTTCAATGCGGTACTTGCTGAGGTAGTTGCCAACTCTTGCATTCACACTTTCATCAGGGAAGGCAAATTTAAAAACTACAATCACTAATGAAATAGAATTAACCTGAATGTTCTGGTGAAAAAACAAGAGGAGAAAAGCTTGCCTGTGATTGCTTCTCCATAGTACTCTCTGGCCCAGAAAGGGAGGATAACTAATTGTATGAGATAAACTAATTGTACGAGATAAACTAATTGTACGAGATACGGAAATCCAAAGAAAGGCATGAGAAATTATTTCCATATTGGAAAGAACTGACTAACAAGGGGAGACTAAAACAGTCAAATAAATATAGTTTGACTACATATAACCTATGGCGAGGACTTTATAATAGTCTGYAAATACTGGAAGGATGCAAAAACTTTACTTGAAGCAGAAAACCTAGCAAGAGTTGAAGGAATTTATGAAACACAAAATGCAGCCTAAAAATTAGGAGCTCACTCCAAACGCTGGGCCTATGCATCAGGGGAAGAGTCTGTTGAGGAAAGTGATCTTTCCCAGAAACAGCAAAGATTTTATTTAATATGGACGTAGTCTCTCAGAACCGTCTGACAACTATGAGGATTCAGCCAAAATCAGTCGAGGAACCTGCAGGCTCCGGCACGCAGCCTCACACTAGCTGTTTAACATAGCATGTTTGCAAATTGTAACGCTGCTGTTACAACTGATACTGTGCAATTTTTTAGCAGCTCTACACTAAGGGAGGAAAAAAACATCACTCCAGTTACAAAGGAGGCAGCTCTGCTCTGCTCCTCGGTGACAGATCGCCTGCTGAAGGTTTTCCATTCCTTTTTTCTAATATTCATGTAGACGGATTCCTGGTCCCTTGCTTTTGCCCATATGATCATCTGGAAGTGCAAGTGCTAGAAACAGTCACGAGGGGCCTGAAAATCATCAGGACTGGTGAGGGAGCAGCTTTGCAGAAAAAGATCTGTGGGTGCCAGTGGACAACAAGTTGAAAAGGAGTCAGCAGTGTGCCCTTACAGCAACGAGGGCCAACCACACCAGGTTGCATTAGTAAGAGCATAAGTGGCAGGTCAAGAGAGAGCCATATACCCAGAGGTGCACTGCAAAATGAGAGGCAATGGTCACAAATTGCAGAGAGAGRAACTCAAGTCTCTCATCAGAGAAACTCATGATAGTTCATTTTCAAAATTTTCACAACTCATTTTCAAACCTCATGGGGTTCAACAAGGCCAACTGCAAGGTCCTRCACCTGGGTCAGGGCAGCCCCCAGTATCAATACAGGCTGGGGGATGAAGGGATTGAGAGCAGCCCTGCCAAGAAGGACTTGGGGGTACTGGTGGACAAAAAGCTGGGCATGAGCCAGCAATGTGCACTCGCAGCCCAGAAGGCCAACCGTATCCTGGGCTGCATCAAAAGAAGTGTGGTCAKCAGGTCGAGGGAGGTGATTCTGCCCCTCTACTCTGCTCTGGTGAGATCCCACCTGCAGTACTGCGTCCAGCTCTGGGGTCCTCAGCACAAGAAAGACATGGACCTGTTGGAGCGGGTCCAGAGGAGGGCCATGAAAAYGATCAGGGGGATGGAACGCCTCTCCTATGAAGAAAGGCTGAGAGAGTTGGGGTTGTTCAGCCTGGAGAAGAGAAAGGTAGAAGTCCACAGTTTACCACCATGTAGAAGTAAAAAGCAGCCCCTTCTTCCTCAAGGTGGCATGTCTCCAAATTAGGTCTTCTGATTTTGTTTAGAGGGACCAGTTTTTACTGTTCTTAGCACGATAGGGTCACTGCAGTGGAGAATGAACTGGTATCTAAACTGGCTCACATATTGCCAGTAAAGCTGTTTCCCATGTGCTGACTGCAGGATATTACTGGAGGCGACAGTCATGAGGGAGAAAGCGCGGTTTGATTTCCAGAACCCAGCTGAGTTTATATGGTTGGCAGTAGGAAAAAAAMCAAAAACTGTTGACTTGAAAATCAAGCAAACCCAGTCTAGAAGTCATTGAGGGGAAATAAACATGGAGTCCCAAGATGCCTTTTATAGAAGCACTTTACCATGGATAAACACACTTTGGAATGAGGCATTTTTCCAACTCCGTCTTCTTTGTGTCGATGTTACGTTTCTACCAGGAATAAGGAGCTTCTTACAGCTTTTTTTTGTCAGTTAGATAAGAACCGGCTTTTGCTAAGTGCCCTCATCCCTACCTCACCAGGGACATTTCTGAAGTCCTTACTGCTTGAAAGCCAACTAAGAGTAAATGACTCCATATCTAAACCCAGTCCCAACCCATCAGAGAGACGAACTGTCAGGCTTGTTCAGGTTGGCTGAGTCACAACATCATTGCTTTCGTTTTTGTGATGAATGTCAAGGATAAAAGAAAAAGCACTACAGTTACGTTATTCCTGCTCATAGGATATTGAAAAGTGCATTAGATGACTTTGAATTGGTTGAAGCACAGTACTGGGCTCCCTGAAGTTTTTCATAATGAAGTTCCTACTTCAACAGCCCAGGGCATGTTCTGGGGGAACCGTCGTCTACCCATCAGGTCCCACCTGCCACGCTTCCCCAGTGTCCAGGATCCTTGTGACTGCATCCACTGCTTTTAAAATACCGTAGTTTTCTTAGGCTCTTTTCACAACTGCCTGGCTTACAAGTGGCCAAAAAAGCTAACATCCTTGAGCAGCCATAATGCTGTAACAGATATTTAGATTACTCTCTGGCGCTGTCCAGCAGTAACAACTCTTCCAGAGTATGGGGAGCAGTCACTCTCCTGCCTACAACATATATCTGAAGCGAAATTTGTGAGAATAGACCTGTCCCCATCACTTGAGCTGAACAAGATGTTCGTTCACTTTTCTCTCTTCCTCTCTGCCTGCTTAGATTTTACCAAGGGATGCAGATCTCAGCGTGCACTTCTGAAGTTCCCATTGCATTTGCAGGGACATATTAAGGAGCCCCTACTCASTTTAGGAACAGAACTGATTGCACGGGGATTGTGCTCAACTTCAGTGCTGGAAAGAGGGTTGCTGCTTCTCCTGGGAGACACACAGGACACCCAGCTGGATTCCCTTGCAGCAGTGAGGACCGATACTGAATATACAGAGATTTTCCTGTATTTTTTTATTAAAAGTGTCAGTTCAGCCTTTTCCCCCCTGCTTTGGAATACACCACTTTTGACATACAGCATTTCTTAGGAGCAGGATAGAATTTCAGGCTGAAAAGCACCGTCATTAGAGTGAGTGACACAGCTCCATTTGTGAAGGACCTGAATTCTGGAGTCCCACCATCAAGCTTCCAGCAACACTATTTCCTTCTCTCCTCCTTGGACCTATTCTTCTCTACACATCTTACTGARCCTTTAGCAGAGCAATAACATGAATCTCACCTAAGTCGCTCTATCTTTACTACCAGACTAGTCCATCGACCTCTTGAATGCTTGCTCTCTTTGGAGCAATGACAAGTACAAAGAAGGACCATATCTCAGAAAAAGAGACCGATTTGAAAACCAGGGGAAACCCACACAAACACCATCACAACTTGGTTCCCAAGCAGCTACATTCTGCCACAGCACTATTACCACACTGCCATGGTCTGCATTACTCATGAATAAGAAGTCACAGGGCAGGAAAAACATTATCTTGTGCTAGGATTACTCTCAGTTGCCTGTGAAACCTGAAGCCCAGGTCTTTCTGGGAATGTTATCAATGTCTCAGGCTAGTGCCCAGTTTTCTAGGCTATTGAATAGTTCAAACAAGCATTAACTGGCACTTTTTAATAGCCACCACTGTTCACCTACCAGCAACGGTTCTGATACAGAATGGCTGCCTGCTGTATRACCCTTTAGCATCAGATCCTTGGTAGAAATTCCATGAACTAGACATAACATGGGCTAAGGATCAAAAAGAGAGTAAATGGGGGGGATGGCTTGAGATACAGTAAAAAAAAAACACAGAGTAATGCAAAGGGAGTGAGTCTATCAGTGAATGATAGAGCAAGAAAAAACAAGTAGGGGATGATTTGGCTGCCTGGAAGTCTGCAGAGCATAAGGCTACCTTTTTTCCAAGATTGGCTCAGGTCAGTGGGAAATTTATTTCCCACTCCACAAACTACAGATTCTTTCCTTTTCCATTTGTCTACTAGGACATTTTTTTCTGCTGTTTTCTTCCTGACCCACCAGTCAGCACTAAGATTAACTGTTTACAGGCTATCTTTATGAGCATTCTGTAGTATGAGTTGGAGATACTACTAAATAAATGCCATTTATACCCAGTTTGTGGCCACATAGGACAGTAGGCATTTCTCTGATACAGGAGAGTTTCCACCATGCTCTCATGCAGAAGACCACCCTTATAACATAGCATGCAATGGGCATTTCTGATTCTACCTGATACC
This sequence comes from Oceanodroma leucorhoa, assembly GCA_030449065.1. Classification (NCBI taxonomy): domain Eukaryota; kingdom Metazoa; phylum Chordata; class Aves; order Procellariiformes; genus Oceanodroma; species Oceanodroma leucorhoa. The sequence continues at coordinate 971,716 of JASVER010000106.1, forward strand.
AATCAGCTCCACTATTACAAACCAGCTGCTTCCTCACAGCTCACAGCACTTTGTAGGGTAAGCGATAACTTGAGATGATAATTTAGGTTGCTGCTCTTTCTTAAGTGTCTGGATTTTTACAGGCTGTCTACCTTAATTCTCTCTGCCCATTAAAACCACTTTGGGGAGAATGAGCATGAATTTGTAAAAGAAAAAAAAAAAACAATCCAGGAATTTGGAAAACGATAACAGGTGCATACAGAAATTGAAACAGCACATTAGTTTGCTGGATTTGAGCTGGGCTTTTAAAATCCCAGCCAAGCACCTATCTATTATGTACTGCACAGACATAGTAAGAGACAAGGGAAGGATTCTTTCCCAGTTGYGCATGTAGGGGAAGATGAAGGCACTGTTATACCTACTTCACTTGTAGGAAACCGAGACACAGTCAGATTAAGGGCTAGAAGCAGTAAGATCCTTGAGCTCCCAGAACAGAGGTGTAGTAATACCTATGCTTTATGTGTCAAGTTCACAGAGTAAAATTCAAAACCTTGTCTCAGGGGCTTGGGAGATGTGGTTGTCATGACGTTAAAGTATTTAATGAAATAAAAAATCCTGAATTAGTGCAGACAAAAAACAGAGTCAAAGACTTCCTACTCATCTGATCACCAACGTACAGCATCACATGCTCCCTCCCTTGTATTCTCTCTTGCTGGATCCTTTTCTATAGAATGGCTCATTTTTAACAGCACAGGTAGAAAGTGCTCATTCCCTACCTCTTCTTGCTTCAAGTAACCTCTATTCATGATCCCAAGGATGTTTAAATGTGTTAGGTGTTGAGATGATAAGAGAGGGGTGGCTCTGCACACATGCAAAACTGCAATAGTTGTAACTGGAAGAGCTCAAAAATTAAAGGGGGAAAAAAAAAAAAACAAAACCAAAACAGCAGAAGCATCAGAAGAGTATAGGTTAGGTCACCTGAGCACCAAAGAGAGCAAGCCCGAGACACGAAGACATATCGTCTAAATCCCAAACCACCAGCAACTACAAGGCCATGTTGATTTGGCTTTATGGCAGATGGGAGCTGGGAAAGTGAACTTGCTGGGACATCCTTGCATTTCTGGGGTCGTGTGCCCCGGTTCTGAACCCGGGCTCCTGGCGAGCTGTGTCACCTCTTCCTGACCTATTCAATCCCCCAGGCTTGAATCAATATTGAATTTGATTGTGCTGTTCCATCCACAGCATCTCCAAGTCTAGGAAAGAGCAAGCACGCACCTTGCCCATRTGCTTCATGGCTCCTGTAACTAACGCATCACCTAAAGAGTCTCTTTTTCCCTCTCCCCTTTGCATTTCCATTGCAGCTGGCCACTTGCCATAACAGAGAAAAGCAGCACGGGCAGCACACCGAAGMAGCCCAGAGCCTGTGACAAAGCAGTGCAGAAGTTAACACAGCCCTGAGATGCCAGTCAGTTCTGCCATCTCCAGATAAAAGCAACAAGGAAGCAAATCACTGAGCTATTTCCATTCCACTTTTGAATTTGCCCTGGGCACTCCTGACTTTTCACAGACTCACATAGATTGCTCTCTCCTGTATCAGCACCAGTTCTCATCTTTCTGAGCTAGTCTGCCCAGCGTGCCTTTTTCAACAATAACACCACTAAAGCAATTAACATTTTCTTTTAAGTTTTTGAGTCAAGGTAAAAGCACTCAGCCTGCAGAGCGCTGCTTTCATCAGAAAGGGCTGTTGTGCTTTTCAAGGGGCACAAGAGGATCGTTAAACAGCTAAATACACCCAGGCATAGTGACAGCTTTGTAAGAAATAACTCGCACAGTGAGGTTTGGAAGGCAGCACATAAACAAGACCAGATTGAGGGTCCTGGCAATGGACATCCTAAGAACAGATGAAGGAGGACAGCAGCAAGCCGTAGATTTTCCACCTAGGAGCTGACGAGGAAATTGTAGCCTCTGGGCAGCATGAAATAACCTTCTATTTCTGAGCTGCTAAGTTTGTTGCAAGTCCTGAAGCTTTTTGCCTGTAACAAAACAGAGCCACAGTATAGAAAAGGTGAAGAAGTGCTGTCTTACCACGTCCTAGACAACATCCATGCTCCTGATACATTTGGCACACCAGACCCAGGAGAGGTGCATGTCGTCATGTCCACCCTATGACAGGGGACATGCCATGGTCCCAACACAAGACAGCACCGTGCCTTCTAGTTGGCCTCTTTTCAGCATGCTGAAAAGATGATGCCACATACCAGGCAAAACCAGTYATGGGGATGGCTAAAAGTGTCGCGGGGAGCGATGTGCAAAGGATCGGCCGCACTGGGGGAGAGAGCAAGAAGACAGCCAACCCTGCCCCACGTGCAGGGCTGACAGGCCAGCAGCATGTCTCAGTGCCAGCCCAGAAGGACCACAATGGAAAATGAGAAACACTCCATCTCTGCAGAAGGTGCTAAGGCAGGTAGGATCATACGAGGAATAGATGAAGAGCTTGGCATGAGCGCTGGAGGGGGCTGGGCGAGGGGGTGGCTTTGAGTGATGTGAAAACCTGGCTGCCAGAAGTTGGACTGAGATCCACCAACTCATTCCACACAGCTCCCCAAACAGACACATTTCCTTTTCTTAGAAGCACAGATGCCTATATTTATTTAAATCACTGCTCTAGTCAGGGGTTGTACTAGCTGTAAATTTTGAAACTGGGGGGAGGGGGAAGGCACTGAAGATTCCAGTATGTAATTTTCTCTTTTTTGGCTTATTAGATTATACCCTTGTTTAAGAACTAACTGTTCTTTTACTTGGTGTCCTTTTGGCAACCATCTCTACCTAGCAATACGTGGGTGTGTGCACTCCCCCAAGTTCGCTTGTACTTGCATAGCAAGTTCAAATGAAATACAGCTCAGAAATTGTACTCCCGCAGTCCAGGAGCAGGAGTATTTAGAGCAATTAATCACTAAAATGAAGAAAAGGCAATGACTGGCACTGTAAAGGAAGAGAAAAAAAATGTTAACTCAGAGCACTACTGAAACGTGCTCAAAATACACAAGCCAGAGAGGAAGCAGCACGTCTGCCTCAGCATTACAATGACAGCAGCTGAACATCACTGCAGCTTGGAGATGTGCTGCTCACAATCAAAATTCTTCTTCGGGGTGACGCAGCCAGGAGAGTGGATTTGGCCGGTTCCTTCTTCCCCGAGGTAATTTTGCTCTCTTCAGTCACAGAAGTAATAACGACAATATTTAGTACTCCCCGAGCGTGGTTTAACCTAGAGAGCAGCTCCAGGAAGGCTTACATGGCCCTGCCCCCACTTTTCAGACTGAAAACAGAAGCATCAGCGTATCTGCCATACATTTGCGATAGCGGTTYCCCTCCTTCCTGTTTTCAAGACATCCAAAGCTAGAAGGTGTCCACAAATCCATCTAAAGTCATTAAGAAGTATCTGGTCTTGGAAAATTAGGATTGCAGATTATTGATCGACATGCCATAAGTCTAGCATTTCTACTCAGACATTGTTTAATCCTGCTGAAGTACGACTGTTTCCACAGTGAAATACCTCCACAGATCAGAAGACTGGGAAGAGTTTTACAGCTCTCCCACCAGTGTTTTAACCCCAAAGTTTGCTGAGAAGTGTTGGTGACTGTTAAAAAGAGCTGTGTTACTAACAAGGCTGACGCTAGGATGCTAAACCTAGTGCAGAGAGTGCACAAAACCTGTAGGGTCARGCAATACTGTGCTGGGATGCTTGAACCCTGCCTACGTTGCAGCTTTGTGAGCTGTGTGAACCTCATGTTGTGTTAGACCATATTACAGATAGTTGTGCAGTGCAAATAGCGTGGGAACGTATGGTAGTGCTTATCTCTGGAGGCTTAAAAAATACAGTCTGTAGCTTCAGACTCTTTCGGAAAGGACAGTGCATCCCGCATCCGGATCGCCACAACCATGCAAGGCATAAGGAAAGCCCTCAGCAAAGTCCAATTCCCACTTGCAACCCAGGGTAGGTCAATCAAGACGTAACTGTTCTAAACAGCACTCACATAAGCTGTGATGTTCTGTACCTGCAGGCTACCCCATTCAGGTGGGATATCCACACCTATCTTGAAAAAAAATCGAAGGAAACTAATGTCAACACTTCCATTCTGAGCAGCACAATACTGCAAGAACTTCACCCTTCCCTCTCTATTGACTTCTCCTTTTCCCACAACATCTTCAAGCTGTTCATGACCACACAGCCCTGCTCCATCTTTCCCAGCTCCCGTTTTTCATCACCCACTTCCCCATCTGCAATACCATTTGTGCCAGCTCTGACTAGCATTTTTTGGCTTCTCCAAAAAACGTCTGCAGGCATTGTTTCTCACAGCATCTTGGACACAAAAGATGTCTCTGAACTAATCCATGAGGCCAGTATCTTTCTTGGGATAAATTCTTCATTAGTCAGTGATGGTGGCAACTGAGGGCAATTAGCAGAACATGACTGTTATTATTATTTCTTCCCCTTCCATCCTATTACTTGTTGCACTCATTTGTGTCTTGTTTCAAAGCAACAGAAATTTCTCCGAGGCAGTGACTTACTCTMATGCTTTACAGGTATTCATGAAGCTCCCATGCAACGCTACAGGCTTGGGGAAGAGTGGCTGGAAAGCTGCCTGGTGGAAAAGGACCTGGGGGTGCTGGTCGACAGCCAGCTGAACATGAGCCGGCAGTGTGCCCAGGTGGCCAAGAAGGCCAACAGCATCCTGACCTGTATCAGGAATAGTGTGGCCAGTAGGCGGAGGGAGGTGATCATGCCCCTGTACTCGGCACTGGTGAGGCCGCACCTTGAATACTGTGTTCAGTTTTGGGCCCCTCACTACAAGAAGGACATTGAGGTGCTAGAGCGTGTCCAGAGAAGGGCAACAAAGCTGGTGAAGAGTCTAGAGAACAAGTCTTATGAGGAGCAGCTGAGGGAGCTGGGGTTGTTTAGCCTGGAGAAAAGGAGGCTGAGGGGAGACCTTATCGCTCTCTACAACTATCTGAAAGTTAGCGAGGTGGGTGTTGGTCTCTTCTCCCATGTAACTAGTGATAGGACAAGAAGAAATGGCCTCAAGTTGCACCAGGGCAGGTTTAGATTGGATATTAGGAAAAATTTCTTCACCAGAAGGGTTGTCAAGCACTGGAACAGGCTGCCCAGGGAAGTGGTGGAGTCACCATCACTGGTGGCGTTCAAAAAACGTGTGGATGTGGCGCTTCGGGGCATGGTTTAGTGGGCATGGTGGCATTGGACTTGATGATCTTAGAGATCTTTTCCAACCTTAATGATTCTATGATTCTATGATTATCAAAGGAGTTGATACCTCATTAGTAAGCACGCAGAAAGAGCAGTTTTAACTTCTATGTACAAGCAGACCAGCATCTACTGCAGCTTTCGTTAATGCTTCACGTGGTGACTTATTCCCTCAGGAGTAACAGGAGAGGAAAATCTTCCAAGGGAAGTTTGTGTGACAGGTAGCTGAAGAGGTGGATTACCAGAGGACTCAGAGTTACCAGGCACCTGTACCCCTTTGTTTTAAACTGTCCTGAAAGGCATATTTTTCACATGTTCTTCAATGACTTCACACTCCAACCAACCTGTTTTCTAAACCTGTATTTGGCAGGTATGAGCTTACTTGGCTTGGAAACTAGCCTCCTAAGTGCAAAAGCTACTTCTGAAAATGGAGCTTTAGTTTTGTGGTCTTCTATAAACACTTTTTTGAAATTACCCTGAATTTCATGCTGGTACAGAGCCCGGTGCATCAGGGCTCAAATCCAAGGACAGGACCAATCATCATGACTGGCTCTAAGTTTCAGTGAGTGGCAAATCAGAAGAAAACCAACATCAAATCCAACTGCAGATACAACTGTGCTATTGTCATTGCCAAGTGGCGAGACACACAATTCGGCAGATAGCAATTCACCTTCTTCCCAGGTGGGTCTTACAATCTGTGCTGAGTACCACACCAGCAGCAACCCACTTAGGAACGCTAAATCTAACAGAGGTAGAGCTGCAGTAAATTGTGATTTTGGTGCAGATGCACCCTGGCATCTTGAAGATTTAAGAAGACAGCACACAGGCATAAAGGATAGGGTTACACCTAAGGCAGGCACCTCCATTGGGTTCCCTACATCAATGGCCCCCAGTCTTTTTGGAGGAACCCTCAATGATGCCAGATATGGTGTCTCTGCCTCACCTCTCCCATTCCATGCTAAACTCTAGTCCATTGCATCACTGCCTCTCCACCCTTTCCTGAAACTACTGTCTCCTTGTTATTTTGGTGGACCAAAGCAAGGCCATTGCTGCCTGCCACTGCAACAGCCCTGGTGTTGAAGAGGTCTCACAGCTCAAGCTCAGCTGAAACAAGAGTTGGGTGAGAAAGAAGTGGGACTACATATGCAGCAGGGTAGGGGCTTCTGCCTAGTCAGCCGTGACTAGTCAACTGCTACTGTTGTTGTCACAGTCATGGCCACCAGCCAAACTGTAACAGCTGGCCCCTGACTCCAATTCCTGTTGTGCTGGGACCGAAGGAGAACCAGCAGCCAAAGCTGCACCACCTCCACCTCCACCTCAGTGCTGCCACTTCTCCATCAGGCCTTTGTGCCCAGCATAGCCTCCAGACACCTGGAGAAGACAAGCCCAAGCCTTGTGACTATGCTCACTTCCACTCATTCCAAACACATGCTTAGTCCCTCTTACACTGACCAGCACCTCCTCTTCCCCAAACTTCGGGAACGTTCTCAACAAAGTTTCCCAAAGTGATGCCTTGCAGTCTCAATGAATTGGTATCATCTTCTGACAAAAATATTTCATCCTCAAACCTCCAACCAGCTCTGAAAAGGAGCTTTACCAATCTCAAAATGCATGTACTGCTTTCCAGCTGGATATACTAGCAGGTTGACATTGGCACATGTGTTCCACCATTTTGCTCCTTGCTAAGACACATATTTGAGATTAGTAAGTAGACCCAGTCATCAGTCCATTCTCCCTGCTCCCTGCCTCACATCTTCTATTTCTTTTAACSCTCTGCTTTACTCTAACAAAAGAAGAAAGTAGAAATTTTCCACTACTCCAGTGCTCACTACCCTGAGCTTGCTGGTCCCTTCCTAGGGTGCTCTGCAGTAAATAAAGTTTGTACAGTGATATGAAGATTGGAGGATGCTTTGCAGCTGAATAGGGATCTCTGTTCAAGCAAAGGTTGGTCCGTCATTAGATCAGCCCACGGGTGAAATGAAAGTGTGGTGACATTAGTGAACACCCTAGAAGCAAAGAAAAGACTGCAGACCCACAGATGAGTCACGAAATCTGTCTGTTCCAGTGCTCTAATTACATTGCTCATCCAAGAAAAGCCTCTTTTGGAGCCATTAGGTCAGAATCTGTTCTCCCCCAGCCGTAAATCCCTCATAACTCAGTGAAGTCAATCGATTCATACTGGTGTAAGCAAAATCAAGCACAGTGCACTTGCACAGCCTTTGATCATTCTGTCTCTCTCTGAACACAAGCTCACAGAATGCCATTAAAGAGACAAGAAACCCAGGGCCCCAGGTCTCGCGCACACTGCAGGCACTCTGAGGAAGATCAACGTCAAGCACTGCAGTTGGGAGGTGAAGGAGAAACCAGAGGAGAGACAAAAGCCTTCTGTCTCCCCTTCAAGACGAAAGGCTGTGGACCTCCCAGAGGGCCTACGGACAGTTGTAAGAGAGTTGGAGCATGTCACATTAAAAGGTTACATACAAAAGAAAATAAATTGTCTATCTATCAATCTACATTTCAGGTAATACTATCATTCTAATAGAAAAGCAAACACAGTGAAGCACAGCTCCTGTGGCTCTCCAGCAGCCTCAGTGAGCGTGCACACCTTTTCTGATATACAGAATTAAAACACTGGGAGACCCAAGACCACCAAAACCAGACATTTCCTCTTTCAGGAAATCACCTGAATGAAGGATTCCAAGCAATGGTCCATTTTGTCCTAAGTTTCCAGCTTCTTCCTCTTCTTCAAAGTCTCTACCAATGTGCTGTGCAGGAAAACTTGCCAGCCTCTCCTTGGCAAAGAGCTTGTCGTGGTTTAAGCCCAGCCGGCAACTAAGCACCACACAGCCGCTCGCTCACTCTCCCCCAGGTGGGACGGGGGAGAGAACCGGAAGGGTAAAAGTGAGAAAACTCGTGGGTTGAGATAAAGACAGTTTAATAGGGAAAGCAAAAGCCACGCACGCAAGCAAAGCAAAACAAGGAATTCATTCACTACTCCCCATCGGCAGGCAGGTGTTGAGCCATCTCCAGGAAAGCAGGGCTCCATCACGCGTAACGGTGACTTGGGAAGACAAACGCCTTCGCTCCGAACGTCCCCCACTTCCTTCTTCTTCCCCTAGCCTTATATGCTGAGCATGACATCACATGGTATGGAATACCCCATTGGCCAGCTGGCCTAGCTGTCCTGGCTATGCTCCCTCCCAGCTTCTTGTGCACCTCACAGAGCATGTGAGCTGAAAAGTCCTTGGGACGTAGACTGCCTAGCAACAACTAAAAACATTAGTGTGTTATCAACATTCTTCTTATACTAAATCCAAAACATAGCACTATACCAATTACTAGAAAGAAAATTAACTCTATCCCAGCCAAAACCAGGACAGAGCTCTGCACTATGAATGGAAGCAAAAGTCACCATTCAAAAGACACAGGATGTTTCCCCAATATTATCTGTATTAGGCAAGCAATGAAAGAATGGCCCTGGGTCACAGGAGCATTTCCCCCTTTTAAATCTAACACAACTTCCACTGAGACAGTTGATGACAGGGTCTTCTAGTTGGGAAGTTCATCAACCACCTGTTTAGTCCGCAGTCGTATCTTTTGCTTCTTGGATCAATAGGGACAATCAAGTTCTCAAAGGAAGAGGAGAAAAGGGAATGCCTTCAGCAGCTCAGAGCAGCCTGGCTTGAGCAAATTCACTGGAGAAGCCCATAAGAATAGCTTGAATATTACTGACTGTGTTGGAAGACATGAAGAGTGAAGGAAGAAGGTCAAGAGGCATAGACTGGAAAGCGTAAGGACATTCCTCCGTCTAGGATTCCCTCCAAGCAGAAGAGCAGCTGAGGAATATAAAGCTTTTAGAATGCAGAAAGCTAAAAGGCTGTCCCCCTCCTGGACATCCTGAACCTAACGTTTGTTCTTGCAAAGTCATTTTTTAAGTCAGTGGAGATGACTCAGGAAAAAAGAGCTTTTGAGGAGTTGTTTCTAATAACATTGTAACACCCATGAATATGTATCTATTTTGGGTATATATTTACACTTGTTTGGTTCAGTTAATGCTCTTTCGGGGGGTAGAAGGGGAAAACCTCTTCTGTTATTTAGCATCAATCTCTGTCAGGCCCTGTTCTGTCCCAGACCTTGCATTTAATATACCATCTCCAAGTTCTGAAATGAGGATCCCTGGGTTATACATTTTCCACATCACTGAATTGTGCACAGTATGATGGAGACAAAGACAGAGATATCTGTAATGGCTAATATGGAACTGTATTGATTTTGTTGGTTATATGATGTTTATTTACTTTTTTAAGCCCTGATTGAGAACATTTTCTGTTCCTTTCAGGCTACGTGTGTTTCCATTTGCTACAGGAGCACAGTTTCACACCGTGTGTGTGTGAATTGGTTGGGTGAGTAGGAGGGGATGCTTCCTTCAAAATAGAGGCTCTCCAGACCAGATTCTGCACACATTCATCTCAGTTTAAAGCCAACAAATACACCAAAACAACCAAGTTCCACAGGATTTACAGCAAGCAACTGTGATCAGAATCTGTCCCAGTCTGTCAGGATCCACCATTTTTGTCTGTTGGGAAAGATGTAGGTGGTGTCTCCCACTCCCTGTTGATGGAAGGAAGTGGGAACACAATACCACATGGGAATAAAAAAGCAGCTTTACGGTGAACTGATATATGAACAGGAATTAACAGGGTGGTGGGAAGGGAATGAATCAGCCAGTCCCAGTAAAGACAAAGAAATTTTTCAGACACTACCCTGGCTCTCACCCACTCAGACACAGCATCTTTTCTTGGCCCCTGTGATACATCATCTCTTCCTCTCATAAAAACCTAGTACTGCAGTATCAAGAAAACCTATAAAAATGACCCTGCCAGGAGCAGATCAACTGATCCTACACTCAACCAGTGACGTACAGTCAGTCCATGGGTGCCAAGTCAGCCCAACGCATCCAGAATTGTTTGTGTGTAAATGAAGCCTGGACCAACACTGAAGTCTAGAAATTATGGAACCCAACCAAAGTTTGGGCATCTGCACTTCCAGAACATGAGGAACTATGTGGTCATCATCTCTGGGGTTATTTCAAGAATGGCATGTATCTATCTCACTGTTATGGTATAAAGATCCAGACTTGAAGCCCATAGAGGGGGAAGCAGGTTGTGAAATACAAAAAATGGAGGCTGTACAAAGGCTTAGAGGGCTCTTCTGGAAAAAAAGTGCATTTGGGCTTAAAATCTGTGTAGTAAATTATCTGTTCTCCCCTTGGTGCAGGCAAGTAATTCCTCTCACTTTAATGGACAATTTTATGGCTGCTAATAACATTTGTAGCTAAGATAATGACAAGGATAATCAAATCCCATGCTTGAGGGCATAAACTGATTGCTGCGGGGGTTAGCAACGAAATCACCATCGCCATATATTGCACAGGTGTATTATGGGATAGATTTCCTTCCTCCAAAGTAGAAAAGCATTGGTGTCTGCCAAGGTAACAGATTGGATGATTGTCTGTGTTATGGAAATTGCTGGTTTGTATGCATGGGATTTAGGGAAAGAGGAGAAACCTCTTTGTTTCAGCATGACAGAATTTGTAACCCAAAATGCAAAATGAGCTGGGGTTGCAAGATGCATATTGATGCCTGTTCTATCAGAACAGCTCTCTTAAAGGCAAGTTCAGCCTTTACCGTAATGAAGTCCACTGCCAGATAGCAAATGTTACTGTACATTCAGCACAGTACTCAGAAACATCCATAGAGTGTATAATCCCAGAAGCTGAGGGCTGGGAGAAACCTCGATAAACTATTTGACCTGTTTCAGGACACTTAGATCCTCAGTCCATCACATAGGGGTTACTCAAATCATCAGCCAGCTCCTGTATAGCAGCTATCAACCACCCACGCCTAGGAACACATGGCCTGGAGGGACCTCAACAGGTAACCTAGTCCACTCAGATCTGAGGCAGGCTGAAGTATACCAAGCCCATGCGTGTTGGACAACTGTTTAACCCGCTCAGATAAATATCCTACTACTGGCACCCTAGAGGTTCCCTGCAGATCATGTTACATCTGTTTTCACAGCTGACAATGAACCTACATCTGCCGTGCTGAAGAGTAAACCTTGGGTAGATATGTGGAAAAAACTTATCACTGTCCTCTTTACAATAACCTATCACATACTTGAAGACTGTTATTATTCCTCCCTTTATATATTTCTTTTCCAGACTAAACAATCTCTGTCTACACTGAATACAGGTCAAGTTTTCTCTTAACATTTTAATTTTTCTGTTCCTTTCTCAAAACACTGTGTGCCCAAAACTGGAGCCAGTTTTCAAGCTGAAGCCTTACTAATAACAACAAAACAGAATAGCTACCTTCTGCAACTAACATCCAACACTTGACTGTTTTGAACATCTCACACCATAGATTCATATTTAGACTGCAACCCAGTTTATCAGCATGTTGCTGCAGTACTTGTATCTAGTCAGTTCATATCATTTTTCTATGTGTGCATTTGATGTTTCCTTCTGCAGTGTTAATATTTTGCACTTGTCTTTGTTGAATTTCATCATATTGATTTCAGACCATTTCTCCAATTTATCAAAATCATTTTGTATTCTGCTCCTGCCCTCCGAAGTGCTAGCTACCCCTCTCACAATTAATATGTGTACTCGCTGTTCTATCACACAAGCCATTAATGGGAAAATTGAATAGTAACAACCCCAAAACAGACCCTTGTAAGACTGTACATGTTACGTCCATCCAATTTGACAGAAAACTACTGATAAATATTTTCAAATTTTTTTCACCCTGTTGTGAAATCATCTGGTGGCAGATTTAGGGCCAATCAGGTTTGTATTTTCTGCCCCATTTACAACCACCTGCACAGTGTATGTGCTTTTCACACATGCGATAAGTCCAGCCACAGTGCAACCTCTAGTCCACAGTGTGTGTGTGTCCAGACCTTGCACATTGTAATTCAATCCAGTCCATGTTTTTCTACTGTAATTATGAGAAGTCAATGCTATTATAATGCCACATATGCAATAAACATCAAGACCTACTGCTCCCCCACTACCAGCGAGACCAGCTACTTTATTGAAAAAAAAACAATCTACAGAAGTCCGACATGAGTTACTCAAGAAAAATTTGCATTTGTTCCAGTTTGTCCCTTGTTATCCCCTAGGTACTTTCACACTGATTGTTTAACAGCTTGCTCAAATACTTTCTGGGTATCAAATTTAGGTTGAGCATTAACTCCCCATGTTCTCTGCTGTCCTTTTTTTTAAAGATAGGTAGCGTGTTTGTTTTTCCCTGCAACAGCCAGTGGTAGAGATGTTCAAACAGCAGCCACAAAAATCTGGTGACACTGCTGACAGTGAACAGTTGCTGCTTAGAGAAGAGGTTTGATTCTTATCCAGATATTCAGCTGGAGACAAAATTGTAGGATGCACTGATAATCCCTCAGGAAAGCAGGAACCTTCAGCAAAAAAGAACAAGATAAACTTACACAGATCCCAAGCAAGATCCAAGACAAACTTCAAACAGCCTCTGTGTGTAAAGAACCATTAAAAATAAGGCAGGAGGAGGCTAGTCCATACCTTGCCGCAAGGCAGGACAGTATGCATAGGTCATTCTTGACAGATGCTTGTCTATCCTGTTCTTCAAGACCTAGCAAAGAAGAGCCCACACCCTCCCTAGGCAATGTATTTCAGTGTTTCACTAGTATCATTGCTAGAAAGATTTTCTTCTCTGTGGCCACTCGAACTCTTCCATTCTGTTGTTTAACAGCTTTTCTTATTCACTGTACTGCACTCAAGTTCTTCGGGAACAGACTGTGGTTTTGATCAGATTTGAAAAGTTCCCCAGGCTGGATTCTTTTCAAAGAGATGATGGAAATATTTTTTAACTGCTCATCACCCAACCTGCAGTCAGGTTTCAGCTAGTGATCCAAATCAGGACCACATATGCTCAAGAGCCAGCAACTTCCATTGTGATACCTATCGCTAGGATACTCAGAGCCAAGCTCTGAGTATCCCATGCATCTACTTCTTCAGTACCACCAGCCTTTACTGTGGCCCATCTTGAGAAAAGAAAAACCTCTTGAAACCTTTAAAAAAGAAATCTATGTCATACCAAAATGCCAGCAGCTGACCTACCTACATCGTAAGGACATTGACTTCAAACGTCATACAACAAAAGCAACGTAGTAAGACTGAGGCTTTATGAAAAGTTATCTCTGGTGCCAGTCCAACAAGTCAAACCAGAGCTGAATGCAACGCATGCAGATTAAGCTATCATCACAAGCATAGGAGTGGTACAAAGGCTTCTAAATGAAAATATAATTGGGGGTGGATATTTGGGAAGAAAACAAAATTGAAGCCATTCTGAATCGCAACTAGTGCTTCTCAAGCATTAAAATAAAATTCTTGGATGTGCAGTACATCCATGAACTGACTTGTAACACTGCTAATTTGCCTCTGTTGGCCTACATCAGTAGGTATCAGCGTATGTTGTTTCCTCTGACTGCCAGAGTGCACTCATTAAGGCAAACACATTGCTACTAAAGTCCTAATTGTTTTGAAAAGTGCCCTTTAAATAACAGGCCTTTTACTACTAGGCAGGATGTGTTTTAAGAGCAAATCATGAGCTTAAGCCTTTGCTGCCAAAAGACTGATCATTTATTTGTTTGTCAGACAAAAATACCAGAAAAGAATGCAAAAGCTGATAGGGCATCAGTACAGACTGAACAGCTACAACCTCCTTCCACTTCTTGGGATGTTCATTCCCACATGAAACAGCAAAGGAGGGGAGAAACTCTGAGGGAGAGAGTTTGAGAAGATCACTGAATTCTTAATATATCAGTTGAAAGGTCAACTGAAGAATTCAGGTCAAATCTCTGGCATTTGCTGGTGATTCCAATGGCGCAGATCCAGTGTTGCTGTTTTAACTGTCAGTTGCCTAGAACTAGCTTTATCTCATTTCTAACACACCTAAGTAATATTGAAAAAAAGACTGCAATGATAACTTATATTTGGTGTCCAGGAGCAAACAAACAGTAGATCAGGGACTTCTATGGAGGATGTGGCGGAGTGATGGTAGGTAGATCCCTTCAAATGTTGGGAGAGACTCTCACTCCCCAAACTTTGGTCCCCAGACTTTCACGTCCCAAAATATGTTTTTTTCCTCTTTGGCAATCTAGGGCAATCCAGGTTTTTTTGACAGCCCAGTATATGTAACAGTCCTGAATAATGCTGAAAGGGCATCTTTCTACTGTTTGTAGTCCTCAGCAGAAAATACTATAAGCTTTATCCTGTAAGGAACTCTTCTAAAACTCCTGGTCTACCTCTGGAAGCCCAAGAAGTTCCCAAAGGCCAGAAAAACGGTGGGGGAGCACTTCTGCAGGTATGAGGTGTTTTTCTGATGCAAGATTGTAATGGCGAGTTCAATCATCTTTACTTAATGAACAGTTTAAAAACATTTTAGATGCAGTATCTTATATGACACAGCCTGCACGCAGAGCCTTACGGTCAGGGCTCCACATCCTTCCTGCTGCTGGAGTTCATTTTATTGCAGGTCCCTACTTTCCAGAGCAAAGTTAACGGAAGTACCAAACTGCAGATTTTTAAAAATTATTACTGCCAATAACACTATTTTCACTGAGGGAAGTCAGACCTGTTTCACCATACAGTCCAAACTATTAACAGCTAACAGCTGGACTCAATGATCTTAAAGGTCTTTTCCAACCTAAGTGATTCTATGATTCTACAATTCTAACAGCAACTGTTCATTAGTTCAAGTAATGGAGGCCTAGACCTTTGAAACAAGAGTATTCAACACCTTTTCCTACTGTGTCTGGTCCTGAAAAGTTCCAGACTGGTGTGAAATGCAGCAAAGTGACAATTCAAAACTCCAGGTGGTCACAGGTTTGTTACAACAGTTAATTTCTGATACAGTTCCCATAGCAACGGCCTGTGATGGTTTAAACATAGGAGGAGGACATCCTCTCTAGAGGACATCAAAAGAGGGTAGAAGAAATAAAATATTCCATCTGCACCCAAAACACCTCTGTAATGAGTTAATGGTAGCATATATCGGAAATTGCTGTCAGTGCCAATTGCCTTGGGAGTAGACCTCTTTTATTTCTACCTTCCCTTCAATATGTCAAGAATATCCTTAAATTGTGAGTCTACGAACATTTCCTCGTAGCTAATCTCCTGCACTATACAATTAGAGAGAGCTGCTGTGGGTTTCATTCATCAATCTGTGCCCTAAAGCTCTCTGCAAAATTTTCCTGAGAAGGCTCACGCAGCTAGCGAAGGGAGCGATCCTCTTCTGTGATGGGAGAGTAAGAAGACAATCAACCTCCCATCAGGTATCTTTTAACCCCACTACTTGCCTGCTTTTCTCTGAAGCTCTTCTTTTTTTGCTGGTGCAGGKAACTGAAAGGACAATGTAGCCTATTCCCTCCTAATCATCCTAATAAATAACAAATACATGAGCCCTTAATAGAGATATGTCTTTCACTGACATGCCCTAGTCATCTCCGTAATGAAAGCAGATAAAAAGGATTCTGAACCCTTTAACCAACTGATGACTGCATAAGCCTCTTGTGGCAATTGGCCAGATATTAAAAAAAAAGGGTCACTTAACTCCTTAAATAGAAAAAAAATGCTAAGAAACTTAGGAGGTTCTTCCCCTGAAACAGAAAAGACGTAAGTGCGCAATACACTTAAAAAAAAAAAAAAAGGCATTTCAGTGGCTCAGAAGAGGTCGGATCAGAAGAGGTTGTTAACTGTCTGGCAGCAATAAAAGAAAGCAAAATTAAAAAAAACACCACCAAAACAAATAAATGGAATAAAAAGCACCAACATTCTTCCTCAAGATTTATCTTTGCTCTAAGTTTAAGGTATGCAGTAGGCATGTAGTTTAGCCTTTCACTTTCAATTAAAAAGATAAAAATCAGTATAAATGCAAAAGTCAACATATGCTTTAATTCCTCAAACTCTGTTTGCTTCATTATTAAAAAAAAAAATAATCTGAAAACTGCTATTACAGATATTTTCCAAGAGTTGGTTTGCTATAGAATACAGCTCCTTGCATTGTAGAATTCATGTCAAATAACGGCCTGATCCAAAACTACTGTGATTTAAAATATTCTCTCCATTATTTACAACAGATTTTGCATCAGACATCTGGAGGGTTTTTTGCCTAACATTCCCTAATCCATAGACCCTCGCACTTCAATCAAAGAAGCAGCCGTAGCTACAACACCAACTATATCCATGTTAGTTGTAGCTAATCAAACCACTGATACCTGGTAGGGTATAGGTAACCTGGGGGAAGGACTCTATCCATACATTTTAACTTTAATTCCGTAGATTCCATGAACTATAATCCAGAGAAAGTAATGAATTCAAATTAATTTGCATCACAGCAATCTATGTATGTGAGATTTTGGAAGTAGTCCATGGCTTCACTCAAAAATATCCACAAGCCAAAAAGAGATTAATAGGCCTGCTACACACAGCAAACATCTGTTGCAAGTCCACAGTAACCTCTTAGTTTAACTTAGAAGCAGCAAGGACTCTTACTGATTAGTTCTGCATCAGCAGCAAGCGTCCTTGATAGCATCTGTTACTGGGGAAGGGGATATTTCATGCAGCCTTTATCCAAATCCAATCAAGGATGTTCAGTAAAATCCATGGAAAGTGGGTACCTAAAAACCTAAAGGGCCTTTAACAGAAGACGCATAGTAACAACAGAGATAATTACCCAGAACTGTATATGCTCCTTCACGTAATAAAGCTCCAGGTTCTGCTATTATTGCATGTCAGAAGACCTAAGCTGCAGAATTTTGCTAATATCACCTTGAATTCATTATGGATCTCTGCCTTTGGTTCATCCTCACTGTTTATCTGGCTACAAACTAATGCCATGTGGTCTGAAAGAGAGAGAAGTGAGCTGTTTGGCAATTAGAAATAGTTCCCAACCTGAATTTTCAGAAAGTCATTTTATCTTCTTGTCTCTAAATTGAGGATAATTTTTACACAGAGGTGTTGTGAAGATGAATCACCTACTGTCAGTACAGCATTCTGAATATAAAGTGCTGTGTAACTCCAGCTTGAAGCCATGAGCATGGCTTTCAGCACTTATGAAGGAATACGTTCCGGCCTTGAAGGAACTAAGCACCTCAGCTCACATTGCCTTCAAGGAAGACAAAAGTATTCTGGTCTTTGCTGTGTGCCAGACCAGCAGCGTCTGTCCCAAAACCCATGGGGTCCAAAAGGGAAGCTCTCCGTTAATCAGTTTTCCTTTAGATCAAGCCTCGTAGTTCTGGTGCTGTTCCCAGAGAAAGCAAAGGGATTTTTACTCTTTTTAGTTGAAGCAGGCATAAGCCCATAGCTAACAGCTAAACTTCTTCCCTTATTCTTAGTCTAGAACACCTCCCCTCCCTCCCAATTCTGCCCTGTAAATTTGTGCTTGCCATCCTTGTATCAGTGGGATCACTTTCTTCTTTAGCTAACTTATTTCTCAAAAGACTCACCGACACCTCTAAGTTGTAGCCTTGTCAGTGGACACACATAGATATTTCTATGCTGACACTTGCAAAGGCACGTAAATGGTTTTACTGCACAGAAAAATAATCAATAAGCAAAGACCATATAGTGGAAAAAACAGAATTTCTAAGATCTTTGGTTCTCTTTCTCAAGAAAAACAAGCTAGCCCAGGAACTATTAGAGCTCAAGACATGGAAAAAGAAAGATTCAGAAAATCATAGAACATACAGCTGATAAAGTCTTCAAGAGGTCAGCCAGTCCATCTTCCTCCCCAAAGGCAAAAGCAGCTATAACTTAACCATTCCTGACAGATTTTTGTCTGAACTCTTTTTAAAACACTCCAACGATGGAGATTCCACAGTCTCCTTAGGCAATCTCTTCCAGCATGCAACCACCCTGACAGCTGGAAGGAGCTTCCTCGTGCCTAATCTAAATCTCACTTGCTTCAGTTAAAGAAAGAAGTTATGAATAGTTAGGAGGAAATCAAAAGGCACCAAATCCTAAAAAAACTACAAGACACTAATTTCTCAGGCTTGATCATGCTAAGGAAATCTGCTGACACCATCACCCAGCTGAGTGGTTAGAGGCTTCTCGATGCTTCCCCAAAACTGTTTTCAGACTGTTACTGGATATTGCATTTGCACTGCCAGTAAGCCAAACAGCGGGAAGTTGCAGTTCAGCATCAGTCTGAGCTGTATTTTTGCCTTGCTTATCAGTGGTTTTTAAAAAGCTTCTGCTAATGTGCCTCTGGCAGGAATGTGAGGTATCATTGCAAAACCAGTTTTCAAGAACTCAAGAACTGTTTCTATGAACATGTGAGCAAAGTAGCCACAAAGTCGTCTCTGTGTTAGCAGAACACTATTTTGGATATTTTTTTTTTTTTAAATTCTCCATGAGACAAAGAATATAGTGTGAAAAGATCTTGCAGAGTATTTTAGTTATGCAGGGGAGCAAAATCCTAGGCACAGTTCATCTTCATGCGGCTCGCTGAAGCTGACCTCCTCCTTGCCTGGGAGATACCACCAACAGATATTAAAAGTCCTGATCATCCAGTATTCTCCACTGAAGATTCAGATGGTGTGAATGAATAGATTCATTACTTCAGTGCATCTACAAGCATTCATACCACCAGAAAATCTTGCTCTCTACTTTCACCTGAGCTTATTAATGATAGAGTGCCTTTAATCTACTCTGTGCTTGTTTGGTTTTTTTTATATGAGATACAACCTTCATGGTCCTGGCAAATCATGAATGTAGCAGCTAACTGACCAAAGCATTGGTGTCTTTGTTCTCTATTTCCCTTTTCATGTCTTGTCTCCTTCCTTTCTTTTCTTTCTTTCCATTGCAAATTGTCCATCTGCCATGATTCCCTACTCAAAACTTTTCAATGGACTGCCTCTAAATATTACCATTCATCAAAAACCAAGAGCAGACTCAAAACACCAGAGGCTGGTCTTGAAGGAGGAGCAATACTAACAAATTAATTCACACATAAAAACACTTATATCTTTTCCTAAACCAAATTAGAGACATCGCAACACTACCAACTTGGTATTTTTATACCCATTTTACAGAAGGGTAAAGTGATGCAGAGAAAGGATACAGAGACTTAACTACTATCCTGAAATGGATTTAAGCCTGTATTTGCTTAGTTCACTAATGCAGGTTCAAACTCCCTGTCAGGCCACCATCTGCCAGAAGTATGCAATCTCCTCATCTGGATGTAGACAGTTCCTGAGCATTTAGCTACTCAGTAGCAAAACAGCTGTCAATAGGTGGATATTCCATTCACCATTACAGGTATGGTACCATATACTTAAAAAATATTTTGTCTCTGTTCACCAGGATAGTTCAGTCACTGCTTGTAGTAGGTTTGAGACTGAATACAAAGGCCTACAAGCTAGAAAAAGAGACTAGCAATTCACTGTTTGAATTTTTCTCCCCCTCCAGTCACTTCTCAGGAAAAAAAAAAATAAAAATCCTCAATCTGTTTTTGTTTCAGTTCATTTTAGGGTGACATAAACAGCTTTCAGTTCTTTACATTTTGCATAAGCCTCCAGAAATATTCAGTGTTTACTAGAACTCGGTGGTGTTAAATCAAGTATGACTATCACCCTTCAAGGCCTAAATGATAGAGTGATATCCATACCAATAACACATTTTGACAGTGTTGACACCTGCTCACATAGAAGCAGTTTACTCACTCCTATAAACCTGTTGAAAAGGGCATTAAAACTTAGTAGGAATCCTAGGAATTGCCTTTTATTTTCAAAAGTTGGTGTTTTCATTCACCGTATCCAGCCTCTTGATGAACTCTGTGGTGTATTCTACAGTGTATCTCATAAAAGATGACAGAACTTGATTAAATCACTCTCTGTCATCATTTTGGCTGCGTAACTGGAAATGGCTGTGTAACTGGAAATGGATAGGAAATTATACTAGCTAACTCTGAAGTGAGAACAATCCCAAAATAAACTCAGCAACTGCTGAGAGACAAGAACAGCGTATTAGTTCTTTTTGATCACCTAAAAACTTTCACAAAATTCAAACATGACCAAAACTTTGTGAAAGCAGGGTATTTTTCTTCTGCTAATGGGTTTTAAGAGCAGAGCCATCGAATGTCGTAGCACCTGTGGTTGTTAATTCTTTTTTGTTGGGTCGGTTTAAAAAAAAAAAAAGAAAAAAAAACCAACATTGCACCTGGAGAGTAGAAAAAAATGTGTCACAGGTGAAAAAAACAGTTTCCATTTACTTGATTAGCCCTCGCTCACTTCTTTGTTTAGTACTCAGCTTGACAAGTGAGCAACAACCCCCTACCACCCTCTAATAAAAGCCAAACGCCACCGGTTAGAGGAAATGTGAGAGCTGACCAAATCTCAGCGCTTCGCCTCGCACGGGAGGCTTTCAGTTTTTCACGCTCCCGTCCCAACAGGTCTTTAACGCCGTGTTTTCGCGGGAAGCAGCAAGCCGCGGAGGGTGCCCGAGGAGCGGAGCCGGCGCTGCCGGAGCTGTCCCTTCAGCACCACGGCCCGCCCCGCCCGCCCCGCCCGGGGCCGCCCGGCAGCGCCGCGCTCCCCGGCTCCGGCCGCGCGGAACCGGTCCCTGCCCGGCTATCCGGCGGTCCGCGGCCAGCCATAAACGCCTGTGATTAAATTAAAGCCACAGTAGTTTAAATCAACACAGTAAAGAGGTAATCGCTTCAGACATGTTGCTAGCACAGCAGTATCAAGGAGAACAATTAAGTTAGACGTAAATTAGTCTGCTGTCATATGCATATTGCGAGACTTTGTGGTCCGCTGAGTCCTATTGCACTCCTCTGAAGTTTTGTGGAGGTAGATGTACCACCCTAGATTAGGCAACGAAGGTTTTTATTCACTCTGTTTTAAAAATCAGCCTGCCACGGTTAGACAGATGCACTTTTGCAAGAGCACCTACTGGCTACAGCACGTTCGCCAACGCACAGACCACTGCATGCGCTTCTTGAGGTCTGCCGGGAAGGTTTCAGAGGGAGAAGGAAATGTATGTGAGAGTGTACACACAGTCAGATTAAAAAGAAGAACCATCACAAAAGGGTGATGGACATCTAAATATGAACATTTAAGATCACTGCCCCGTGCAAGAAACATAGAGAAGAAATCTTCTCTTCTTTTCCTGAGAACTTAAATATATAGAAAGTAATTTTTTTCCCTCTTTGAACTAAATTCTTCTAAGATAAATAAGAAATTAAAGAAAAATCTTCCATGTTTACTTTTACAGACTACCGGTAGATCAGAAAACATCACGAAGCTACTTCAGTACTGAAGAGATGATACACAAAACAGAAGTGCGTTTGGCAAGATGCGGATAGTAACTATTAATAAAGTTTTAAAAGATGGATCACATATCCTCCTGGAGCAGAGTTTCCCAAATGAACAATCATTAAAGAATGTCTGTTCTTCTACACCATTCTTTATTATCACTCTTCCTCCCAGTGGTTCCCAGTTGCTATACAGATTTTAAATTTAAACAATTCTGACATCCCAAAGCGCCTCTGCCTACAGAAATCCAGGCTATCCTCTGCACGCTGAGGTGCTCCGAGCTTCCTAAACAAATCCCAGCTCTTTGCATGAGAAAATGCTAAAGCTTCCCAAGCAAGTTGTACTTGTTTCTGGGTAAAATATGATCAAAACAGCAAACTACTGTAAAAAACAGCTCTTTCTATGTGTCACCGACAGAGCTTAAGAACACAGAAAGTATTGCAGCCACCTCTCAGGCAGGAGCATAGGGCACCGTAAGTACACAGGCGTGTGCATGGAAGCCTTGTTGTAAACCAGAGGAGCACAACAGTCCAGTATTCACTTAGCACAAATAAATGACAAGAGACAGGAAGAGAAAATCAGTGACCAAAGGAGGAAGGAGAGTTCTGACATCGTAATGAACAGCAGGAAATCTAAGTCATCAGCCAAAGTTACATTCTACTTTCTATTCTATAGCCTATTAATATATGCATTTTTATAAAGATATCTAATAACAGAAGAGGAAATTATCCCTTAAAAATCTTATCTTTGTAAGGGCAAATAGACTTTATACTTTTAGATGGTCTTTCAAAGGAAATTTTTTACTGCCCCAGGTATAATACAGTCAAATACAAACGCAAGTAAACACTGCTCAAAGGGCAGTGGACAGCACATTCTCCTGAAAACTGTATCTTCAGGTGGCAATGTGCAAATTTCTTATAACAAGCCCTAAATAATAAAAAGATCGAGTCCTTCTGTATTTAATAAGAG
The DNA here is from genome assembly GCA_030449065.1 of Oceanodroma leucorhoa. Taxonomy (NCBI): domain Eukaryota; kingdom Metazoa; phylum Chordata; class Aves; order Procellariiformes; genus Oceanodroma; species Oceanodroma leucorhoa. Next base: position 994,280 of record JASVER010000106.1, read on the forward strand.
AGCTAGTCTTTCGTGTCTTGTTCAATATGATGCACTATCAAACAGCCACTGAGCTAGAGAGGTCTTTTCAGATCTCCCCAGATGTTAGGGGGAACATCTAGAAGTGCTGGGAGAAGAACGTTATCAACTGCCTCAGTAAATCCACCTTAATGAACACAAACGAGGAAGAACAAACCTGTTCATCAAGCCAAAGCCAGAGTTGTAGCACAGTTCTGTGTGCACTCTGCAGCCTCTAGTTATCGTGGTATTTATTTTTGTGGCAGGGAAGCAAACTTTATGTGAAAATGCTTCGCTTTAGCTGTGGGAAACAGAGAAGTACAAAATGACAGCCTGTGGCTGTGTCCACTGACTGTCCCTTGACCGTCCCGGGAAATGGCACGTCTGGGAAGCTGGGCAGCACGGATGTGACAGCGGGCATCGTTTTGACTGTCGGACTGTATGCCCACAAAGAGGAGACGCAGACTGTGACCTGTTGGCACATCAGACACTCCAGCTGCAATAAAAACTTCAGGAACATGCTGGGAATGCCCAGGAGAGGCCCAGCAACGGGACCACAGCTGTGGGAACCCCCACCACAGCCCTCGCCAACGCCAAAACAAAGTTTGCGAAAGCAGGGCTACGCTTGGCTACATCAAGGGCTTTCCCAGCTGATCCCGTTCCCATGCCCTCATCGTTTTCATCCTCATCCAACTGCCTTTTGCCTAAGTTTTCGCCGTGTCTCTTAAGCAAAGGTGCAAGGAGGAGCGTGGCAACAGGGCCTCCTTCTTCCTGAGGGGAACCCCAGGCAAGTGTCAGCCTGCCTCTTCCCCCCTCCTCTTTGCCACCCAAGCCACAGCTCGATGGTGGCCACCTGGCCAGSGCCAATCCCCCCACCAGGCCAGCCCCTCTCCTCTCCAGTCCCACGCAGGGGACACAGGCTCCATCTCCAGGGGAAGAGGTGCGGGACACTGCCAAGTCCAACAAGTGCCCGTGAAGAGCAATGAATTACATAACACGGGAGGGAAGCCAAAAAACTCATCTGGCACTTAACCCTTTGCATGCCACGGCCCCCCTGCCCCTGTCCCTCTCTCCCAACCAGGCGGGCTTTTGCCCCAGCCCTGGCCCTGGTCCCAGAGGGCCTCCCCGAGGTGAGACACTCACCGATGGTCGTGATGACCGTGATGGCAAAGTAGAAGGAGCCAGCGAATTTCCACTGGACGCCGGCCCGGTGCGGCTCGGACTGCATGATCACCAACTCCAGCTGCCGGTAGTCCTCACTGGTGATGTTGTACTTTCCTTTGAGCCGGATCTCCTCGGCTTTGAGTTTCTCCTCCTCCCGCATCTCGTTGTCAGACTCCAGGGCATCAAAGACGGCAGCCCCGACCAGCAGGTAGGTGAACGTGCAGATGATGAGGGACAGGGTCCGCACGTTCTGCCTCTTCATGGCCGCCAGCAAGGGGCGAGTGAGGGGACCATGTCCCCCCCTGGCCGCCCGGGGATCCGACAGGCCGCAGCAGCCGCAGCAGGGGGGCAGCTGCCGGGGGGGCCGGCGGCGCCCGCCGCTGCCGCTGCCGCTGCTCCGGGGCAGCTTGTGCTGCGGCGGCGGCCGCTCTCCGCCCGCCTGCTCGGGCTCCTGGGAGGAGGAGAGGCACAGGAGGCTGCTGGAGCGCCGGGACCAGGTGCCCTGGAGCCGGGAAACTCTGCGCAGGACCTGCCCAAACCAAGCCGTCCCAGTGCGCAGGGCCATCCAGGGCACCCCCGCTCCTCCCCAGCACCGAGGCCAGGGGCAGGGGGTCCCCGCCGCGGGAAGGGGGCGCTGGGCGGCGCCCCGCCGGGGGGCCCCGGGCCGGAGTCCTGCGGCGGGCGGGTCCCCCCGCGAAGTTGGCGCGGCGGCGCGGGGAAGGGTCCCCCGCAGCCCGGGCGGGGCGCGGCGGGGAGGCGGAGGCCGCCGCCGTCCCAAGTTTCTTCAGGCGGCGCGGCGGAGCCGGGGGGGGCCGGGCGGCGGCAGCGCGCCCATCCGCGGGGGGCCGCGCAGGGGGCGAGGGGCGGCGGGCGCCCGGGCTCCGGCCGTCGGGGGCTGGCGGGGGCCCGACCCGCCCCGGCCCCGGCTGCCTGGGGGAGGGCCGGCCGGGCGGGTCGGGACGGGCTGGGCGCTTTATTCCTTCCGCCGCGGTACGAGGCGGGCGGCGGGGAGCCGGGCTGCTGCAGGTGGCCGCGGCGCGGGCAGCGGAGCGGCGTCCGGCGCGACGAGGGCGGCGGCGGCGGTATCAGGCGGCGGGCGGGGAGTTGGGGGCAGCATCCCCGGGCGCGGCGGGCCGCGCCGCCGCTCCGGCGGGAGGCGGGGGCGCCGGGCCGCCGGCGTGGCCCTGGCGGCGGGGAGCCAGCGCCCCGCAGGAACCGCGCCGAGCGGGAGGAGCGGAGCCGCCCCGGCCGGCGGGCGGGGGAGGCGGGAGGGCAGCGAGGAGGCGCCCGCCGGGCGCGCCGGCAGCGGCGGAGCACCTGCCCGGGATAGCGGCGGGGCGGGACGGCGGCGGCGGTGGGCGCTGCCTCCGGCCTCGGGCTGCCGGGAGGAGCGGAAAAAAAGCCGGCGGCTTACCCGGGGAGAGAGCGGCCCGGGAGCGCGGGGAGGGGGCTCGGCCYCAGGCGGACACAAAGCCAGAGATGAGGAGAAAATTTGAAAAAAAAGGAAAAAAGAAAAAAAAAAAAAAAGCTACTTTCACGGCTGCTCCCCCGGCGCTCGGGGCTGGGGCTGCTTTATTTAGGATGATTTTAGAACAAAGCCGTTAAGAAAAAGAGCAACCGTCCTCCTCCTCCTCCTCCTCCTTCTCCCAAGCTCTTGACATCATCTCGGGGAAAATCGAGCCCGCGCCCCTCAGCCATCGCCTGCGCGTGTGAGTGCGTGTGAGTGCGCGTGAGTGCGCGTGTGTCTGCTCCGGCGCCGGCACGGGAGGCGGGAGCTCGCCCCGGCCCGCCGCGGGGAGCGGGTTAACCCCGTCGGCGCCGCCCTGTCAGGGAGAAGCCGCGGGGCTCCCCCGGCGCGGCTCTTTCCCGCCTCCCCCGGGCTTGGCCACGCCCCGGCCGCCAAGCGGGGCCGGGCGGCGGCGGCGGCGGCGGCGGCGGGGCGGGCTCGCGGCGCTCCCTGAGGGACAGCCCGGAGTGGGGCGGGTGCAGCGCGCACCGGCCGTTCCCGCCCCCGAGCCGAGCAGCGGGTAACGGCCGGGACAGGTGGGCTGCGCTGCCCGCCGCGGCCGCGCCGCGGGCTCAGCCGCCACACCCCGTGCTGGGGGCGGGAGCGAGAGAGGGCACGGAGGGAGCGGGCGGGCGGGGGGCGCGCGCGGGCGGGGCGGGCTGCACCTCAGGTAGCGCTGCGCCCGCCCGGGGGCAGCGGCACCGCGGCCCCACGCTGAGGTCTGCCTCACACCCCACAGTCCCCCGGCCCCCACGCACACACAGCTCCACACGCCGCAGCTCCACACACACCACTGCTGCACACACCACAGCCACACACAACATAGCTCCACACACCGAGTTACAGTGACACACACAGCCTCACATGCCGTAGCTCCACACAGACCACTGCTCCACACACCACAGCCACACACACGCACAGCCCCACACACCACAGCCCCACACATACGCACAGCCCCACACCTCAGCTGCACATCATGCCCTCCCCCCCCTCCACACACACAGCTCCACACACCACAGCCCCACACACTACAGCCCCACCATTCACACAGCCCACACACACACACACTGCCCCATATACCACAGCTCTGCCCCGTAGCCGTGCACACACCACATATCTCCA